>CM051455.1:116787980-116802980 GCA_028274465.1 Plantago ovata | reverse complement strand
AGTTGTAAGATTGAAAAGTTCTCGAGAGATCTCAATCAAAGGGCGGATGCCCTATCAAAGTATGCTTCAGCCTCCGGAGGAGTGGATACCCGGAACGTGATACTCATGAGGATCAATGCATCATCTTTGTGGTCATCAAAGCCAAACGTCTTGGCAATTGACGATCAACCGAATTGGATGCAAGAGATAACAACATATCTCAAAAATGGAAGCCTTCCTCGTGACAAGGCTGAAGCGAGGAGAATCAAAGGGAAAGCTCCTCGATACATCATGCAAGGAGACTACTTGTACAAGAGGTCTTTCGAGGGAGTCTACTTGAGATGCGTCGCCGAGCATGAAGTTCAGAACTTCTCGGAGAGATGCATCGAGGAAGTTGCGGCGACCATGCCGGAGGAAGAACCCTCGCGCAAAAAGTCATTCGACAAGGATACTACTGGCCCACCGTTCGCGAAGACGCTGCCCAATTTGTGAGAAAGTGCGAGGAGTGTCAATTGCACGCCAATTTGATCAACGTCCCGGCGAAACCTCTCATGCCCATCGCCATCACTTGCCCTTTCGACATATGGGGCATCGACATAGTCGGTCCCTTTCCAAGAGGCACGGGTCAAAAGAAGTTCATCATTGTTGCGGTTGAATACTTCAGCAAGTGGGCGGAAGTTGAGGCAGTATCTACCATCACTGAACAGAGAGTGATGAACTTCGTGTGGAGGAACATCGTGTGTCGATTTGGCTTGCCGAGGGTCCTCATCTCGGATAATGGTGCTCAATTTTGTGGCCAAAGGTTCAATGAATGGTGCAAGGAAATGAAGATTGAGAGGAGGTATACCTCTGTAGGACATCCTCAATCCAATGGGCAAACAGAAGCCGTCAACAAAACCCTTGTCAACAACTTGCAGAAGAGGTTCGCTACCAACAGGGACTGGGTCGACGAGCTTGATGGAGTGGTGTGGGCATACCGCACTACTTCAAAAACAGCTACAAGAGAGACTCCCTTCTCGCTAGTTTATGGGTCCGAGGCGGTCATACCAGCAGAAGTGGCGGTGGAAACCCTCAGAATCCAAGGGTACCAACCAGAGGACAATCATACAGAGAGACTCTTCGACCTAGAGACAATCAGTGAATCGAGGACCAACGCCTTGGCCAATATCCTCAGATATCAAGCACTTATCGCGAAGACCTACAACAAAGGCGTAAGAGAAAGAGACTTCCAAGTTGGAGACCTAGTACTCCGAAGAGCAGACATCTTGGGCAAAGTTGGGAAGATGCAACCCAATTGGGAAGGCCCCTACAAGATAATTGAAGCAAGGTCCAATGGAAGTTATCGTCTTCAAGACATGGAGGGAAGGGTATTGAAAAATCCTTGGAATACTTCTAACCTCCAGAGATTCTACGCTTGAAGTTGCCAAGAGAAAAAGCTTTTTGAAACTTATGTGGAAGGTCCACTGATCGAGGAGGATTCCTCACTGGTCCAAGTGAGAGGCACCCCTTGCTTTTGTTAAAAAGTTGTTGTAAGCAAGCTGGCCGAAGAGCCCCCATTGTAATTGCATTTCCGACAAATCAATACAATGTCTCTTTCAACAAGAAAATATCCAAGTATAGAGCTACTATACTCAAAAAATAAGACTACTCGATCGAGAAAGCTTACTTTAAGAAAAGCTATTCGATTTCCATGACCAAGGGGAACCCTACCCGCGCTCTAAACTCTATAAGAGGATCGATCAGGAAACCACTCAAAGAAGAAAAAGCGAGTAGATGGAAGTGATCGAGGAGAGAGACTTCCAGTCTTTCTAACTCAACACTTAGAAATTTTTCTAAGTTCAAACACTTAGAATTTTTCTCAAATGATCCAAATGATCGAGAAGCATTGGTAGATCGAAGAGCTCGCAGCGAAGAACATTGGTTCTCGATTCTAACTTATACGTGTTTAACTACTCTATCCAAGTTATACGTCATAACAAAAATTGGATTTAGAAAAAACACAAGTACAAGTATAAAGAAATCGAAGAGCATTGCATTTTATTGAAAGAGAAGAGTAGCAAACAAACAACAACAGGAAAATTTATGTTACAAACATAGATGTTGCGAGGAGTGCCACAAGGGCCGAATGTAGATTGTTTGAAAATAAAAACAAGTACGGAAAAGGGAAAAATTACAACATGACCCGAGCATACTCGGTCTTCAAGGAGGCTCCCCGATCCTAGCGTGTACGGCTGTCTGTGAATTCTGTGACCGGGGTGGTCGCGCTGGCATCTCCTCCTCGAACTGTGCTCGCTTCTGGGCCTTCAGGGTCGTCGCGCTCCTGAGCTCGAGCCTCCTCGATTGCCTTTTGATACATGGTTAGCTCTGGCTCGACAAAGTCAGCAGCCCTCCCGAGGACCGGATCGCTCAACTTCACCCAGGCGGCATTCCGGAGAGCGGCCTTCTCGAACGGGTAGATGATCCCGCTCCTTAGACACTCGGGCACCCAGGCTGGAAGATAGGCTGGCTTGCTGGGATAAGGTACCTCTGGGTTGGTCACCAACTCGCCAAACTCGCACGCCTCGTGCATCTCTTCAGTGATCTCCTCATCGGGATAAGGAGTGAGGTCTTCGCGCCGCCCAGGATGCAAGTCTTCGCGATCATCAGCATCAAAGTCGGTCGGGAGCATGTTGACCCTCTTTAGTTGGCCAACGCACGAGAAGAAGCCCTCCTCGCGAGAAGCCACTTGCACATCTCGCAGGGCCAACTTATAAGTGACCGACGACATGAAGTCGCGAGCAGCAGTGATCCGGCTCCCTTTGAGGAAGGACAGGACGCTTGCCTTAAACTTTTCCATGCAAATGGACAAAGTGGCATATGCACCCTTGAAGCTCTTGCTCCTCGATTTCTCTCGGGAGAGCTCCTTCTCCAGCTCCTCGACCTTGATCCTCAGCTTCCCGGCCTCAGCCTCCGAGACCTTGGCCTTTTTCTCCGAAGCAGCCAACTTCTTCTCGAGGTCCTCGATAACAACCCCAATGTCGGCCCGATCAGCAGCCACATGGCCATAAGCCTCCTTCAAGTTCTCGAGCTGCAAAAAGAAACGAAGTTAGCGAGGAGAAGCAAATTTATACTTAGAGAAATTTCACAACAAAAAGTATAAAGCCAAGTACCTGGAGCGAGCACATGCTGAGCTCGTGCGCCCGATCTAAGTCGCTCAACTGGATGAGCCGCTTCACTTCATCTCCTGAAGCGGCCACCTTCCCCTTTTTTCGGGCGGGCTCATTGTTTCCACCGAGGTTAAGCTTCCTCGCTCCTTTTTTGGCAGCAGGCCTCTCCGGCCTCTTCTCAGCCTCGATCGTGTTTAAGGCCTCCTCCTCGGCCTCCTTCGCCTCCTTTGCCCTCTTTGCAGCGGCCTCCTCCTCGGCCCTTTTGATGGCCTCCACGGGATTTTCTCGGGTATCGAGCCCCTCCTGCACCAGGGCATCCCGATGATGCGCGGCGTTGCGGGGAGGGGTCAAGTTCAAAGACCCGAGAATCTTGGTCTGTTTGTTGGCGAGCCTTTGCTTCCTCCTTTGTTCCTCCTTCGCGGCCAGGGTCTTCGACATGATCCACTGGAACCAGTAAGCTACAAGAGAATAAACACAAGTTAGTAAAAGCGAAGAGCAATAAAAATCGACGACGAAAGCAAAAGAGCGAGGACACATCACAAGCAGAAAGCAAGCAAAGAAAAAATTACAAGTACAAAGCAAAGAAAAAGCGCGAAGAGCTATTTACCGAAGAGGACTTTTCGGGTATATCGGTTCCCGATATACCCTGTGTATGCGTAAGGTGAAAGTCCCGCCAAGTAAGGAAGTGGCTGAAGGACCAACCCCCAATAAAAATACTTCTCGGGATGGGGTCCCCGATTTTGCTCCTCGAGCTCAGCAACCCAGGGATCGGACTCCTCTGGCAACGGATGCTTGTCCGCTATCTTTCCTCGAAACATCAGTTTCGGCACTCCCCACTCCAGCTCCTCCTCGGTCATGTTAGGCAACCTTCTCTTCCTTGTATAGAAGTACCTATGGAACCACTTGTAGCCCGAGGAGCTTGGAGCGTCCATGATGAACCCGAGGCCGGGCCGAGCATTGAAATAGTAAAAATACTTGTTCCCGGAGCTCATCGAGACTCGGAACAGTTGATTGAAGTTGTGGAAGTTCAGCTCGATCCCCCTCTTCATGCAAAAGACTCCAAAACAAACTAAAGTGCCGAAGGCACTTGGCACCAGCTGCCAAGGAGCGATCCCCAAAGTGTTGAAGATGTCGCGGAAAGCGTCACAAAAGGGGAGGATCCATCCTCGATCCAAACTGAGGCAGTGAACGGCCATGTACCCAGGTGGAGCATTATAAAAAGTTTGATCCTCCTTAGGCACGAGGATGTCAAACTTATTCTCGGGGAGAGAATACTTCCACCTAAGTGTGGGCACCTCGTCGAGCTTGACGGTAGAGGAAGTGGCCGGTATTATCCCGTCCTCGTTCTTCTCCCCATTAGGATCGGGGAGGTCAACAGTGCGAGCACTTTTGGTAAACTTCTTCTCAGCAGCCTTGGTAATTTTAGGCTCCGGCTCCACGGCAACCTTTGCCTTCTTCGATTTAGCAGCCCTGGAGCGAGAAGGCCTGCTCGCTCTACGCTCCGCCTTTTTCTTATCCGCAGCCATCTGAGCAAGGTGCATCTCATACTCCTGCTCCTCGAGTGGGTTAGGTCCTCGGGTCCCACTCGGATACGTAAAGTCAATCGTCGTCGGATCGATTGAATGGTAACTAGTCTCCTCCTCGCGCGCGAACCTCTTCGCGTCCCTGATTGCGCGCCTTTGCCCCTCCGAGAAGGAAGGAGACCTCGTGCTCGGACCAGCTTCACTCCTATGAGTGTCCCCAATTGTTAGAGGAACTTCATCCTCCTCCTCGTCCGTGATTACAAGCTCTCCTAGCTGTTTGTGGAGGGAATCTAACCCTCTTTGCAGGAGGACTAGTCCGAGGAGAAGTAGCCTCGTCGTCCTCTTCGCTCTCATCCTCCGTATCATCACTGTCGATGATTTGAACGGGTATCGGGGCCTTCCCGCGCTTCGCCGAGTGCTCACCCTCTTCATACAACGCCAAGGCCAACTCCGGCCTCTCCGTGTCGTCCATCTCCTCGACCCGGATCTCAGGAGCGACCACGTTCACTGCTGTCCCGTAGTTACGCCCGTGGACTTGGGCAGCGCGAGTTATCAACTCCGCAGAGACACCGGGGTTGCGAGGACCGCCTTCCGCTTCTGTGCGGTCATCGATAAAGTCGTCGTCCTCGGCGCGCCGCCTCTTTCTGCTCACCAACTGGTAGAGGTCCTCCTCACTCTCAGTTTCCTCGTCCTCTTCGGCAGCCTGCTCGCCACCTTGCTCGAGCTGAGGCTCCTCGGCCGCCTCCTCTATCGTTTCGTCAAGGAAGGTCGCCGATACGTCTGACGTATCGGGCGACGTAGTATGGTCGCTCCCATACTCACCGGCGGCCGAGACGTTCTGGCTATCGTCGCTCCTCTCGGACATCCTAAAGGTGGGCAAAGAAAGAAGTTAGGATGGTTTGTTATAGTCCGAGAGGTCCTTTTAGGTATGTTCATTAAGGATTCGACCTCCCGAACGGAGAAAAATCTCAAAAAGGAAAGCGCAAGTAAATCAAGAAGCTACTCTAAGTTACTCTACAGAAAAGCAAAAACACGGAGCGAGGAGCATACAAAGGAGCGACAAACCGCTCAAAACATGAGTAAAAAATCGGGCAGCATAACAACATACGCGTACAGCAAAATAGGAGCGAGAACAGGCAATTACACAAATCGAAGAGCGACCAACCGCCCGAAAAACTTCCTAAAGCTATTTCTACAGCAATACGTTAATGAGGAGGCTATAAGGGGCATACAGTATAGAAAGGGGAGCTACTTCTACGGTCATACGAGCACAATTGGTCCAATTCGATTCCGGTGAATTCCGTTTAAAGGTCCGTTTACTGTTTTTTAGGTCCGTTGCCGTTCTCAGGCGTCATCTACCGGTCATTACTCAGATTACAACGTTTCCGGGAGGCAAAAATCAAAGAAAAGGGATAACATGCAAAGGCCGAAAAGAGAAAAAGCAAGGAAACAGCAAATAACAGCGAATTCAAAGCAAAAAAAAGCGATTAAGAGCATGAAATTGCAAGATGAGTAAAGGAAACTTACTTGTTGTTAAGTTGGAAAGGATTAGAAGCCGGAAAAGCCGAAAACTTCGCCTGAAAACGAGATTCTGGACGTCGGAAATGCTCCTCGATCACTACTTGGCTCGAACACTCACGCTTGTCGATCTCTCAAACTATCCTCGCTCTCTCTTATTTGCTCTGAATGTTCGGATTGCGAAAAGTGTGGAATGACCGAGTGTTGACCTATTTATAGAAGGGTATCCCGGGGATACGAAACGACGCATGTCCTCGCGCCATCCGGACCGACCACGTGTCCAAGATCAACGGTCCAGATTTCAGCCGCCTGGAGAATTATCGATTATACCCTCCACGCTCCCGCTCCGGAGCGGGCACGGTTCCCAAGGTCGGAGCGAATTACCTAACCACGGCAATAAATCCGCGGCACGAGCATCAGGCTACTCGAGACAAGCGGAGACAGATCGACGACCATGATCTGTCCTCCTCGGTTCAACATCGCGAAAAATCTCAGAACCACGGAAACTCGACTGCCACGTGTCAGGGGACCGAGGAGCGGCCCATGCAGCTACCCTCCTCGAGATTCCTTTTACCTTTTACACAAGTATCTCTCCGCGAGATACTTTGCAAGCAAAAAAGCGGCAGGAAACCATTCCACTCCTTTTACACAAGTATATCTCCGCGAGATACTTTGCAAGCAAAAAGCGGCAGGAAGTCATTCCATTCCTTTTACACAAGTATCTCTCCGCGAGATACTTTGCAAGCAAAAAGCGGCAGGAAGTCATTCCATTCCACTAAGGAATACTTACCCGGATCCGATCTTTTCCCAGCAAAAATACCTCTTTTCATACGGTCCGAGCAACGTCTGCTCGCACTCTATAAAAAGGGGGGGGGAGGGGAGAGATAGGAGGAGGGAAAGTTACCAAGGCGCGAATACGGAAATCTTTTTTCGCCCACTACTAGTCGAGGCTCTGCTCGACCTTTACTTCAACATAGTTCCTCAACTATCTTCTACAAAGATACTTGGAAACTAGGGGGACATATGTTAGGGTTGAAATATGTCCAGTCCGCATGTACGAACTGGAGCGGTCTAAGAGCGCGACAAAGCATCATAGGCCGTCCCTCAAGGGGCACAACCACACCCAAGTATGTCACTAAGGTGTGGATCGACCAACATAAGGTCCGACCATCACTAGGAGGACAACCCTCAAAATTAGCTCCTCTCAAGGACAAAGCTGCCAGTGGGCTCGAGGAGCATCTCTCGGCTCGAGGAGACCTTACGTCAAGGTAACGCTCCTTGACAGAAACTGAGCAGGACACTACTCGCATCACCCACGCACAAGGAAGGCACGAGGACCACAGAGCGACCAGCCATGGTTGCTCTCTTGGGCCAAGGCCCACGGACCTCCTTAATGGGCCTGGGCCGAGGAAGGCCTCAATCCTAGCCGTACACGTGGCGTGATCCTACATGACCGGAAGCTGAAGAGTCTCAAGTATAAAAGGGCCTCATTTACTCCTCAACAGTAAGCATTAACTACGCCACCCGAGCACCACTTTCACTACTCTTCCTAGGGAAGCCTCACAACTCCCTACTCGTAAAGTCGCCTCTCCGGTCTGATACCTTACAGACCGGGCAAGAGACACTAACCCCCCCCCCCCTAGTCTCTTTCAGGTACGAGGAAGCTACAAGAAGGCTCTCTTCCTATCTTAGAGGAACACTACAAGAAGAAGAACTAGAATGACTTAGAATAGCGACTCATTGCGAACTTAGAAAGGAACACGAATTACCCTTCAACACTTCCGGTAAGCTCTGTTTTGATTCGCCTTCCTTTTCTCGTATTCGAAATCTTCTTCCTCTATTCGAGATTCTAACTCGATTGTTTTCTATTGGGATTCAATCCCTTGTGTTTTATTTTGTTGATTGACAGCCGGTTCCGTATCCCGATCCAAAGGTAGCAATCCTGATCTTGTTCTTCTTTTCGATTTTCAGTGGGTATTGTTTATTTTGACCATTTTACCCCTGGCCGGTTGCAATTGACTGTTTTACCCTTGCTATATTCTGGATTTTACTAAATTACCCCTGAACGATTGGACTTTGACTATTTTACCCCTACGAATTATGGATTTGCTATTATATCCTTGACAGATCTGTAATTGACCATATTGCCCTTGAGACTTGGAAAGGACGAATTTGCCCCTTCGTATTGATTTGGACTGTTAGTATAGTTTAGTTCGACTTGAACCTGATTTGACGACTTTACCCTTTCGATAAACTGGACATAGTTTAGTGACCATTGAAACCTTTCTGGACGGTTTTACCCTTGAACAGATTCTGGACCGTAAATAATTAGTTGGACTGTTAACTGAAGTTGACTTGTGAAACTATGCTAAGCTTTTCATATTTCAAACTAAATGACCTTCAACTTCTTTTTCTTTAAACCTTTGTAACAACATGGGGCTAGCATAGTTGGTTTAGTGCTAACTAGTTCAACCTAGAGGTCTCAAGTTCGAACCCCAACTTTCCCACCTTTTTAACTTTTATCGTTTGGATTTTCATTTCGACTCCTAGATAGTAACTAGTTGTTTTCTATATAGGTGATCAGTCCGTTATTCCGTAATCCATTGTGCTTTCCGTGGTTCTTGTTGAAGGGTAATTCGTGTTTCTTTCTAAGTTCGCAATGAGTCGCTAGTCTAAGTCAATCTAGTTCTTCTTCTTGTAGTATCACTCTGAGATAGGAAATGAGCCTTCTTGTAGCTTCCTCGTACCTGAAATAGACTAGAGGGGGGGGGTTAGTGACTCTTGCCCGGTCTGTAAGGTATCAGACTGGAGAGGCGACTTTACGAGTAGGGAGTTGTGAGGCTTCCCTAGTATGAGTAGTAAATGTGGTGCTCGAGTGGTGCTATTAATGCTTACTGTTGAGGAGTAAATGATGCCTTTATATACTTGTGGCCCTTCAACTTCCGGTCGCGTAGGATCACGCCACGTGTACGGCTAGGATTGAGGCCTTCCTCGGCCCAGGCCCATTAAGGAGGTCCGTGGGCCTTGGCCCAAGGGAGAAACCATGGCTGGTCGCTCAGGGGTCCTCGTGCCTTCCTTGTGCGTGGATGATGCGTAGTAGTGTCCTGCTTAGTTTCTGTCGAGGAGCGTTACCTTGACGTAAGGTCTCCTCGAGCCCGAGAGATGCTCCTCGAGCTCACTGGCAGCTTTGTCCTTGTGAGGAGCTTATTTTGAGGGTCGTCCTCCCAGTGATGGTCGAACCTTATGTTGGTCGATCCACACCTTAGTGACATACTTGGGTGTGGTCGTGCCCTTTGAGGGACGGCCTATGATGCTTTGTCGCGCTCTTAGACCGCTCCAGTTCGTACATGCGGACTGGACATATTTCAACACTAACATATGTCCCCCTAGTTTCCAAGTATCTTTGTAGAAGATAGTTGAGGAACTATGTTGAAGTAGAGGTCGAGCAGAGCCTCGACTAGTAGTAGGCGAAAAAAGATTTCCGTATTCGCACCTTGGTATCTTTCCCTCCTCCTATCTCTCCCTCCCCCCCCCCTTTTTATAGGGTGCGAGCAGACGTTGCTCGGACCGTATGAAAAAGAGGTATTTTTGCTGGGAAAAGATCGGATCCGGGTAAGTATTCCTTGGTGGAATGGAATGACTTCCTGCCGCTTTTTCTTTGCAAAGTATCTCGCGGAGAGATACTTGTGTAAAAGGAATGGAATGACTTCCTGCCGCTTTCTCTTTGCAAAGTATCTCGCGGAGAGATACTTGTGTAAAAGGAATGGAATGACTTTCTGCCGCTTTCTCTTTGCAAAGTATCTCGCGGAGAGATACTTGTGTAAAAGGAATGGAATGACTTCCTGCCGCTTTTTCTTTGCAAAGTATCTCGCGGAGACATGCTTGTGTAAAAGGAATGGAATGACTTCCTGCCGCTTTCTCTTTGCAAAGTATCTCGCGGAGAGATACTTGTGTAAAAGGAATCTCGAGGAGAGTATCTTCATGAGCAGCTCCTCGATCCACTGAGACGTGTCCGTCGATTTTTTGCTTTTCTAACATTTTTCTCAATGTTGTCTCGAGGAGGACAGATCATGGACGTCGATCTGTCTCTGTGTGTCTCGAGTAGCGTGGTGCTCGCGCTGCGAATTGACTGCCGTGGTTAGGTAATTCGCTCCGACCTTGGGAACTGTGCCCGCTCCAGAGCGGGAGCGTGGAGGGCATAACTTGTAATTCGCCAGGCGGCCGTGATCTGGACCGTTGATCTTGGGTACGTGGTCGGTCCGGATGGCGCGAGGGCATGCATCGTTTCGTATCCCCGAGATACCCTTCTATAAATAGGTCAACACTCGGTCATTCCACACTTTTCGCAATCCGAATATTCAGAGCTAAAAAGAGAGAGCGAGGAGAACTTTAGTGATCGACGAGTGTGAGTGATCGAGCTAAGTGACGCGCGAGGAGCTTTTTCGGTGTGCAGAACCCGATTTTCAGGCGAGTTTCCGACGTTTCTGGCCTTCTTTCCGGTTTCAAACCTTCATCCACGTAACAACAAGTAAGTTTTCTTCACTCCCATTGCGGTTACTTGCTTTTAATCGCTTCTTTTTTGCCTCTTTTTGCCTTAAATTTCCCTGCTTTTTCGCTGTTCGGCTTCGCCCTTTGCATCTCGGTTTTTTCTCTTTTGATTTCTCCTTCCCGGAATGTTGTTATCTGAATAATCACCGGTGGATGACGGCCTAAGAACGGCCTTGGACTTAATAAACAGTAAACGGACCTGTAACCGGACTTTAACGGATCGAATTGAACCGATTTGAGTTGCATGGCCGTAGAAGTAGTTCCCTCTTATGTTTCTATTACTTTGCTTTAAACCCCTTGTCGCCTCCTCCTTAGAATAAGGCCATAGCTGTAACTGTAGGAAGTCTTTTCGGGCGGTTGGTCGCTCAAGTACTCCTCGACTTTTATATATGCATGCTCGCTTTTTTACGTGCTTTATATGCATGTGGATATGCGGCTCGCTTTTTTACTTATGCTTTGAGCGGTTGGTCGCTCCTTGTATGCCTGCTCACTCTGCGTATGCTTTACTTGTAGAGTAACTTCTTTTCTTTTTCGCTTGAGACTTTTCTCCGTTCGGGAGGTCGAACGTAATGAACATACCTAAACGGACCTCTCGGACTATCACAACCCATCCTAACTTCTTCTTTGCCCACCTTTAGGATGTCCGAGAGGAGCGACGACAGTCAGAACCTATCGGCCGCTGGAGAGTATGGGAGCGACCATACTACGTCTCCTGATACGTCAGACGTATCGGCGACGTTTCTTGATGATACCATAGAGGAGGCTGTCGAGGAGCCGCAAGTTGAACTTGGTGGCGAGGAGGAGGCACCCGCGGGTGAAAAAGGTGGCGAAGCTAATGCCGAGGAGGAAGATGAAGATACAGAGAGCGAGGAAGATCTGTATCAATTGGTGAGTCGTAAGAGGCGCCGTACCGAGGATGATGATTTCATCGACGATCGGACGGAGGCGGAGGGTGGTCCTTCCAACCCTGGGGTGTCCGCGGAGTTGATTACTCGCGCTGCCCAAGTCCATGGGCATAACTATGGGGCAGTTAACGTGGTCCCTCCTGCCGACATCAGGATCGAGGAGATGGATGACACGGAGAGGCCGGAGTTAGCCTTGGCCCTTTACGAGGAGGGTGAACACTCGACCCAGCGCGGGAAGGCCCCAATTCCCGTTCAGATCATCGATAGCGATGAGACGGAAGATGAGAGTGAGGAGGATGACGAAGCTACCTCTCCTCGGACTAGTCCCCCTTCGAAGAGGGTTAGATTTCCTCCACAAACTACTAGGAGGGCTGTGATTACCGACGAGGAGGAGGATGAAGTTCCGTTGACGATCGGAGACACCAACAGGAGTGAAGCTGGTCCGAGCACTAGATCCCCTTCCTTCTCGGAGGGGCAAAGGCGTGCTATTAGAGATGCGAAGAGGTTCGCACGCGAGGAGGAGACTAGCTACCATTCTATCGATCCGACCACGATAGATTTTACTTTTCCGAGTGGGACCCGAGCAGCCAATCCACTCGAGGACCAGGAGGGTGAGATGTGCCGTGCTGAGATGGCCGCTGACAAGAAAAAAGCGGAGAAGAGAGCGAGCAAGCGTTCTCACGCCGATAAGTCCAAGAAGGCGAAGGTTGTCAAGGAACCAGAGCCTAAAACCACCAAGGCAGCCGAGAAGAAATTTACGAAGAGTGCCCGCACGGTTGACCTCCCCGATCCTCAGGGCGAGAAGAACGAGGATGGCATAATCCCGACAACCTCTTCTACTGTCAAAGTCGAGGAGGTTCCCACACTTAGGTGGAAGTATTCTCTCCCTGAGAATAAGTTTGACATCCTCGTGCCCAAGGAGGATCAAACTTTTTACAACGCTCCCCCTGGGTATATGGCAGTTCATTGCCTAAGCTTGGATCGAGGATGGATACTTCCATTCTGTGATGCTTTCCGCGACATCTTCAACACGTTGGGGATCGCTCCTTGGCAACTGGTGCCAAGTGCCTTTGGAACCCTGGTATGCTTTGGAGTCTTTTGCATGAAGAAGGGGATCGAGCTGAATTTCCATAACTTCAACCAGTTGTTCCGAGTCTCGATGAGCTCCGGGAACAAGTACTTCTATTATTTCAACGCTCGGCCAGGGTTAGGCTTCATCATGGACGCTCCCAGCTCTTCGGGCTACAAATGGTTTCATAGGTACTTCTACATCAGGAAGAGGAGGATGCCTAACATGACCGAGGAGGAGCTGGAGTGGGGAGTACCCAAACTCATGTTTCGGGGAAAGATAGCGGACAAGCATCCGTTGCCCGAGGAGTCCGATCCGTGGGTCGTGGAGCTCGAGGAGCAAAATCGGGGACCTCATCCCGAGAAGTACTTCTACTGGGGGTTGGTCCTCCAGCCACTTCCGTTTTTGGCGGGCCTTTCACCCTATGCTTACACAGGGTATATCGGGAACCGATATACTAAAAAAGTCCTCTTCGGTAATAAGTCTCTGCATTTTTTCTTCGCTTTGCACTTGTATTTTTCTTTGCTTGCTTTGTTTGTTTGTGATATGTCCTCGCTTTCTTACTTTCCTCGTCGATTCTTATTGCTCCTCGATCGTACTGACTTGTGTTATTCTCTTGCAGCTTATTGGTTCCAGTGGATAATGTCGAAGACTTTAGCCGCAAAGGAGGAACAGAGGAGGAAGCAGAGGTTGGCCAACAAACAAACGAAGATCCTCGGTTCTTTGAACTTGACCCCTCCTCGAAATGCCGCGCATCATCGTGATGCTTTAGTGCAGGAGGGGCTCGACACCAGAGAGAACCCTGTGGAGGCCATCAAGAGGGCCGAGGAGGAGGCCGCTGCGAAGAGGGCCAAGGAGGCTAAGGAGGCCGAGGAGGAGGCTCTAAATACCATTGAGGCGGAGAAGAGGCCTGAGAGGCCATTGGTGAAGAAGGGAGCGAGGAAGCTCACCCTCGGGGGAAACAATGAACCTGCCCGGAAAAAGGGTAAGGTGCCGCTTCTGGCGACGAAGTGAAGCGGCTCATCCAAATGAGCGACCTTGACAGGGCACATGAGCTGAGCATGTGCTCGCTCCAGGTATTTTTCTCCCTTTCTTTCGTTGTAAAATCTCTTAAGTGTAAATTTTATTCTCCTCGCTAACTGTGACTTCTTTTTGCAGCTTGAGAACTTGAAGGAGGCCTATGACCAAGTTGCTGCTGATCAGGCCGATATAGGGGTCGTGATCGAGGACCTCGAGAAGAAGCTTGCTGCTTCAGAATCGAAAGCAAAGGTCTCGGAGGCTGAGGCCGGGCGGCTGAAAATAAAGGTGGACGAGCTCGAGAAGGAGCTGTCCCGGGAGAGGTCGAGGAGCAAGAGCTTCAAGGGTGCCTACGCTACTTTATCCATTTGCATGGAGAAGTTCAAGGCAAGCATCCTGTCCTTCCTGAAAGGAAGCCGAGTCGCCGCTGCTCGCGACTTCATGTCCTCGGTCACCTATAAGCTGGCCCAAAGAGACGTGCAAGTGGCGTCGCGCGAGGAGGGCTTCTTCTCGTGTTGGCCAGCTGAAGAGGGTCAACGTCCTCCCGGCCGACTTCGATCCTGATGATCGCGAGGACTTGCACCCTGGAAGGCGCGAGGATCTTACTCCTTACCCTGATGAGGAGATTACCGAGGAGATGCACGAGGCGTGCGAGTTCGGCGAGCTGGTGACCGACCCTGAAGTCCCATATCCTAGCAAGCCAGCTTACCTTCCCGCCTGGGTGCCCGAGTGCTTGAGGAGCGGATCATCTATCCGTTCGAGAAGGCAGCTCTTCGGAACGCTGCTTGGGTAAAGTTGAGTGATCCGGTCCTTGGGAGGGCAGCCGACTTCATCGAGCCCGAGCTCACTATATATCAGAAGCGATTGAAGAGGCTCAAGCTCAGGAGCGAGACGACGCTGAAGGCCATGAACAGAGCTCCGTGCGAGGAGCTACTAGCGCGACCACCCCGGTCACTGAATTCACTGATAGTCGCACTCGTTAGGATCGGGGAGCCTCCTTGAAGACCGAGTATGCTCGGGCCTGTTGTAATCTTTTCATTTCTGTACTGTGCTTATTTCCGAACAATTTTCATTCGGCCCTTTGTGGCACTCCTCGAAACATATGTGTTTGTAACATAAGTTTTTCTGTTGTTGTTCATCGCTACTCTTTTCTTTCAATAAAATGCATTGCTCTTCGCTTTCTACTTATACTTGTGTTCTTACTAATTCCAACTTTTGTTATGACGTATAACTTGGATAGAGTAGTTAAACACGTATAAGTTAGAATCGAGAACCAATGTTCTTCGCTACAAGCT
>CM051455.1:116772763-116787880 GCA_028274465.1 Plantago ovata | reverse complement strand
CGAAACGCTGCCCAATTTGTGAGAAGTGCGAGGAGTGTCATTGCACGCCAATGATCAACGTCCCGCGAAACCTCTTCAGCAAGCGCCCTACCTTGACTTTCGGCATATCGGTGGCCATCGACCTAGTCGGTCCTTTCCACGAGGCACGGTCAAAGAAGTCATATTGTTGCTGTCGAAACTTTAGCAAGTGGGCGGAAGTTGAGGCAGTATCTACCATCACCGAACAAAGAGTGATGAACTTCGTATGAGGAACATCGTGTGTCGATTGGCTTGCCAAGGGTCCTCATCTCGGATAATGGTGCTCAATTTTGTGGCCAAAGATTCAATGAATGGTGCAAGGAAATGAAGATGAGAGGAGGTATACCTCTGTAGGACACTCCTCAATCCAATGGGCAAACAGAAGCCGTCAACAAAATCCTCGTCAACAACTTGCAGAAGAGGTTCGCCACCAACAAGGACTGGGTCGACGAGCTTGATGGAGTATTGTGGGCATACCGCACCTACTTCAAAAACAGCTACAAGAGGAGACTCCCTTCTCGCTAGTTACGGGTCCGGCGGTCATACCAGAGAAGTGGCGGTGGAAACCCTCAGAATCCAAGGGTATCAACCCGAGGACAATCATACGAGAGACTCTTCGACCTGGAGACAATCAGTGAAGCGAGACAACGCCTTGGCCATATCCTCAGATATCAGCACTCATCGCAAAGACCTACAACAAAGGCGTAAGAGAGAGAGACTTCCAAGTAGGGGACCTAGTACTCCGAAGAGCGGACATCCTGGGCAAGTTGGGAAGATGCAACCCAATTGGGAAGGCCCCTACAAGATAATTGAAGCAAGGTCCAATGGAAGTTATCGTCTTCAAGACATGGAGGGAAGAGTACTAAGAACCCATGGAATACTTCTAACCTCCAGAGATTCTACGCTTGAAGTTGTGGGGGAGAAAAAAGCTTTTGGAAGAACCCATGGGAAATAGACCGAGAAGGATTCCTCACTGGTCCAAGTGAGAGGCACCCCTTGTTTTTGTTAAGAAGTTTTGTAAGCAAGCCGGCCGAAGAGCCCCCATTGTAATTGCATTTCCGACAAATCAATACAATGTCTATCTTTCAACAAGAAAATGTTCAAGTATAGAGCTACTATACTCAAAAAATAAGACTACTCGATCGAGAAAAGCTTACTAACCGACATACAAGCTATTCGATTTCCATGATTAAGGGGAAACCCTCCCCGCTCTCCAAACCCTATGAGAGTTTTATCAGGGAACCATTCAAAGAAGAAAAAAGTGAAGAGACGGAAGTGATCGAGGAGAGCGACCTCCAGTCTTTCTAACTCAACACTGGGAAATTTTTCTAAGTTCAACACTTAGAATTCTTTCCTAAGTGGTCGAAACGATCGAGAAGCGAAGAATCTACGTTGATAGTTCGAAGAGCTTATAGCGAAGAACATTGGTTCTCGATTCTAACTTATACGTGTTTAACTACTCTATCCAAGTTATACGTCATAACAAAAGTTGGAATTAGTAAGAACACAAGTATAAGTAAGAAAGCGAAGAGCAATACATTTTATTGAAGAAAAGAGTAGCGATGAAACAACAACAGAAAAAATTATGTTACAAACACATATGTTACGAGGAGTGCCACAAAGGGCCAAATGAAAATTGTTCGGAAATAAACGCAAGTACAGAAATGAAAGATTACAACAGGCCCGAACATACTCGGTCTTCAAGGAGGCTCCCCGGTCCTAACGAGTGCGACTATCAGTGAATTCAGTGACCGGGGTGGTCGCGCTAGTAGCTCCTCGCACGGAGCTCTGTTCATGGCCTTCAGCGTCGTCTCGCTCCTGAGCTTGAGCCTCTTCAATCGCTTTCTGATACATAGTGAGCTCGGGCTCGATGAAGTCGGCTGCCCTCCCAAGGACCGGATCACTCAACTTTACCCAAGCAGCGTTCCGAAGAGCTGCCTTCTCGAACGGATAGATGATCCCGCTCCTCAAGCACTCGGGCACCCAGGCGGGAAGGTAAGCTGGCTTGCTAGGATATGGGACTTCAGGGTCGGTCACCAGCTCGCCGAACTCGCACGCCTCGTGCATCTCCTCGGTAATCTCCTCATCAGGGTAAGGAGTAAGATCCTCGCGCCTTCAAGGGTGCAAGTCCTCGCGATCATCAAGATCGAAGTCGGCCGGGAGCAAGTTGACCCTCTTCAGCTGGCCAACACAAGAGAAGAAGCCCTCCTCGCGCGACGCCACTTGCACGTCTCTCTGGGCCAGCTTATAGGTGACCGAGGACATGAAGTCGCGAGCAGCGGCGACTCGGCTTCCTTTCAGGAAGGACAGGATGCTTGCATTGAACTTCTCCATGCAAATGGATAAAGTAGCGTAGGCACCCTTGAAGCGCTTGCTCCTCGACCTCTCCCGGAACAGCTCCTTCTCGAGCTCGTCCACCTTTATTTTCAGCCGCCCGGCCTCAGCCTCCGAGACCTTTGCTTTCGATTCTGAAGCAGCAAGCTTCTTCTCGAGGTCCTCGATCACGACCCCTATATCGGCCCGATCAGCAGCAACTTGGCCATAGGCCTCCTTCAAGTTCTCGAGCTGCAAAAAGAAGTCACAGTAGTGAGGAGAATAAAATTTACACTTAAGAGATTTTACAACGAAAGAAAGGGAGAAAAATACCTGGAGCGAGCACATGCTCAGCTCATGTGCCCTATCAAGGTCGCTCATTTGGATGAGCCGCTTCACTTCGTCGCCAGAAGCGGCCACCTTACCCTTTTTCCGGGCAGGTTCATTGTTTCCCCCAAGGGTGAGCTTCCTCGCTCCCTTCTTCGCCGCTGGCCTCTCAGGCCTCTTCTCCGCCTCAATGGTATTTAGGGCCTCCTCCTCGGCCTCCTTAGCCTCCTTGGCCCTCTTCGCAGCAGCCTCTTCCTCGGCCCTCTTGATGGCCTCCACAGGGTTCTCTCTGGTGTCGAGCCCCTCCTGCACTAAAGCATCACGATGATGCGCGGCATTTCGAGGAGGGGTCAAGTTCAAAGAACCGAGGATCTTCGTTTGTTTGTTGGCCAACCTCTGCTTCCTCCTCTGTTCCTCCTTTGCGGCCAAAGTCTTCGACATGATCCACTGGAACCAATAAGCTGCAAGAGAATAAACACAAGTCAGTACGATCGAGGAGCAATAAGAATCGACGAGGAAAGTAAGCAAGCGAGGACATATCACAAACAAACAAAGCAAGCAAAGAAAAAATACAAGTGCAAAGCGAAGAAAAAATGCGAAGACTTATTACCGAAGAGGACTTTTTTAGTATATCGGTTCCCGATATACCCTGTGTAAGCATAGGGTGAAAGGCCCGCCAAAAACGGAAGTGGCTGGAGGACCATCCCCCAGTAGAAGTACTTCTCGGGATGAGGTCCCCGATTTTGCTCCTCGAGCTCCACGACCCACGGATCGGACTCCTCGGGCAACGGATGCTTGTCCGCTATCTTTCCCCGAAACATGAGTTTGGGTACTCCCCACTCCAGCTCCTCCTCGGTCATGTTAGGCATCCTCCTCTTCCTGATGTAGAAGTACCTATGAAACCATTTGTAGCCCGAAGAGCTGGGAGCGTCCATGATGAAGCCTAACCCTGGCCGAGCGTTGAAATAATAGAAGTACTTGTTCCCGGAGCTCATCGAGACTCGGAACAACTGGTTGAAGTTATGGAAATTCAGCTCGATCCCCTTCTTCATGCAAAAGACTCCAAAGCATACCAGGGTTCCAAAGGCACTTGGCACCAGCTGCCAAGGAGCGATCCCCAACGTGTTGAAGATGTCGCGGAAAGCATCACAGAATGGAAGTATCCATCCTCGATCCAAGCTTAGGCAATGAACTGCCATGTACCCAGGGGGAGCGTTGTAAAAAGTTTGATCCTCCTTGGGCACGAGGATGTCAAACTTATTCTCAGGGAGAGAATACTTCCACCTAAGTGTGGGAACCTCCTCGACTTTGACAGTAGAAGAGGTGGTCGGGATTATGCCATCCTCTTTCTTCTCGCCCTGAGGATCGGGGAGGTCAACCGTGCGGGCACTCTTCGTAAATTTCTTCTCGGCTGCCTTGGTGGTTTTAGGCTCTGGTTCCTTGACAACCTTCGCCTTCTTGGACTTACCGGCGCGAGAACGCTTGCTCGCTCTCTTCTCCGCTTTTTTCTTGTCAGCGGCCATCTGAGCACGGCGCATCTCACCCTCCTGGTCCTCGAGCGGATTGGCTGCTCGGGTCCCACTCGGAAAAGTAAATCTATCGTGGTCGGATCGATAGAATGGTAGCTAGTCTCCTCCTCGCGTGCGAACCTCTTCGCATCTCTAATAGCACGCCTTTGCCCCTCCGAGAAGGAAGGAGATCTAGTGCTCGGACCAGCTTCACTCCTGTTGGTGTCTCCGATCGTCAAAGGAACTTCATCCTCCTCCTCGTCGGTAATCACAGCCCTCCTAGTAGTTTGTGGAGGAAATCTAACCCTCTTCGAAGGGGGACTAGTCCGAGGAGAGGTAGCTTCGTCATCCTCCTCACTCTCATCTTCCGTCTCATCGCTATCGATGATCTGAACGGGAATTGGGGCCTTCCCGCGCTGGGTCGAATGTTCACCCTCCTCGTAAAGGGCCAAGGCTAACTCCGGCCTCTCCGTGTCATCCATCTCCTCGATCCTGATGTCGGCAGGAGGGACCACGTTAACTGCCCCATAGTTACGCCCATGGACTTGGGCAGTGCGAGTAATCAACTCCGCGGACACCCCAGGGTTGGAAGGACCACCCTCCGCCTCCGTCCGATCGTCGATGAAATCATCATCCTCGGTACGGCGCCTCTTACGACTCACCAATTGATACAGATCTTCCTCGCTCTCTGTATCTTCATCTTCCTCCTCGGCATTAGCTTCGCCACCTTTTTCACCCGCGGGTGCCTCCTCTCCGCCACCAAGTTCAACTTGCGGCTCCTCGACAGCCTCATCTATGGTATCATCAAGAAACGTCGCCGATACGTCTGACGTATCAGGAGACGTAGTATGGTCGCTCCCATACTCTCCAGCGGCCGATAGGTTCTGACTGTCGTCGCTCCTCTCGGACATCCTAAAGGTGGGCAAAAAGAAGTTAGGATGGGTTGTGATAGTCCGAGAGGTCCGTTTAGGTATATTCATTACGTTCGACCTCCCGAACGGAGAAAAATCTCAAGCGAAAAGGAAAAGAAGTTACTCTACAAGTAAAACATACGCAGAGCGAGCAGGCATACAAGGAGCGACCAACCGCTCAAAGCATAAGTGAAAAAGCGAGCAGCATATCCACATGCATATAAAGCAAGTAAAAAAGCGAGCATGCGTATATAAAAATCGAAGAGCAACCGAGCGACCAACCGCTCGAGGAAACAGAGGAATCCTACAGTTACAGTTACGGTCTTATTCTAAGGAGGAGGCGACAAGGGGGTTTACAGCAAAGTAATAGAAACACAAGGGGGAACTACTTCTACGGCCATGCAACTCAAATCGGTTCAATTCGATCCGTTAAAGTCCGGTTACAGGTCCGTTTACTGTTTATTAAGTCCAAGGCCATTCTTAGGCCGTCATCCACCGGTGATTATTCAGATAACAACATTCCGGGAAGGCGAAATCAAAAAAGAAAAAACCGAGATGCAAAGGGCAAAGCCGAAAAGCGAAAAAGCAGGAAAATTTAAGCAAATGGAGAAGATTAAAGCAAGTAACCGCAATGGGAGTGAAGAAAACTTACTTGTTGTTACGTGGATGAAGGTTTGAAACCGGAAAGAAGGCCGGAAACGTCGGAAACTCGCCTGAAAATCGGGTTCTGCACACCGAAAAATCTCCTCGCGCGTCACTTAGCTCGATCACTCACACTCGTCGATCACTAAAGTTCTCCTCGCTCTCTCTTTTTAGCTCTGAATATTCGGATTGCGCAAAGTGTGGAATGACCGAGTGTTGACCTATTTATAGAAGGGTATCTCGGGGATACGAAACGACGCATGCCCTCGCGCCATCCGGACCGACCACGTACCCAAGATCAACGGTCCAGATCACGGCCGCCTGGCGAATTACCAGTTATGCCCTCCACGCTCCCGCTCTGGAGCGGGCACAGTTCCCAAGGTCAGAGCGAATTACCTAACCACAGCAGTCAATTCGCAGCGCGAGCACCACCCTACTCGAGACACACAGAGACAGATCGACGACCATGATCTGTCCTCCTCGAGACAACATTGAGAAAAATGTTAGAAAAGCGAAAAAACGACGGACACGTCTTAGTGGATCGAGGAGCTGCTCATGAAGATACTCTCCTCGAGATTCCTTTTACACAAGTATCTCTCCGCGAGATACTTTGCAAAGAAAAAGCGGCAGGAAGTCATTCCATTCCTTTTACACAAGTATCTCTCCGCGAGATACTTTGCAAATAAAAAGCGGCAGGAAATCATTCCATTCCTTTTACACAAGTATCTCGCCGCGAGATACTTTGCAAATAAAAAGCGGCAGGAAATCATTCCATTCCTTTTACACAAGTATCTCTCCGCGAGATTCTTTGCAAAGAAAAAGCGGCAGGAAGTCATTCCATTCCACCAAGGAATACTTACCCGGATCCGATCTTTTCCCAGCAAAAATACCTCTTTTTCATACGGTCCGAGCAACGTCTGCTCGCACCCTATAAAAAGGGGGGGGAGGGAGAGATAGGAGGAGGGAAAGATACCAAGGTGCGAATACGGAAATCTTTTTTCGCCTACTACTAGTCGAGGCTCTGCTCGACCTCTACTTCAACATAGTTCCTCAACTATCTTCTACAAAGATACTTGGAAACTAGGGGGACATATGTTAGTGTTGAAATATGTCCAGTCCGCATGTACGAACTGGAGCGGTCTAAGAGCGTGACAAAGCATCATAGGCCGTCCCTCAAAGGGCACGACCACACCCAAGTATGTCACTAAGGTGTGGATCGACCAACACAAGGTTCGACCATCACTGGGAGGACAACCCTCAAAATAAGCTCCTCACAAGGACAAAGCTGCCAGTGAGCTCGAGGAGCATCTCTCGGGCTCGAGGAGACCTTACGTCAAGGTAACGCTCCTTGACAGAAACTGAGCAGGACACTACTCGCATCATCCACGCACAAGGAAGGCACGAGGACCCCGAGCGACCAGCCATGGTTGCTCCCTTGGGCCAAGGCCCACGGACCTCCTTAATGGGCCTGGGCCGAGGAAGGCCTCAATCCTAGCCGTACACGTGGCGTGATCCTACGCGACTGGAAGTTGAAGGGCCACAAGTATATAAAGGCCTCATTTACTCCTCAACAGTAAGTATTAATAGCACCACTCGAGCACCACATTTACTACTCATACTAGGGAAGCCTCACAACTCCCTACTCGTAAAGTCGCCTCTCCGGTCTGATACCTTACAGACCGGGCAAGAGTCACTAACCCCCCCCCCTCTAGTCTATTTCAGGTACGAGGAAGCCACAAGAAGGCTCATTTCCCATCTCAGAGTGATACTACAAGAAGAAGAACTAGAATGACTTAGACTAGCGACTCATTGCGAACTTAGAAAGAAACACGAATTACCCACCAACAGCTGTTGTTGACAAAATTCATGCATCTATTGAAGTTGGTAAAATTTATGAAATATCAAAAGGTAACTTGAAAGCTACCCAGAAGATGTTCAACTGTCTTAATAGTCGATGGGAAATTTATTTGGAGGCATCATCATTGGTTAAGTTGTGCTCTAATGAAGATGATTCTATACCAAAGCAGATGTTTTGTTTCAAATCCATTGAAGAAATTGCAAATACAGAAAGTGATGTTGTAGTTGATTTGATAGCTGTGGTATCAACTGTTGATGCTTCTGTTCCTTTTATGAGAAAAGATGGAATGCAAACTCAAAGAAGATTTCTGAACTTGAAGGATCAATCAGGATGAAGTATAGAGTTTACCTTGTGGGGAGGTTTCAGCAGTAAAGAAGGTGAACAACTTTATGAAATGGTACAAACTGGGAGATCTCCTATTTTGGCTGTGAAATTTGCTAAAGTGAGCAATTTTAGTGTGAAATCAATCTGCACGATATCTTCTACTCGACTGTTCATCAATCCTGTTTCTATAGAGGCTTCTGCCTTAAGAAAATGGTTTGATAATGGTGGAAAAGAAATATTATTTGAATCTATTTCTAGGCCAACTCTCACTGCAGGCCTCAAAAACTTTATTCCCAAAACATTGTCACAAATAACAGATGAGCGACTTGTAATGTCAAAATCACCAGACTGGATTTCTTGCAAGGCTACCTTAATGTTCATTCACAATGATAGTTTGTACTACACAACATGCCCTCTCAAAGTAGGTGATAGAATATGCAGCAAGAAAGTCACACAAACTGTGGACTCAAAATGGTGGTGCGATACCTGTAAGAAGGAATTTAAAGATTGTGATTATCGATATCTGCTTCAAGCTCAATTCCAAGATCATACCGGTGCAGCTAATGTCACAGCATTCCAGGAAGTAGCTGAAAAAATTGTTGGTCATTCTGCCAAAGCAATTCATTTTTTACAAGATGCTGCTGGACCTGAAATTATTCATGACATATTGCATGATTGCATGTTTAAGCAGTACAATCTCAAGCTTAAAATAATGGAGACCAATTATTACGATGAAAAGAAACTGGCGATTACAGTTGTCCACGCAGAGATGGTGAATTATGCACAAGAGGCTCAATATCTGGTTGATTTGATTTCGAAGTTTTAACATTGTTGAACATGTTTTATTTTTAATTTGAAATTTATCTGTAATAACTCAGATTAGTACTACTTTTAGTCATATTTTTGAAAACTCTTTTTTAATTCTGTTTTATATGTTTTTTGAGTTTTATATGCTGTGTGTTTGAGTTTTTTATGGTGCTTGTTTAAGGTTTACCACTGTCCATGAGTTAACATTGAAAATTCATGGAAATATATTACATGATCCCTTTACAGGGTGTTTGGGGTTGAAAATTCGTGGAATCCGGAAGTAATTCAATTCATATTTCAGGGTGTTTGGGGTTGACCAATCCATCTAGGCTTGAGTGTATGTTTGAGTTTTATACGCTGTGTGTTTGAGTTTTATGTTGTGGTTTGTTTGAGGTTTACCGCTGAGCATGAGTTTCATATGCATGACAGTTTGAGTTTAACCTTCATAGAAATTTTTTAAATTTTTGAACAACTGTGAACATAAACATGAGGAAAATCAAGAAAAACAGAGTATCAATATTAATGGGTTAGAGTCTACAAAATTCTAATTCTTAAACAAAGAAATATAGTATTGAAATCAAGGAACATAGTCCACAAAAGACTAGAGTACTGAATTTTTTATGTATTCCTTGTTTCATCAAATAACTTGTTCCTTCCTGGGGAAACTTGCTGCCTCTGTGGCTGAACCTTTTTTCTTTCTTGGATTCTTCTCAATAGCACCCTTTATCCTTTTAGGCTTTCTTCCTTTTGTTTTTGCTTTTTCAGGATTACGCACTACAAGCATATTTTCTGTGCCATCCCCTGCTTCCTCCTCATTAGGTGTTTCAGAAATGGTTTGTTCCTTCCCCTTCATTATAAGATTAGTTTCATCCAAAGCTTTTTGGTATGCTTCTTCTATAATCATTTTTGCCCTATCATTTCCCTCAACTTTTATAACCAAGTTGAACCAGCTTCTGGACATTTGATGCCTTCAAGCAATTGAATCTGGTGCATTTTTCACAGTACTAATCTTATCTCTTTGCATGTCAAACACGTGACGCTTTATATCTTTAGTCCAACGTCGAAGAATATAGTCATCAGGAATTGAAACAACATTGTGTTGATGGAAAACACGAATGCAATGTTGGCAGAGCCATCCTCTTTCTTCAAACAACATACAGCTGCATTTAACCTTTATCACTCCATCAATTTGAGAATATGTAACTGTTGAAATCCCATACTTTTCTTCATTTGGAATGACATCATATATGAAAGTATGTTGATCAGAAGATTTCAGGTCAACTCCATTGGTAATAGAGTAAATGAACTGTTTTTCAAACTCCCCATAAATTTTGACAGTGTAGATCTGCATATCATTGACAAATTCACATGCATTAAATTCAAACAATCATCATAGAAAACTCACGCAATTCTGTATAAAGTTTTTTTTAGTATTTTTTTACCTTTGCAGCATGCTGTAGAATCTTATGCTGAGAGTATAGCATTGGATGTGTTGTACTGCATAAAAACTCATTTTGAACCTCTGTTGATCTCCACCTCTCAACCATTTCATCAAATAAATCAAAAAATTGTGTCAGAGATGTATGCTTGTTCGAGTTAAACGATACATCGTTGTTTGTACTCTCACTCCTTTGTGATGACAATATCCCAGCAGAGAAGATATCTTTATTCAAAGCTCTACACCACTTGTCACGTAACCCATAACACTTTTTAAACCACTTTTTATTAGGGTCATCATGTTCGGTGTACAGGTTGTAAGTTTCAATCATTGTCTTCCATGTTTCCTCAAACACATCCTTGTCTCTACATATTTTCAGGCAGAATAGGAATGTTTTCTTAAATTCCTTATTGTTTTTCAAAGCACCAGCATTCTTATAAAAGTTTTGTTCAATATGCCACACACAAAGTCTATGCTTTGTTGATTCCCCAAACACCTGAACAATCATATTCAACAAAACTCAAACATTTTCTTTAATTCAGATGTAAAACTCAAACAAGAAGCACATAAAACTTAAAGAAACAACATATAAAACTCAAACATATAAAACATTTTTTATACCTCTGCAATTGCTTTGCTCATAGCACTATCCTGGTCTGTAAATACTGTAATTGGTTTTTTCTGATCCATTGCTTCCAAGAATGTCTCCAACAACCAAACAAATGTCTCCGCTTGTTCATTAGCAAGAAAAGCACAACCGAAAATAACATTATTCCAGTGGCTATTGACTCCTACCAAAGGTGCACAAATCATATCATACCGGTTAGTACGGTATGTTGTATCGAAAATCAGCACGTCTCCAAAAAGTTTGTAATCCTCCCTCATAACCCAGTCGCACCAAAACACTCCACATAGTCTTGTTTGGTCATCAAGCATTACTCTGTAAAAGAACTCAGGATCCTGTCTTTGCCTTTTTAACAATGAATTTATCATACATTGTGAATCTTGTCCTCCAGTTTTATGGGCCCTTAGCCTGTTTACAGAGTTGAAAATAAACTTAACACAGTAATAAGCAACAAACATAATATAATTGAGAAGCAGAAGAACACATAACAAACACCTTCTTGAATACAGTTGTAAACCTCAAACAATAGCTATATAAATCTCAAACAAACACCATATAAAACTCAAACATATACATCTTCTAAGAAATTCAAACAAACATCATATTAAACTCAAAGAATCACATAAAATCTCAAACAAACAACATATAAAACTCATAGAAAACTAACCGGTTTACATAGTTGATATTATCCCGAACAGTGTGCCCAACGTTCTCTCTGCCTCCAGCATTGTGCATAAGAACTCTGTAACTCTGGCTTGGCTTTAATCTAGCCCCTTCCATACACTCGATTACTTTGCCTTTCTGTGGTGTAATCTTCCTTTGAGAACGCTGCAAGTGACTCCATTCTGGCCTAGCCAACTCATGGTTGTGTTCTGTAATATGATGCTTAACTTCAAAGCAATTTTCTTCCTTGTTGAATGCAATTCTCAAACTAGCCTTGCAATCAGTCCTTCTGACTCTACTTTTTCTTGGCTTCTTTGCGTTTTGTTCTTTATCTTCTTCATTTCCTTCATCACTATCAACCAAAAGCATAGGAGAAATTGCCACTGGTTGAGTTTGCTTAATAGGTGCTTTCCCTGCACGAGAACAGACGAAGTACTTTTCCTTGACAGATTTATCTTTGGATGTTCTTGTTGTTGAGATTCTAACAGAAAATCCAACCATTGATGCATACCGTTTGTAAAGTTCCTCAAAATGTTCCCATTTTTCCTTCTTTAAACCAATAAAAGAGAGTGGTATATGCTCTACAATAATATATTATAAAACTCAATCAGTATATGAATGAAACTCAACTATCAAAAGAGTAAAACTCAAATCAGTAATGCATAAAACTCAAACGAATTTGCAACATACAGAACTTTACAGAGTAAAACTCAGAAACTTTTATCATACCACTCAAATCAATAATGCATAAAACTCAAACGAAATTGTAACATACCTGATTGTTCAGCAGGTCCTTTATCAGCTTCATGTTCACCAGCAAATCCTTTTGTAAATTCTGGATCTCCAGGTATTTCATCAATATTTTCAACAAATCCTTCAGCAAATTCATTGCAATTTTCTTCAATATCAAATTCCGATTGTCTCATAGCAAACCCTTCTGTAATTTCTGGATCTTCAACAAATTCACTGAAATCTTCTTCCATATCAAATTCCGATTGTCTCATAGAAAATCCTTCAGCTATTTCAATGAAGTCTTCTTCTATATGATCGACTTTAACCGCTGGAGATTCCTTAATTTTCCTTGAACGTTTTGCCCTTTTTGAATTTGTCAATTGCATCAATCTAATCCTCAAACTGTTCAATTCATTCAACGATCTAGGAGAGTAATCGTTCATCCCCATATTTATTTTTCGTTGAAGCAATTGAAGATTCGTAGAGAGATAGAGAGACAATCGATATTTTTGTTGCAGAGAGACAATCGATATTCTCTGTTTTTGTTGCAGAGACGGAGAGAGTGAAGAGATCCGGTTTTGTTTCGGGTTATAACATGACCCGCGACTTATTTGGTTGGACCAGCGAGTTATTGGTTGGACCAGCGAGTTTTTTTATCTAGTTTGTAATTCCTTTGAGTCTCATTTTTGGTCTCACGAAACTAGTGGTCTCACCGGAGACGAACTCATTTTTATATTGTAGGTATTACTGCACCGGTTGAGATAAAATATTGTTTGGAGATATATAATTTACGTATAGATATGCTTCTTGATAAATATGCAATTAAGTTGATTAGAGTTGTATCGCTAGACATTCCAGAGTCTTCTTCTGCTGCTGTTGCAAGGAAAAAACGGAAAGTAGCAATGGTTCGCAATAAAAAGAAGAATGAGTTGATAGCTAGACGGACTGTTGGTGTTGATGTTGTTGGTAAAGATATGAACTCTAATATGTTTCATTTTCATAATGCTTATTCACGTTTTAGTATATTTATAAATTGTTCTTATCATGCATTTAGCGTATGAGGATTTGGGTGATCCAACATATAAGTGTCCATTTTGTGGTGCTCTAATGTAGTTTGCTGAAAAGGTGAAAAATTCATCTAATGGAAATCCTGAATTCAGTCTGTGTTGCAACCGTGGTAAAGTTCAGCTGCTTCGCGTACGACCTCCTCCTAGACTGCTAGATGATCTTTTACATGGAAGGCACGTGGATAGTCAAAATTTTATTGACAACAATCGTGATTACTGATGATGTTGTTTTTCACCAATTAAATTTGTTTAAAAGCCAAAGAACACTTATCACTACACAAACTAGAGTGCAATGGCAAGTTTTCCCCGAGTGTCGTTCTCTCGGGACCTAACGTGGCTTTGATTGTGGTTTTTGCTAGTTATTTCAGACAACGAGTTCAAATGTTTATAGAAGTGTTCTCTTAGAACAAAGCAGCGACAAATCAGATTGTTGTAATCAAGTTTGGAAAACGGTTGGTGGTAGAAATCAAATACACATGCATGGGTTACGAATATGCTCACAAGTTCATTGCGTAAAACCTTCGATCAAGTCTGCTAAGCAACTCGTCTAGGTAACTTTCAAGACACACATCATAAAAGATCACTATCAATACTTTAGAGGTGCTTGTCACTAACACCATTTATCTAGCATGCTGCAAATCTCTAACATACAATCCTATAGCTTTCATTGACCAAGAGTTTGTCACTATACTCAATTCGAATATATTTTATAGGCAACTAAGAATCATATGAAGGAATTTGCAGCAAGATTGACTCATAATCTCATGTAAGCATAAACATAACCCATAACATGCATATTCTACATTCTACCACCAACACAAAGGATTTAGCTACTCATATTCATCAACATATACATCAAATCATATGAATTGTAAATAGAATACATCAAATCAAACTACTATACAAGAGATAATGATACAATGTTACCACCAAGTTGTCACTAATCGGTGGGTATTGATGAAAACCTCTCCGTAGATGAAACAACGGATGCAATCCTATGCCAAAACCTTTAATCCAATCTAAAAATACAATGTATATGAGTTTTCTCTGAGTTTTGGGGCTTAGGAGCTCTCCAAAACGAAGCTCAGTTCAAAAAAGTATCCAAAAAGTTACAGAAGATCAGATCTAAGAAGGAAAATCCGAAAACGTAACCGCTGCCAAGCGGATCGCTTGGAGAGTCCAAGCGGAGCGCTTGGCAAGCGAAGCGCTTTGGCCCTCCAAGCGCTTCGCTTGGCTGCTGTGCCAAAGCTCCTGGAAAATGAAGCGGAGCGCTTCACTATTCCAGGCGCTTAGCTTGGCTCCTGGGCAGATTTTTGTCTTCAAACTCAATCTTTTTGCCCTCGTACGGCCTTCGGGTGCCTTGGACTCATCCTTCTCAATGCTTATTGATGCTCAAACACTCACGAACAAGCCACGGAGATTGGGGAACTTCAACGGGGCCATCTTTTCCATCAAAAAGGCTCGTTTTTAGCTCCAAAAATGCCGTTTCGTACCTAAGTGCCTGAAAATGCAGAAAACACAAAACGTGACACTATTCTACAAAACTAACCAAAAAACAAGGCTAGAAGATAGCAAAAGAAGGTAATTGCATGGTTAATTGCTATGGACCTTAAGAGTACTAGTTACTGGACTTTCCTTAATTTAGCATGGTTAATTGCTCATCAAAATTACAAGTTTCCTAACAAATTTCCCCCTATTTGATGTTAGCAATCCATTGCTAAATTAATTGTTACCCTTTTAGAGGTTTCTGATGTTGAATAAATCAGTTGATTAATGCAAGCATACTTGAATAAATAAACATTAAGCATAAGTAAATTGCATAATCAAAAACCAATAACAGTCAAAAAGTTTCATTGCTGATAGTTATCTTTCAGAAGTTTACAT
>CM051455.1:116711727-116772663 GCA_028274465.1 Plantago ovata | reverse complement strand
GAATGATGGGACACGTACCCTGGTGACACACCGTTTTGGCTCTGAGTCAATCGCTACCGCACATGTGAGGCAGAAGGTAAATGTATTAACTTTGTGAATTCATCATTATTATAGTTATTATTTACTTGCATTTCGAACTTTCAAACTAAGTATATGATGCTTTCATGCATGTGTCATTCAGTTGAAGGATAACCAGAGTCTCCTATTCACCTTGTTCTCGAGATCTCAGAAGGCCAAGAACGGACAGTGGTTGTGTGACGAGGCCACAGCAATTGCGGTAAGTTCAAGAATACATGTGTTTATTAAATACTGATGATTTCATAACTAATTAATTAACAACATAACTAACACCTTATACTCTTGATTTATAATTTCAGACGGCCTACGAGGACAGGACTCGTGATCAGGATCTCACTGTTGAGGAAATGAATGACATTTTCCTCGAGGTGAATCCTCCAGACGAGAAGGGCCGTCGCTTGGGACTGGGGAGTGCAGCAGCCGTCCCTGAATTGGACTCGAGGCTGACTCGTCGTTCCCGTGCCAGTACATCTTCATCATCTTCAGCAGCAGCTTCCGCTCGAGAGCAGGCCCTCTTACTTCAGTTGCAGGAGAGGGATGAGGAGGTGAAGAGGCTAGCTGCGGAGCAGGCTGCGCAGAAGGCACAATATGGTACTATGTTTGCTGAGATGTATGCGAAGCTGGGGATAGATCCACCTCCCTTTCCATGATACCCCTATCCTTTTCGACTTTATTTACTATTTTCTACATGAATACTGTGTACACTATGATATTATTTTTGATTAGTATTGTGTACGTATGATTATTATTATATGTATGGAGGGTTTTGGTACATTTATTATGATTTTTTGGATTATTTTTGGTTTATTTGGTCTATAGAATATCTGTAACATGTTGCTTAATTAAACAGGTTGCATTTGATTTAGGGTCTCATTAATATATCTAAAAAATTAAAAAAAAAAAAAACTTAGCAACCGATCGGCTTATCCGTCGCTATATTCAGCGACAGATAAGCTTATCCGTCGCTAAAAGTCCGGTGACTTTTAGCGACGGATAAGTGTCATCCGTTGCTAATATTTAGCAACCGATGATGCTCATCCGTCGCTAAAAGTCCGGTGACTTTTGCGACGGATAATTCATCGGTTGCTAAAAGTCAACCTCATTTTCCGTACCATTGGTCGCTAGCGAATTAGCGACCGATGACTTTTTCGTCGCAAATTCGCGATGGAAAAGTCATCGGTCGCTAATTCGCTAGCGACCAATGGTTTAGCGACGACGAATTTATCCGTCGCCAAAAACACCGATCGGTCGCTAGCGAATATTAGCGACCAATCGGGTTTCTTTAGCGACGGATTGTTCCGTCGCTAAATCCGGTCCTCCTTGTAGTGTCTACCAGCCCCAAAACTACAATAGGGAACCAAATTGCAATAGGGTCCCTGATCTTCCTGTAAATTTGCAATCAAGTCCCTGCAAATCCTAGAAGCTTGAAAAACAGTCCAACAATGGTGGATCTGAATCCAATTTGACTTCGAATGATCTAATCAAAGTTCCAAACACTCAATCAACTCATTAAACACCATCCATCCATATGAATCATCAACATATCGTATCAAAAAAGCATCAAGAATCAAACCCCAATTTATTTATTTTTTAATCCGATCGATCAAATCGATTTGTCCAGGTCGGGTCTCCTTCGACGTTTCCAAAATGATTCCGGTGATCATGGCTTCGTCTCCTATTCGTATTCGAGGTCGAAGCTTGTGAAGCTTCATGGTCGCCTTTAATGGCGGCTTGACAAAGATTCAACGAATCAAGAAACAAATGAGATGATTGATGATTTCGGTTCGATGAACGGAGGACAAACGGAGCCGAGCTCCGACGAAGCTCCAAGCTTCGGCTATGGCGGACGGCTAGTGCAAGTACAAACACGATTTAATAAAGAGACTCTTTAATAAATCAAACAAGGTAAAATAGAGGTCAAACCTACTTTTTATTTACTAAGGCCGTGTTTGGATCAAGGCTTTAGACGCGAGGGCAATTGTGTAATTACAGCAAACTCAACCCAAAAATCCATTTTTAGGTACTAGAATGTAATTGATGATCTAATGGTAAAATTTTGAGAATGGGGTGTCTAGTAGGGTAGTACTCTGTAAATTTCTCTTATAATTATAACATTTTTTGTGCAGTATGAATCACCCAAAAGTGAAAACTGCAAAACAACCCCGAAACAATTATGTGAAGATGCGTAAAAAAAGTACATTGATTTATAAAATAAACCATTCACTATTTTACCAAGGTACCTTTACAAAAGTTGTTCCAAATAATATACCAACAATATTATCCAATAAAATAATTTGCAATGACAACCTTTTCATATTTGCAAACTGGTCCCTGAACTTCCTAATATATTTTCAACGCAACCCTTTTTTGATTCACGGAGTGAACCAAAAAACTTAATAACTCATATGAAACATATCTAAGTTCATGATTATTATTTCCAAGTAAATAACGATCACCCAAGTTACCAAATTACAATTACCGATAACCTACAATTTGATCCGTGCACTTTAATTGTTCTCGGAAAAATATCCCAACGCTTCCCACAATTACATACACATATCCACATGAGTATGTGAACTAATCAAACATAGTTCAAAGTGTCTTAAGTACAATTTGGTCAATTACACTTTTGCCCTTGTACTTCAATTGGCTCATAGAAACATGTCCGATGTATCCAGCAATTGCATCATGAGCTAATTGTCATTATGTGTACTGATCATAGTTCAAGTACTATTTGTTCATCTTTGTACGCACATATAAAGCTAAGCACATATATGTCGTTGTTGTCTATGCTATTCGCATTAGTCTATAAGGCCGCAAGAACAGGACGATGGACCTACTCTCAAAGGACTACCCACTAAGTCCACCACAAGTCGTTCAGGACCTAGAGCACTGTGATCAATCCTATTAGTAGACATGATTATTTCCACTATGTAAGCATGTCTGAACTCCCGATAGAGAGAATAGTACTAGTTCACACGATTGATTCTATTCCTATGGTCCATTGATACAACTATTACTACCGCGACGTGGCCAAATTTGTATAACCACTATAGATCCTCCATAGATAACCCGTAGATCGAATATAGGTAAAGACCGTCAACCTTGTTTCGTCTACCTCTTATCCAAGAATACAACTGCATTCAAACGGAGAAATCTAGCTTCCCGTTAAGAAAACTTGAGCTCAGGACTTAACAATCGTATAACGAACCAGCTTAGCAAGGAAATCTATCTTATGTTCTCCAATTACAGAGTGAGTGAATCCAGTTGGTCACAAACATTCCCGTCTACGCATAATTCGATAAGCTAAGAAAACAGGACTGGAGACACAAGTTGATGAACACTCCCTGTAGACTTTAAGGTTGCCGTAAGTATGTGCATTAGTTAATTCATGAGATAACCAGTTACGATATGTCACTTCATGATCATCGGTGACGATACTGACTTGAACTAACTCAGTTAACCAAATTTAACGACAATTGTAGTGAGTTATTTGTTTTTTGTCTTGTCCAATTCCCATATGATTCCCCAAACCGTATGAAGTTGTTCCTATATGATATTTCTCGATCAGTCAGCCTGGATTAGCCAACCCCTAATAGGTGATACCATCACCGAGGTATAGAATCCTAACAAAGCAACTTTAGATCCTCATGTCCCAATCCTAAAGACATGATCGTTGTTGACCAATTCTACACACATCTACCATGTAAATCTTATCCTACTGTATACAATCCCACATGTATACCAGGCTTATGGTTACCAAGATATATATGTCAAGGTTTACAGATAATTGTTTAAGTACTTGTAACACTGAAGAATGTAAACAGGACAAGCAAGAAATTTGTAATTGTTTAATTCGTATTAATTCAGATAACTGAAATGATTTTATTACGACGCACTAAGGCGAACTATTTTTCGACGGGCAAAACTCAACCAACATAACCCACAACGGGTCAAACTGGTTAAATCGTTCAGCAGTGGTCCGATCTGAACCAAGCGTTGAACTTGGCCAGAATGCGTGTGAGCGCTTGTGATGGCATAGGAAGGAGAGTAGGAGGGTATGGCAACTCGTGGAGTGAAGTTTGGGTCCTACGGAGTGTAAGAAAATATGACCAGAATTACCCCAAGGGTTGTGCAGCGGAATTTCAAAAGTTTCTTAACATGCATACTGATTGATTATCTATGCTACGAATATTGAAACACATCAGAGTTAGAATACTTACAGTTGTTCGAAGGCTTGAACAACAATCAATTTTACTGCAGGATCATGATCAACAAGATCTTCGTAGTAATTAGCAAAATCTTCTCGTTCGGTGAAGTCGAAGATGTCTAATTCGTCTTCTTGATTTCCTGCAAAACAAAGGTTAGATTCCAGCTTTGATTATACTCAACCTTGGTATCCTTAGATGGAATAGGGCTCGTAGAGAATGCTAGGATATTCTTGGAATTGAATTCCATCCGGTTTATGGACGGCAGCTTTAGGAAGGGAGGGAGAGAGCTTTTCTTTTACTGTCTAACAGAGAATATGTAACACCCCATTTTTTTAATTATTTAATTATTTATTTAATTATTTATTTAATTATTTTAGTTAATTAATTATCAGAGTAAATTATTTATTCGATAATTAGTTAATTATTTTGGCGTAAGTTAGTTCGTTTCGTTTCGTTTGGATCAAGCTGGCTATCTGATCTGTTTAACCCTTTCGTTGGCCCAATTTCCTAACCCAGTCAAAAGCCTGTTGACCGGCCCATTACTTGTCTAACCCTAACCCTAGTTTTCCCTTTTCCTCATCATTCTCTCTCAGCCGTAACCTAAAGAAGAAAGAAGAAAGAAAACAACTACTCTCTGCCTCCCTCATTCCATACGCTCCTCACCCCATCTCCATATTGTTTCAACTCCTCACCATCATCATCATCACCGCATACCAACGCCGCCGCCCTTCCGTTCCGGTCCCGTCCGCCGCCGCTGCAAGTACTGCCACCGTCGCTGTTAGTGCCGTGTCGATCGATCGATCGATTCGCCTGTTGTTTGATCGCCGCGAGTCTCTCCGTTCGCCGCCTCCGTCCATGCCACTCTGTCCGCCGTTCCGGTCTCGTCGCGCCGCCGCCGTTCTGTTCCGTCAAGCGCCGCCTTGCTGATCTGCGCCGCCTGCTCCGTCCGCCGCGTTCTGTTCGTCGATCGATCAATCCGATCGCCGCGGCCGTTGTTTCCCTTCGCCGCCTCTGTTTCTGATCTGTTCGCCGCGCCGCTTCGTCGCCGCCGATCTTGTCTTCCGTTCGTTGTTACCGATCTCGGTCGGTAAGTTGGTTCAACCTTTCCGTTCGGATTCGATTTTGATTTCGGTTTGATTCGAATCTTGTTTTAATTCTCTTTTTTTTCGATTTATTCGAGTGCAGATTTGTTCAACGTTTTATTTCGTTTCGAAGGTAAATCTCGTTTCTCGTACTGCTACTCTTGATTCGAAACTCGTACTCATATTCTGTTTTGGACTTTTTTACCCTTGGACGGTTCTGCCTTGATCGATCTGACCTTGTTAATTATTTCGAACCGAGAACCGGGACTTAGGTTGTTAGTGTAGTTACTGTTTGGCTGGACTTGTGAACTTATTGACCTCGTATGTTGAATTTAATTTCCTGTTTGACCTCGAAAGGACTTTTGGACCTTGTTGTTACTGTTTTGGATTTTTGTGGACTGATTTGGGATACCTAAAAACCTAAAGGACCTTTTTGCAGTTTTACCTTTGACCGTAGTTGACTGACAGTAAGCTTTTCTCGAAAATCATTTTGTTTTGTGAAGAATGTTAAGTGTATGGAAAACTGCTGGTTTGTTTGTACTGTCTGCTTTTGAAAAAGGGTTATTTTCCAATTTACCACTGAGGGTATTTTGGTAATTTCCAGAATCTGAAAACCGAAAGAGTTCCGAAAATATTTCAAACTTAGTTTCTGTTTTTGTAAATTAGTATTGACTTGAATTGCTAGCCTAGTTGGTTAGGTTCTTGCTTGACTAACTTAGAAGTCCCGTGTTCGAACCGCGTCTTTACCAATCCTTTTTCAACCTTTTTCCTTCCGTCCGTTCGACTTCTAAAGTGTGTTTAGTACTTTCTTGTTAGGTTCTCCTTTGTTCGTTAACCCGTAGAAGCTCGTTACTCGTTGAAGGTCTTTGCTCGCAAGTTAAGGTGAATGTTCACCCCTAAACCTATTATTTGCGAAACTGGAAGGCTATGTGACTGTTTGTACCTATTACTATCTACTGTTTCCTGTATGCTTCCGCGTAAAAGTATAAGTCCTAAGTATGACTTTTTGGCATTTCCGTTTATTGCTACTCTGTTCTGGATTGACCTTTCTGCAGGAACACCTCTCGGTGTTAATTATCCGTATCTGTTGCTCTGTATCTGTTCTGTTTCTGTGTGACCGGTCGATTAGGTTATGGTTAGGTAGGCTTGGGTAGTAGAGGACTATCGGGTTTGCTTGATTGTGGCCTAGTCTATTCCCTTTTAGGCGCGAGGCAGAAGTCGCTGAGGTCTATTAGGGTCGTAGGATCTGTTTCCCCAAAGTACACGGGGGTTTCTGTTTCTGTCCGGAGTTGTGCACCCTCTGAAGGGAGTTATAAGGGCATTCTGGGAGTAGGAGCAATAAGGCAGGCTGCACCAACGGTCTACAACGTATCTGTTTTGTTAATCTGTTATATGTGTTCTGTTCTGTTTGCTCGTTTTTCTGAAAAGGATTTTGTTTTTAAAACTATTTACTTTCTGTTTTAACTTAGAACCTCACTGAGATCCTTTATCTCACACTCTTTTGTTTTTCAAAATTCCTTCCTTCCAGATGCTGCTGAGGATGTGCGTGACTAGGATGCCAGCGACTGAGAGAAGGGTCTGGGGTGTCACGGGTTTCTTTTCAAAATAAGAAGATACACTTTTATTGTCTTCATTCGTTGTTCATTCAAACTTGAGTTGTCATTGGATATTATTTATTATTGTTAGCGTCAAAGATTATTTTGGCATTTATTGTCGGCCGTTGTTATTAAATTATTTTTCGATTTTCCTTTTTCAAGAAAATATTTTGTTTTCAAAACCGGTACCGTTACAATTGGTATCAGAGCTTGAGTTCAAACTCGAGCTTGCGAGGATAGGATCTTTTGACCTTTGGGGTGTGTGTGAGGGTCCGAGTCGCTGGTTAGGTCTTGTATTTTCTGTTGCTTTTCTGATTCGAGTCTTACGTACTAACCTTGAACCGTTTCTTCATCTTCTCTGTTCTGTTTCTGACTACCTCCGACCCGTTCTGAAACTGTTGACCTTCCGTGGTTGTTCTGATTCTGACATAGTTATTAACTAGTTAACTACGCGTGTGCTTACAGATAGGTATGAGTTCTGAGAAGAAGGTTATTCGTTATCGCCTAGTCGAAGGAGAATTTAACCCGTATACCTCCGTTCCTGTTGTTGGCGTTTACCCTGGATTCGTGATGGATAGGGTCGTGCATGAACGTGATCACTACTGGCTGGAGAACTTTAAGCTTCGAGATGTGATAGCAACGAAGGAAGCGGAGATCGGATTTCTGAAGACGGCTTTACGCGCCGCAAATGAGCACTCTGGCTTTGTTTCATTAACCGCGTCCAACGTTGGCAACCGGATTCGCAGGAGGAAGGCTCGGAGGACGTTCCCCGAGGGTTGCGGACGATCCCGTAGAGGAAAGAGTGAAGACGAAGAAGAATCCGAAGAAGATCCCGAGGAGGACCCCTCTGAGGAAGAAGGAGGAGATGCTCACGTGCCCGAGGGACGTTCCGAGGATGATAGCGAGGATGCTTATTAGGATAGTTGCCTTTTCGAGCTCGTACTGAACCTCTTTGTTTTTGCCAAGCGAGTTTTTCTTTTAGTTCAGCCGACTGAGACTGCTTATGCTTTTCCGTTTACTTGACTCTGTGGTTTTCTGTTTTCCTCGCTAAGTCGAGTAGAGACCGTTTTTTTTCTTTTATTTTATTGCATGCTTGGCTGTTTTGAGACTTCGTTATTTTCTTGTTTTTGCTTTTTGTTTTAAAGTACAAGGCATGTTTTCTTCTTCACTGCTCAGTTTATACCTGTTGTAGAAGATTAAGTACTGGCCTTAGTTCTTTGTTTTTCTGCTCTTTTCTAAGTTAGAGATTCGAGGTTGTTAAATCAACTGCTAAGTAGTGCCCTTTGTTAGAATGAGTCGCAGAAATACTCGTGGTGCCAGCAGCAATGGAAGTGGAGACGATCAGCACGCTGAAAATGGAGACCAAGTGGACCGTATCATCGCTGCTCTGGGGAATTTCAGCGAAACCATTCGCCGCGCTGGAGCACCAGCACCACCTGTTCAGCCAGCTCCTCCGCCACCACCGCCGATCCAGACCATCGATCAAGCTGCGGAACGATTCACTCGATTCCATCCTGAGAGGTTCGAGGGAACACCAGATGCCCGTAAGGCTGAGCTCTGGATCGAAGGCATGGAGAACTTATTCTCGATCCTGCACTATCCAGACGAGAGGAAGATCGAGCTTGCTGCTTTCCAGTTCGTGGGAGCCGCCAGGAACTGGTGGAGAACCGTGAATGCGAGATGGAGGCAAGAGGGAGTTGCTCGTACCTGGGAGAATCACCAAGGACTTCATGGACAAGTACGTGCCTCGCCTGGTTCGCGAGAACCGGAGAGACGAATTTCAAGCTTTGGTGCAAGGGAACATGGATGTTGCCGACTATGACTCGGAGTTTACCCGGTTACTGAAGTACGTGCCGCATTTCCAAGATGATGAACGAGAGAAGGTTCGTCACTTTGTGAAGGGACTCAACTTCGAGATCCGGTACAGTCTATTTGGGACCAATATGCCTACCTATCTCAAGGCTGTCGAACTCGCCTCCGAGGTAGAGAGTGGTCTCAAGGAGATTAAGATGGCTGATAAGCCATACTCGAGCAATAGGAACTACTCTAGTTCTTCTGGGAGCCATGGAGGAGGAAGCCAATCTGGTTATAAGAGGGAGAATCGAGGAGGATATCAATCTGGATATCAGGCACCACCGGCGAAGTATTCCCGTACTCAGCATGACAACCGCTCTCGCAACACTACTGGAGGGTCTGGGCAGTCGTCCCAGGCAAGGAAGAACTGCAACTACTGTGGAGGAGTGAACCACGATGAGCACAACTACTGGAAAAGACAGGGCTTATGCTTGGCTTGTGGGAGTAAGGATCACAAGATTAGCCACTGTCCGAACCGTCATGCCATTGTCAAGGGAGGAAGGCCAGGAGACTATGCTCCGAGAAATGATGGAAAGGGTACTATGGCGAAGCCCCGAGTTTTCAGCATAGGCGGTCATGAAGTTCCTGACACCGCAAATGTGGTTGAAGGTACGCTACTGATCGCTCAAACTTCTTCTAAAGCTTTATTTGATCCTGGTGCTACGCATTCATTTATTGCTGAAGTATTTGTTGAATCACTCGTTTTACCATACAAAGTACTACCCTACGCTTTAGAAGTATGTACGCCTTTGGGAGCTAGTCTAATCACTAAGAAGTTCGTCGAGCGATGTGAGATTTCCATCCTAGGAAGAACTTTCCCTGCTGACCTAATATTTCTACCTCTATCAACCTACGATGTTATTCTGGGTATGGATTGGTTGTCCGAGCACTACGCGCAACTGGATTGTCGAACCAAGGCTATATCCCTGGGAAAACCTGGAGAGGATAAAGTCGTATGGAAAGGAGATACGAGAAAGGATGAGAAGTTTCTACTGTCTGCCATGGAAGCTAGGAGGCTGTACGTGAAGGGTGCTACCTGCTTTTTGGCGTATCTGATCAACAAACCCAAAGATCAGCCAAAAATCGAGGAAGTCAGGGTGGTTAAGGAGTTCAAGGGTGTTTTCCTTGAGAAGCTGGATTCCGTACCCCCTGAACGAGAAGTGGAGTTTAGCATTGATCTGGTACCTGGCACTGCACCAATTTCGAAGTCACCTTATAGGATGGCACCTGCTGAGCTTAAGGAGCTGAAGACTCAACTGCAAGATCTGGTGGATAACGGTTTTGTGAGACCTAGTTCGTCACCTTGGGGATCACCGGTTCTGTTCGTGAAGAAGAAGGATGGTACTATGAGGATGTGCATCGACTATCGAGGCTTGAATCAAGTCACTGTCAAGAACAAGTACCCCCTGCCCCGTATTGAGGAACTTTTTGATCAATTGGAAGGTTCGAAGGTTTACTCAAATCTTGATCTGCGACAAGGCTATTATCAAGTTAGGGTAAGGGAATAAGACATACCTAAGACTGCCCTGAATTCGAGGTATGGTCATTACGAGTTCGTAGTGATGCCGTTTGGCCTTACGAATGCCCCGGTTGTGTTCATGGATTTGATGCACCGAGTTTTTCAAGCGTATCTAGATCAGTTTGTTGTTGTTTTCATCGATGACATTCTCGTTTACTCAAAATCTGAAGAAGATCATGAGAAACATCTTCGAATTGTCTTGGAAACTCTTCAGAACAACAGATTGTATGCCAAATTCAGCAAGTGTGAGTTTTGGCTAGATAAAGTAGCCTTCTTAGGGCACATTATCTCTGGAGAAGGTTTGGAGGTTGACCCATCGAAGATTGAGTCGATAGTCAATTGGAAGAGACCCGAATCTGTCACTGAAGTGAGGAGTTTTCTCGGTTTGGCTGGTTACTATCGCCGTTTTGTGAAGGATTATTCGAAGATAGCTGGACCCTTGTCCTCTTTAACAGGGAAAAATCCTAAGTTCGTATGGAGCGACAAGTGTCAGGAAAGCTTCGAGGAGCTGAAGAAGAGGCTGACCACCGCCCCTATACTAGCTCTTCCCGAGGGAACCAACGACTTTATAGTATACACTGATGCTTCAAAGGAAGGTTTGGTTGTGTACTGATGCAACGAGAAAAGGTAATCGCATATGCTTCGAGAAAACTGAAGCCATATGAAAGAAATTACCCAACCCATGACCTTGAGCTAGCTGCTATAGTCTTTGCTTTGGGAAAGTGGAGACACTATCTTTATGGTCCTGAGTTCACTATCCTCACGGATCATAAGAGCTTGAAGTACGTGTTTACCCAAAAGGAGTTGAACATGAGACAACGACGATGGATGGAGTTTCTGGGCGATTACACATGTACCATTCGATACCATCCCGGTAAGGCCAATGTGGTCGCTGATGCTTTAAGTCGTAGGGTACACGTGTCAAATCTCGAAGTATCCAAATTGTCGTGTATGTTCGCCAATATCACTTTGAGGTATGAGTTGGCAGAAAAGATTCTTGAGGCTCAAGGGCAGGATGAAGAGCTTCAAGATATCAAGGCACATATTACTGAGCCTCGAAATGCGAAATTCTCTATTGATGAGAATGGAGCCCTAAGGTTCCAGGGTAGATTGTGTGTGCCTTCTGATGAAGAGCTTAGACGATTAATTTTGGAGGAAGCTCATAAGTCTAAGTATTCGATGCATCCTGGAGGAAACAAGATGTACGAGGATTTGAAGAAGGTTTACTGGTGGACCTATATGAAACGAGATGTTGCACATTTTGTGCAAAGTTGCTTGGTCTGCCAGCAAGTGAAGGCTGAGCACCAGAAACCGGGAGGTTTACTACAGCCACTCGAGATTCCACAGTGGAAGTGGGAGATGATCACTATGGATTTTGTGACTGGTCTACCGGTAGCTAGGGGTGGTTTTGATAGTGTTTGGATTATTGTCGATAGATTGACAAAATCAGCACATTTTCTACCCGTTAAAACCACCTACACATCCGAGAAGTTAGCCGAAGTCTACCGCGATGATATAATTAGGCTTCATGGTACTCCAGTGAGCATTGTCTCTGATAGAGATCCGAAGTTTGTCTCGAGATTTTGGAAGCAAGTACATGAAGGCTTAGGTACTAAGTTGAATTTTAGTACCGCAGCACATCCGCAGACAGATGGTCAATCCGAAAGGACCATTCAAACTTTAGAAGACCTTCTGAGATTGTGTGTGCTGGATCACCAAGGAAGCTGGGCACAGCATTTGCCATTGGTGGAGTATGCTTATAAGAACAGTTATCAAGCATCGATTGGTATGGCACCGTTCGAGGCTCTGTATGGTCGATAATGTAGATCACCACTGTACTGGGATTTGGAGGACCGAATTTCTACCCCAGTAGCTGGAGAGAGGTCTCTTAATGAGATGATACAAGAAACCTTGGAAAAGGTTAGACTTATCCGAGACCGATTGAGAACTGCTCAAAGTCGACAGAAGAGTTACGCCGATAATCGTAGGCGAGATTTGGAATTTGAAGTGGGTGAATTTGTCTTTCTCAAGCTATCTCCGAGAAAGGGAATTGTTCGTATGGGTCGTAGAGCTAAGCTGAACCCGCGATATGTGGGTCCATACGAGATCATTGAGAGAGTTGGCATTGTAGCTTATCGGTTGCAACTGCCCACTACTATTACTTGAATTCATAATGTATTCCATGTATCTCAACTGAAGAAGTATTATCCGGATCTGTCACACGTGATCCAACCCGAGGAAGTGACCATTGAGGAGGATTTGTCGTATGTGGAGCAACCGGTTCGTATTCTTGACCAGAAGGTACAACAGCTCCGTAATCGGCAAATCAAGCAAGTAAAGGTGTTGTGGGGAAATCATCAGTATGAGGAGGCAACCTGGGAAAGCGAGGATGACATGCGCAGGCAGTATCCCGAGCTCTTCAACTTTTCAGGTGCGAATTTGGGGACCAAATTCTTTTAAGGGGGGAAGAGTGTAACACCCCGTTTTTTTTTAATTATTTAATTATTTATTTAATTATTTATTTAATTATTTTAGTTAATTAATTATCAGAGTAAATTATTTATTCGATAATTAGTTAATTATTTTCGCGTAAGTTAGTTCGTTTCGTTTCGTTTGGATCAAGCTGGCTATCTGATCTGTTTAACCCTTTCGTTGGCCCAATTTCCTAACCCAGTCAAAAGCCTGTTGACCGGCCCATTACTTGTCTAACCCTAACCCTAGTTTTCCCTTTCCCTCATCATTCTCTCTCAGCCGTAACCTAAAGAAGAAAGAAGAAAGAAAACAACTACTCTCAGCCTCCCTCATTCCATACGCTCCTCACCCCCATTTCCATATTGTTTCAACTCCTCATCATCATCATCATCACCGCATACCACCGTCGCCGCCCTTCCCTTTCGGTCCCGTCCGCCGCCGCTGCAAGTACTGCCGCCGTCGCCGTTAGTGTCGTGTCGATCGATCGATCGATTCGCCTGTTGTTTGATCGCCGCGAGTCTCTCCGTTCGCCGCCTCCGTCCGCGCCACTCTGTCCGCCGTTCCGGTCTCGTCGCGCCGCCGCCGTTCTGTTCCGTCAAGCGCCGCCTTGCTGATCCACGCCGCCTGCTCCGTCCGCCGTGTTCTGTTCGTCGATCGATCAATCCGATCGATCCGATCACCGCGGCCGTTGTTTCCCTTCGCCGCCTCTGTTTCTGATCTGTTCGCCGCGCCGCTTCGCCGCCGCCGATCTTGTCTTCCGTTCGTTGTTACCGATCTCGGTCGGTAAGTTGGTTCAACCTTTCCGTTCGGATTCGGTTTTGATTTCGGTTTGATTCGAATCTTGTTTTAATTCTCTTTTCTTTTCGATTTATTCGAGTGTATATATTTTCAACCTTTTATTTCATTTCGAAGGTAAATCTCGTTTCTCGTACTGCTGCTCTTGGTTCGAAACTCGTAATCGTATTCTGTTTTGGACTTTTTTACCCTTGGACGGTTCTGCCTTGATCGATCTGACCTTGTTAATTATTTCGAACCGAGAACCGGGACTTAGGTTGTTAGTGTAGTTACTGTTTGGCTGGACTTGTGAACTTATTGACCTCGTATGTTGAATTTGATTTCCTGTTTGACCTCGAAAGGACTTTTGGACCTTGTTGTTACTGTTTTGGATTTTTGTGGACTGATTTGGGAAACCTAAAAACCTAAAGGACCTTTTTGCAGTTTTACCTTTGACCGTAGTTGACTGACAGTAAGCTTTTCTCGAAAATCATTTTGTTTTGTGAAAACTGTTAAGGGTATGGAAAACTGCTGGTTTGTTTGTACTGTCTGCTTTTGAAAAAGGGTTATTTTGCAATTTACCACTGAGGGTATTTTGGTAATTTCCAGAATCTGAAAATCGAAAGAGTTCCGAAAATATTTCAAACTTAGTTTCTGTTTTTGTAAATTAGTATTGACTTGACTTGCTAGCCTAGTTGGTTAGGTTCTTGCTTGACTAACTTAGAAGTCCCGTGTTCGAACCCCGTCTTTACCATTCCTTTTTCAACCTTTTTCCTTCCGTCCGTTCGACTTCTAAAGTGTGTTTAGTACTTTCTTGTTAGGTTCTCCTTTGTTCGTTAACCGGTAAAAGCTCGTTACTCGTTGAAGGTCTTTGCTCGCAAGTTAAGGTGAGTGTTCACCCCTAAACCTATTATTTGCGAAACTGGAAGGCTATGTGACTGTTTGTACCTATTACTATCTACTGTTTCCTGTATGCTTCCGCGTAAAAGTCTAAGTCCTAAGTATGAATTTTTGGCATTTCCGTTTATTGCTACTCTGTTCTGGACTGACCATTCTGCAGGAACACCTCTCGGTGTTAATTATCCGTATCTGTTGCTCTGTATCTGTTCTGTTTCTGTGTGACCGGTCGATTAGGTTATGGTTAGGTAGGCTTGGGTAGTAGAGGACTATCGGGTTTGCTTGATTGTGGCCTAGTCTATTCCCTTTTAGGCGCGAGGCAGAAGTCGCTGAGGTCTATTAGGGTCGTAGGATCTGTTTCCCCAAAGTACACGGGGGTTTCTGTTTCTGTCCGGAGTTGTGCACCCTCTGAAGGGAGTTATAAGGGCATTCTGGGAGTAGGAGCAATAAGGCGGGCTGCACCAACGGTCTACAACGTATCTGTTTTGTTAATCTGTTATATGTGTTCTGTTCTGTTTGCTCGTTTTTCTGAAAAGGATTTTGTTTTTAAAACTGTTTACTTTCTGTTTTAACTTAGAACCTCACTGAGATCCTTTATCTCACACTCTTTTGTTTTTCAAAATTCCTTCCTTCCAGATGCTGCTGAGGATGTGCGTGACTAGGATGCCAGCGATTGAGAGAAGGGTCTGGGGTGTCACGGATTTCTTTTCAAAATAAGAAGATACACTTTTATTGTCTTCATTCGTTGTTCATTCGAACTTGAGTTGTCATTGGATATTATTTATTATTGTTAGCGTCAAAGATTATTTTGGCATTTATTGCCGACAGTTGTTATTAAAGTATTTTTCGATTTTCCTTTTTCAAGAAAATATTTTGTTTTCAAAACCGGTACCGTTACAGAATAGAATGATTAGTAAAGAAGAATGCCTTCTCTAGCTCTCTAATTCCCTCTATTTATACTATCTATTAGAAGGCTCTAGATAGTAAGGACTCCAATTCCTATTGCACCAGATAATCTGTTTCTAGATTATTCTCTGTTCACATTTAGAAAAAACTTGTCCCTCAAGTCTAATTAGGAGAAAGAGTAAAACTCCTTCTCCCGTTCACACCACATGCGCACGCCGACTCTAGGAGGGAGTAGTGGGCCCAACTTTTGGGCCCACATGCAAGTTGAGACATTTAAATCTGATTTAAATCTTGCCCAAGTGCATATTAATATATCCTTCAATTAAAGCATAATTGTATTTCTAAAATACAATTAATATTTCAAAAATATTAATTTCGCCACAATCAATTATAATTAATCCTATTAATTATAAATCTACCATAAAACCTTTCACAAGCCAGTCCATCGCAAAGTGTGACCCAATGTATTAAGCTAGACAAGACAGCTAGGCATCATGGAATTCCCAGACGATTCCACTTGCAATATTAATACATGATAACGTTTGAGAGGAACCTCAAAACCACCTTTTGTTGGGAAGCCTGTTGCACTCAATGCGGCGATGGTACGGTCCTTTCATCTGACTTACTCGAATGCACCTAGGATTTGATGACGTGTATGTCCCATTAATGCAATCATGGTGTCTTCAGTGAGTTGATTGGCTACCGAGATATATTTAGGACCATCCTAAATATATCTGTGCGCCGGCTAGCGGCTTTACCATATCAACTATGAACGACTTGAGTAGTATTTTCATATTCTACACACGAGAGATGAATCCTCTCCAGCGACCAACTACTACCAACCCTATACATATTGTCAAGTACCCAACTGGACCGTATCTACCTCGTATTCGGGTGTAAGCATTGGTTTCACCCAAAGCACATGACTCAGTATATGTGATGGTATAGACCTGAGAGTGTAAGGACGAATAACATCACTTCCTCAACTCCGGTGCCCATAGACACTTAGGTGTAGATAATACATCGATGGGAGCTCCGGTGGGTTCTTCCGTTGTTCGGATTTCCTCCTCGAACAATCATGTGCCCTTATGGGAACATCATGGACCTAGTCCATTCCGTGGTCGTGGGATCGACCACACTCACTCCAATGAGCATAACTCCAAACACATGCTAGTCTCGATCGCGTTATTCAGACCCCTATCTGAGATGACCTTCGACTAGGGAGAGTTCGGGATACATGATGTTTCATATAGGTCCCACTTACTATGTAATAATCCATATATCCAATGGGGGCATATTTTGATATCGATACAAACAACCAGATAAAGATATGACATGCTAATGCCCGGTGTAATATCCATACATAAGTAAACATAAACCTGAATAAGCAAACACGGATAGTACATATAGTCCTTAATGTGGTTGTCTCTAGGGGTATAACTAACACGGAGATAATTCATATATTACGTTGATTGTGATGTAGTACATATATTACGTTAGTGTGATACATTGATCATATCTCACAACTATGTTGGCAATTATGTCAGGCCAAATTTAGCACAACATATATAATGTGGTGATAAATGACATGAAAACATTCCTCACAACATAGGTAATGTTTTGTCTCTCTTCATTAACTTGACTTCAATACCAATGTTGCCAAGTATATATGTTAGATATTATCTAACATACTTAGATGCCTTACTTGCTCTCTATGTCTGGGCAGAAGACCAAGTCATGCTCGAGCCATAAATAGAAAGTTTGTTCCTAAAATCTTGCTTGATTTGTGGAGTTTGTTACAACTGAATCAAGGCGGTTGTGATCTGTTCACAACTACTCAGATGTGTCTGTGTTCCTATTTTATTTCTACACTATTCATATTTGAATTATTGTATGTTAGCAACAATCTTGCCAACATACTAAACATCATTTGTAGTCTATTTCAATATTGTTTTTGTGTTTAATACTACATTAGAATTATATTATCAGTAAAAAATAATATTCTTCCGCACCTAACCTCACGAGTTTAAGTGAAGGTTTGTTGTGCCACCTGATGCGAAGTGCCTAGAGCCACCTTCAAGTAGTATCAGCCTACACTCGACTTACTGATTGGGAAGCATGAAACTGTTTTATTATGAATAATACCAATCCTAATGTTGTTCGGTTACCTGTTCTTGGTTGAACCAATTATTCCTTTCGGAAGATCCGTATGCGTGCTTATATCAAATCCATTGATATAAGGGCGTGGAGGTCTATCATGAATGGTTATATTCCTCCTACAAATCTAGCCTATGAGGATGGTAATGTTACAATCAAACGTGAATTGGATTGGACAGTAGAGGAAACCAACTTGGCTAGTTTCAATGAAAAGGAACTAAATGCAATATTCTCATGGGTTGACATGTCTATGTTCAAACTCATTTAGAATAGTGTTAGGAAACTTGTAATTTTGATGAGCAATTAACCATGCTAAATTAAGGAAAGTCCAGTAACTAGTACTCTTAAGGTCCATAGGAATTTAGAATTTTAAGGACATTGTAAAAGAGGAACGTTTGCTGATGACTTAGTATAGGTGCTAGATAAGTTATTTCTTTTGCGTATGATGTATTTTATTTCTTGAAAAGAAAATAATTTATTGATGTTGTAGCTTATGATGTATCTTATTTTCTGAAAAGAGAATAACCTATTGAAGCATTTAGAAACCGCTCAGAATCTTGAAGACTTTTGAAGATCTGAAGACTTGAAGAATTCGAAGATCTGAAGACTAGAAGATTGCTGAAGACTGGCATCTACAAAGGCACGTGTTACTCAGAAAGTGGAAAATTCAGCAACAGCATTGCATAAGTGAAAATCTGAAAGACAGAGTAGGTTGTGCTTGCTGAAACTGAGACTAACCACTTGTTGATGGAACATATGTGACCCCTTGCTGAAAGTACTTGAATTTGCGCTCCAATGTTACTGTTTGAATTCTATTCAAATATGCATTAAATGCAAAGCTTACACGCGAAGGACATGAAGACTAGAAGACAAACAAAGACGCTGCTGAAAGTACAAAAACAAGATAGTGACATGTTAAGGAACAAAAGCCTTAGGATTTGAAATTCAAACGGCTCCTTCCTAAAACTATAAATAGAGGTCATCCGGCAAAGAGTTGAAGTGTGTCAACAACGTGATCAAACTCTCACTTGTGCTTAAAACTCACATACCTTCAAACTCTCTACATCTGCCATTGATCCGTTCCAAGACTTAAAGCTTGAAAAATCTACTTGTGAAGAAGTAGAACAAACTCGGCTAAGAAATTAGTTAAGTGTTCTTTCTTCCGAACAAGAACAAGTCTTGACACCAGAAACAATCAAACTTGTTTACTGCAAAGTATTCCAAGTTGTGTTTCTTAGATTACTTGTTGTAACTGAATAAGTTATAATTAAGTTATCTCACCCCAAAACTCTCTAACTGAAAATACATCCTTTCAGGCGTGATATTCAGGTGGAACTTAATCGAGCATAGTTTTGCTGATTAAAAGTACCAAGTTTGGTGGAGAACAAGGTTACGTTCTCTAGTTTAGGTTGGAGACAAAGCAAGTGTGCTTTGGTTTCTGTTGAATCGCTCTAGATAGGAGATTGTGAGGAACCTCAATCATATCTTAGTGGATTCAGTCCTAGAAAGGACGAAGTGGATTAGTTGAGAGATTACGCCACTCTCAGATACCACTATAAAAGTGTTTGTGTGATTTACTTTCTGTATTTAGCTTTCAGCAATTCATATCTGTTTGTACACATTCACTCACTTCACTTGCTGAAACCTTTACTTGCTAAAAAGGCACTTATTGTATCAAAGACTTCCGCTCTCTGATTTTAAGTATCAGCAAACCAAGTTACTGTAAAGTAACTTACGCTTGCTGAGAAAGTTAAGTATCAGCAAACTCATTACTGAAAAGTAATAAGTACTTGCTGAGAAAGTTTTAAACGACGAAAGTTTGAAAAGACTATTCACCCCCCCCCCCCTCTAGTCTTTTCTTGTTGTTTAAAGGGACCAACAAGTGGTATCGGAGCCAGGTTCTTTAACCTTCTGCACTAAACCTAGATCCCCTTAGGTGCTTTCCGTAAATCACTCTCACTTGATCAGTTTGGTAGTGCTTTGCTGACAGGATGTCTTTAGGAGATGATCCCTTACTGAAGCTGGAAAATTACGAGAAATGGCGAAACAACATGATGCTACATCTTGAGGCCATTAGTGATGAGATGGTTACCGTCATTAATGATGGACCTATCAAGATCACTAAGATTGAAAGGAGTTTCCCTCACAAGACCACTGAAGCTGGGAAGGAAACTATGCTGGGCGAACCATCAGATACGGTTGTGCCAAAACCAAGAGAGGAATGGACTTCTGACGAAGCTAAGAGATTCCGTGTTGATGGCCAAGCAAGAAATATCATCATTAGATCAACTCCGGATACCATACAGTGCAAACTGTGGGGTGCTAAGACTGCAAAGGAAGCTTGGAAAATGGTTCAAGATCTTTGTGCTGGATCTGACAAGACCAAGGAAAACAAACTTGAAGTACTTAAATTAAAGTTTCAAAACTTTAAGCAAGGTACAAACGAGTCACTGGAAGACTTGGATTTCAGATTCACAACTCTTGTGAGTGAAATGGCAGCCTTGGGTGCTGGAAACCTCTACTCAGATTCTGAGAAAGTGAAAACTATCATCAGAAGTCTGAATCAAGAATGGATCCACACTCAGAATTTTTATTATAATCAAGGAATGCCAGACATTACACCAACAGAGTTGTTCTCTCATCTTGCTACTGTCAATTATGAGACAAAGCAAAGAGAAAATGTGTTTGCTGAAAAATCGCAAAACATTGCTCTTGCTGCAAAGCCGTCATCTTCTGAAAAGAAGAATGATAGAGAGCCTGCTGATGAAAATGCTTTAGTTGTTAAAAACATGAAGAAATTCATCAGTAAGGAACTTGAGAGGCTAAAAGCAAAAGAGAAGCTGAAAAAGCATCTTGGTAACAACTACCATAAGTACAAGAATGATACTAGCTCGCTGAACAAGCAAGCTCAGCAAGCTACTTCATCAGAAGAACCAGCAGTCGGAAATGATCTATGTTTTTACTGCAAAAAGCCTGGACACTTCAAAGCTAATTGCCCTTTGCTGAAAGGCAAATCTGCTGAAAAGAAGAAGAAGTTCAAAAGAGCTTTTATTGCTGAAGAAAAGAAGAAGCTTCAAGCAAAAATCGATGCATTGTGTATTGATACTAGCTCCGAAGACAGTGAGGATAAAAGTTCAGACACCGAGCAAAGAAGTTTGTGGAATAGCTATGGAAGCTTATCCAGATGTGTCGAACTACGAATTCTACCTCATGGCCGGTCAGGTAAACAACTCTACCTATGACTCAGACTCAGAAAGTGAAGACGAGATTGACCTTGACAAGATTCAAGGAGAAATCGAAAGATTTGAGAAAACTCTCAGCAAACAGCAAGAGAAACTTCAAGTTGCTGAAACTCTGACCAAGCAGACTACTGAAAAGTACGTCTTGCTGAAGGAAGAGACAGAAGAAAAGGATGCTGAAATAAGGCGTCTTAAGAAGTTGATTGCTGAGGCTGCAGAGAAAAATTCTCAAATGGCATTAGAATTGGAAGAATATCAGTCCTCAATTCTAAAGTTACTTGCTGAAATCCAAGAAATGAAAAAGATGAAAATCAATTTCAAATCCTATGTGGAAGCAAGTAATACGCTGACTGAACTAAACTCTTATTTGAGAGATCCATCTCAGAAAGAAGGTTTAGGAGCAACGTACGAAGGTGACAACGTAGAAATCTTGAGAAAAGATAAATCACCTATCTCCTCTGTACGTGCTACTGATAGTAGTCTACCAGAAATCTATCAGTTTGGTCAAACTAAGGTTGCTGAAACATGCAATCAAGTACCTATGACCATAAAGCCCACTGTTGCTACTCAAAGTAACAAGACTTTAAAAGGAAAACAGGTTGCTGAAAAGCAAACTGGAAAGAAGAAGAATGCTGTGAAGCATTCCGCCAAACAAGTTGCTGAAAAGCAAGTTTTTAAGACTAAAGGCAAGATTACTAAAAGTAATCAGAAGTCCTTTGCTGACAAACCTGAATCAAGTAAGGTTGCTGAAGCTAAAGCTCAACATTCTCCGAAAAGTGGACTAGGTTTCAAAACCAAGCAAAGTCAACTTTTTCATGAGTATAAGCAAAGTCAGCAAAGATACTTCAAAGAGATGAAGAAAATCAATCTAAGAGTTCTGAAAAGACTCCCAATGCTAGGACTAGAAGGAACCTTACTAGAAAAGAACTTACTGAAAAGTATGTTCAGCAAAAAGGTCAACAGAGCAAGACACCACATCAGAAAGTGGATTTGACCAGCACGAGTCAAAAGTCTTTCAGCTCAAAACCTCCTAGTTCCTCAGCAAGTAGAAAACAAGTCAAAGTTGAAAAACTTAAGACTTGGGTTTCCACTGGACGCATTCTTGAACATGTTAATGGACATCCATCATTGGATAATTAACTTGTTTGCTCTTGATTGTGCAGACTTCAGCCACGGAGATAAACGATGCAATCTGGCACTTTGATAGTGGTTGTGGAAAGCACATGACGGGCAACAAGAATAACCTTATAAACTATAGACGGTGGTCTAAAGGTCCAACAATAAGGTTTGCTGGTGGAGGCTCTGGTTCTACAAAAGGCTATGGTGATGTGAAGTTAGGATGCATAACCATCTCTGGAGTTCTTTATGTCAAAAATCTTATGTTTAACCTTTTCAGCATGAGTCAGTTTGCTGACAAAGGATACTTCATCGAAATTAAAAGTGATGAATGTAAACTTGTAGATTTTGAGACTAAAAAGGTAATAATGATTGCAAGAAGATCATGAGGCTTGTACACTGTTGATTGGTCTTCAGCAAACGTTGAAAAATGCCTTGTCTCAAATCACGATTTCCTTGCTGAAAAAGCATGGTTATGGCATAAACGAACAAGTCATCTAAACTTCAAGACGCTAATAAGCTGTCTAAAAAGGCACTTGTAGTTGGATTACCTAGGGTTACTTTTAAGAAGGATGGTGTTTGCAATGCATGTCAGCAAGGAAAGCAAACAAAATCTTCTTTCAAGAACATGGCAGTACCGTCAACTACAAAACCTTTACAACTCTTGCACATGGACTTGTTTGAAACCTCTTCAACAAGCTATGCTGGTAAGAAGTATGGTCTAGTCGTGGTAGATGACTATTCAAGATTCACTTGGGTAGTATTCATCAAGCACAAATCTGAAACCAAGACTGAAATACCTAACTTGTTGAATAAGCTTGAAGTCATGAAAAATGACAAGGTAAAAGTCATAAGGACAGACCATGGTACTGAGTTTGTAAACCAGTACATAACTGAATATTGTACCTCAAAAGGTATACAACATCAGTTATCCTCAGTAAGAACACCACAACAAAATGGTGTTGTTGAACGGAAGAATCGTACCCTGAAAGAAGCCGCAAGAACAATGCTTGCTGACACTGAAATAAGTGAGGCTTATTGGGTTGAAGCGATTAATACCGCCTGCTATACTCAAAACAGATGTTTGATTACTAAGGAATACAACAAACTCCTTATGAATTGTTTGTTGGAAGACCTCCTAACATCACTCATCTAAGAGTATTTCGTTGCAAGTGTTTCGTTCTTAATAATGGTAGAGAATACTTAAGAACATTTCAACCAAAGGCAGACGAAGCGATATTTCTTGGCTACTCCTTGCATAGTAAAGCTTATAGAGTTTACAACAAAAAGGCACAAAAGATTGAAGAATCAGTGCATGTTGTATTCTACGAAAAGTCACAAGGTGTGCCTGTTGAAGAAGAAATATCAGAATGTATGAAAAAGCGAATCATACATGAGCAAAGAACTGAATCTGATGCTAGGCAAATCAAATCAATTGAACTAAATGATGATTCTGACAATGATTCTCCTCCCCCGAGTCATGACAAGATAAATATAGTTCACGACAAAGAATTTCTAGAAAAAGACGCGGTTGCTCCGGAAGTTGCTGAAATTACGCAATCTCTAGTGCCTGCTGATGAAATAACTCAATCTAGCAATGCTGAACAAGCCGTTGCTGATGAACAAATCTCAGCAGAGACACAAATTCCCAGTAGTACTGAACAAGTACATACTGAAGAGTCACATGCTGATGAGCAAACATATCCTGATCCAACAAACAGGAAACCTGTTAATAAATGGATTAGAGATCATCCTTCTACGGATATGATTGACGATATTAATAAACGCCAAGTGACAAGATCCAAAGCTACTCACGGACTTGCTGAAGAAGCAACTGTCGTAGAAGTAGAATCATTGTTCTCTTGCTTTGTGTCAGAAATTGACCCTAAAACCATAGAAGAAGCTTTGAAGCATTCTGAATGGATAAAGGCAATGCAAGAAGAATTGGATCAATTTGAAAGGAACAAAGTCTGGAAACTTGTGCCACTTGCTGAAGACAAGAAAGCTATTGGTACAAAGTGGGTGTTCAGAAACAAGCTGAGCGAGTCTGGTGAAGTAACAAGAAATAAAGCACGTTTAGTTGCTCAAGGTTACTGTCAGACTGAAGGATTGGACTATGATGAGTCTTATGCACCAGTTGCAAGATTGGATGCAATTAGGCTTTTCTTGGCCTTTGCTGCTCATAATGACTTCATTGTTTACCAAATGGATGTTAAAAGTGCATTCTTGAATGGTGAACTTGCTGAAGAAGTCTACCTAGAACAACCCCCTGGCTTTGAACTTCCCTCAGAAATCAAGATGGTATACAAGCTTCAGAAAGCTGTATATGGTCTAAAGCAAGCACCAAGAGCATGGTATGATACCTTGGCTAAGTTCTTGCTGGATAATGGTTTCAAGAAAGGTGAAGCTGACAAAACTTTATTTACCATGAACCATGATGGTAAAATACTCTTAGTTCAAATTTATGTGGATGACATAATTTTTGGATCTAAGGACAAGCAACTTTGTGATGATTTTGCCAAACTCATGACAAATAAGTTTGAAATGAGTATGGTGGGAAAATTGAATTATTTCCTAGGATTGCAAGTCAAGCAACTCAAAGATGGAATATTCATAAATCAAGCAAAGTATGCGAAAGAAATGCTCATAAAGTTTAGGATCAAAGAGGATGAGAAACCTAAAAAGATCCCTATAAGTGTTGGTACCAAATTGGGCTATACTAAAGAGGACAAGAGTGTTGAAGAACACAAGTATAGGAAGCTCATTGGTTCCTTGTTGAATCTAACAGCAAGTAGACCTGACATTCAGTATGCTGTTTGTGTGTGTGCAAGATTCCAATCTGATCCAAGAGAATCACACTACAAAAAGGCAATCAAGATACTGAAATATGTTAAAGGTACAGTCAATGTTGGATTATGGTATCCTAAAGATTCTGGACTTGAATTGGTTGGCTATTCTGATGCTGATCATGGAGGATCAACTCTTAATAGAAAAAATACCTCTGGAACTTGTCCGTTTTTGGGTACTAGATTAATATCATGGTTCAGCAAGAAGCAAACGTGTGTCGCCAATTCATCTACTGAATCTGAATACATTGCAGCTGGTTGTTGCACAGCTCAAATCCTATGGATTCAGCAACAATTAAGAGATTATGGTATTTCTGCAAAGAAAACACCAATCTTTTGTGATAATACAAGTGCTATTGCAATTACGCAAAATCCTAAGTTTCACTCTAGGACCAAGCACATTGATATTAGACATCATTTCATTAGAGATCATGTGGAAAAAGGTGATATTGAGGTTGTGAAAGTAGGCACTGAAGATCAGCTTGCTGACATCTTTACCAAGCCCCTACCGGATAATAGGTTCGCAATGCTAAGGTATAACCTTGGATTGATTGAACTACCTCAATAAGGGATACACTTGGCAGAATGCTGAAACAGGTATTCAGCAAGCCAAAGTATTCCTGTTTACTGATTTCTTCTAAGAAATGATAAGTCACTACATGATTGCTGAAACAGGCATTCAACAAGTACTTCCTTCAAAACGGGTATTTGTTAGGAAACTTGATCACTTGCTGAGACAGGCACTCAGTAAGAGAAAGAACTTAAGGATTGCTGAAAAAGGCATTCAGACAATCAAAGATACTGAAACAGGTATTCAAGTATCTAAGGAATTTTCTGAGACGGGAACTCAGAAAAAGAGCAAAACTCATCTCTCAGATTTTACCAAAGGATATCTCAAGTACAAAAAGAATTTACTGATACGGGAAATCAGAAATATCTTTTAAACTTAAGACAATATGAGATATCTAAGTAAGGGGGAACTTTCAGCAAGTATCAAGAGTGATAATTCAATCTCGCTGAAAAGATTCTTGTCTATTTCAGCAAGCAATCTATTCCCTTAAAACTCGGTATAATCAATTTGTGACGTTAAACTCGCACAGATAAACTCGCAATAATCATGACATGAAATTCAATCGTGGTCATTGATTAAAAGGAGTTACTTACCTAACGGCTAACAAAACAAAGAGAGAGAGTGCTCTGACGGTTTTAGTTAGTGGGCCACTACGCATTCAATGCAAAGGCTCCACTAACTCCAGTGTTTCTCTGTTTTATCCTTGCTGAGAGCTCAAATCGATTGAGTTTCTCACACACCAGAGACACTATATAAAGAAGGAGTTATAGAAATGACAAAATTCTTTAACTCACATTTCCTTTCTCTGCAAATTATAGCCTGAATCTACTGTACATCCGGTCAAAAAGCAAAACTATCTTTTTTCGTACACATTTTCTTGCTCTATAAAAAGAAATGGCTCCCAAGAGACAGTTATCAAAGTCCTCAAAGTCGTCAAAGGTTGACAGTGCTGAAACACGCACTGCTCCGGTGACTACTCCGGCCACAAATACAACGAAAGTTGTGTTGAAAAACGACCGAATCACAGAAAAACCTATGCCTCTGTCATATCTTGACACTGCAAAGTGTGAGATGTTGATGCAATGGGGAGGGTTTGCAAAAGAAAAGTACATTAGGTACTTTTATGAACAAGAACTTGATGACCAAAATGAAGAGGCGCTTGAGTTTATCAAGCAGCAAGGCCTCATGAACTTTATCTCTGCTCGCACTAAGCAAGTGAGCATGATTGATACAATGGAATTCTACTACAATGCAGAAATCCATTCCCTTACAGACAGTAATGGAGTCACTGAAAAAGTGATCCTTACTTATGTTCAGAACACGCAAATCGTCCTGAAATGGACTGATTTAGCGAAGATATTTCAAATTCCAATCACTGGAACTGAAGATGACGTCACTGCCACTGACGAAGAAATTGAAGCTTTCTACAGTGACGTCAGAAATGAGAAAATGAAGAAAGGCGAGATAGATCCCGTGACTTGGACAAAGCACGTTAAGAGAAAGCATCTCTGTCATTCACTTGGTCTAGTAGCTCTGCTGCTAATAAAAGTTCTTGACTCCCAAGTTGGAGGAATTGACCAAGTAGGCCTGAGAAGATGGCCATTGCTGATGCATATCTATGAAAATAAAACGGAACTTAACTGGGCTAAGTACATTTTCAATAGGCTTGTTGATTGTGTTACTAAGTTCAAGGTAAAGGTAGAAAACAACAAGGTCTCACCTTCCTTTCCAGTTATGTATGGAATCAAGATATGCTATATCCTTGAACATTTCAGGATTCAACTAAGAAACCCATTGCCAATCAAGAAATCTGTGTGCAATGTGGGAAGATCTTTCTACAAGCAGAATGTACCTAAGATTGCTGGAAAGAAAACTAAGAAGACAACAACTGCAAATGTTGATAGTGTATATGTCCTAGAGACAGTCCTTACTAAGGGCATGGTGCCCTTATAGAGGACATATATGTACTATTACACAGGTCAACGTAATATAATATATGTTTGTTGCATTTTACTGTTGAGTATCACTTTCATATTTATATTACACCAGGCTGCAGCATGTCATATCTTTATTGTTGTATGTATTGATATTAAACATGTCCCCTCAGATAGATGACCGATCACACAGTTAGTGGGAGCTATGTGAGTTATCATCTATCCCAAACTCTCCCTAGTCGTGGTACATCTCGGATGTGGGGGTCTGAATGAACCTGACAAGACTAGTATGCGTGGAGGTTATACTTGTTGGAGCAAGTGTGAGCCGATCCCACGGCCACGGAATGGATTGTTGGACAATCAAGGAACGTTCCCATAACTGCGCATAGTTGTTCGAAGAAGCTTTATCGAACAATGGAAGTACCCACCGGACACTCCCATCGATGTAGTGCTCTACACCGACGTGTCTATGGGAACCGGTGAGTTGTCGAAGTGATGCCATTCGTCCTTTGTACTTACAGGACTTTATCATCACATTTGTTGCCCCATATCCTTGGTGGACCCGTCGATGTCAACTCTGAATAAGCAGCTGACCTAAGACACGATCCAGGATTATGGCTAAATACAAATGGGGGTGATAAGTAATTCTGTGAAGGATTCATCTCTCAAGTGTAGCACAGGAGAGCACTGCTCATAGTCTGCATAGTTGTGTTGGTAAAGTCACTGGCCAGTGCAAATGATATATTATGATGGTCATAAGTATATCTTAACCAAGCAACTCCCTGAGACGCCCATGGATGTATTATTGGGATAGACACTTCATCGGTCCTAGATACATTCGAGCAAGTCAGATGAAGGGACGTTACCATCGCCGCGTTGAGCGCAACAGGCTTCGCAACGAAAGGGTTAGCTTTGAGAAACCTCTCAAACGTCCTCACGTATTAATATTGCAAATGGAACCGTCTAGGAATTTCATGTTGCCTAGTCTAGGACTTGCTTAATACGATGAGGCCCTATGGGTCACACTATGTGGTGATTCAGCCTATCAGAATATCCTTGAAGATGGAATCGCAATTAATTTGGAATTAATTGTGATTGATGGATTATAATTGATTTGTAATTAATTATAATATTTGGTGGCTCAATTAATGATTTGGAATTATTAATTGAATTGGCTAATTAATTGTATTTTATGTAAATACAATTAAAGATTATATTTTGGAAATATAATGGAGGTTTGATTGTAAAGGATATGTTAATTTAGAATTAACATATGCACTTGGGCAAAATCTACTTGGAGTTTGGATTGCCTTAGAAATATAAGTGGGTCCCAAAAGTGGGACCCACGTCCCGTAGGACAAGGCGCGCGCGCGCGCGTACCTGAGTAGGGGAAGGAGTTCGACTCCTTCCTCTATTAGAAGTTCAAGGGATAAGTTAGATTTTCCTGATTGAGTTTTAATTTGATTGGGAATGAATCTAGACTTGATATTGGTTTCCTTGTGCGATAAGAATTAGATTCTTATTCCTTTACGAAGTCTAATTGCTTATGCTTTAGGCTTCTATAGACTACTATATATAGTGGACTATTAGAGAGAGTTTTACACACAAGTTCTGACAGACAATTTCAAACACAATTATTCTACCCAGTTTTCTTAGAGAAAATAAAACTCTCCCCTCCTCCCTTAGCCTCACGCGCGCGCACCACCACCGGAGGGAATTGCCGCCCCGTCTTCTTGGTCACACAAAGAATATCCTAGCATTCTTCCGATAGGCTGTTCATCCGTGGATACCAAGGTTGAGGTTCTAGGAGCTGGAAACTAACTCTTATTGTCTTGCAGATATACAGAGTATTGTAGATATCTTCGACTTCGACGAAGGAGAAGATACACCGGATTATTACGAAGACTTGGAAGCTGCTTTGGAAGTAAGGTTAGTCTTCTAATTGACGTGTTTATATATATACGACATATGCATAATTAATTAACCTGTATGTTAAGAAAATTTTAAAATTCCGCTGCGTACCCTAGGGGTAACTCTGACCATATTTTCTTACAAATGTTGTCAGCACAAGCCAGCAAGAAAGGTATACAACAGCTGCAGATGTTACCACTCAGCAACTTAGAGATGAAACTGCTGTAGATGGTGGTAACACAAAAGAAACAGCTGTAGAAAATCAACAAGGTACGTGTACAACACCAGTTGCTGAAAACGCAACTATAGATGACTCTGGGAAACTAGAGAAATCTAACAAGAAAAAGAGGAAAGCTGATGATGACACTCAGACTGCAGCGTCATCAGCAAATCTCGTACCTAAGAGGAAAAGGACCAGCAACAAAAGAAAGAAAACACTGGCTCGCAAGTCAGTTTCTGCTGTCCAAGACCCCTCAGTCAATTCCCAGACAAATGTTGAAACGCATTTGCCAGTAGATGTTGCTGAAGTAATTACTGAAGCCTATGTCAGCAATGTTGAAATGTTTGCGGAAGCCTTCAACAATCAACTCAATGTTGATAATTCTACTGAGAATAGACCACAAGGCAGTGGAAATGAAATTCCTGCCCAAGAACCTGATATCTACATTGTAGATAATCTAGATGATCCAACTATGGAACCAGTAAGTGACATTGCTGCTGATCTGCAAAAAGCGGCACTTGCTGATGCTGCTGAAAAGATGGTTGCTGAACAAGCAACTCATCAAGTTGCTGAAACAACGCTTGCTGAAGGACCAGTTGCTGAAATAGCAATGGTTCCAGTTCCTGAAGTTGCTGAAACTCAAGAAGCATTATTCAAAGACGCATCTCATGATGCTGAGAATACTGGCCCAAGTTCACCCAAGACATCAATTGACAAAGTCTAGCTTGTACTGGAAGATTTAAGCAAACAAATGGAGTTGGAAATTGAAGAATCATCCAACAAGTCAATTGATCTCTTCATGACAAGCAGTGAGCTCAAAGGTCAAGATGCTTCTGCTCAACTTTTCATTTCAGAGACAAGGGAGATTGCTGAAACCGCACAGCTTTCTCAGATAGAGCAAAACCATAAGTCTGTTGAAGAAACTGTTAATGCTGAAAGGACTGAGCCACAACCTGTCCTTCCTCAGCAGGTAGTTAATTCAACCATAAGTAAAACTTCAAATTCTGAAAATTATTCTTTTGCTAAAATTATCCTATCTCCACAGACTTCTCAAGATGCAAGTCAGATGGTTGCTGAAGCCTCTACACCAGAACCAACACTCCCTGCTCAGCAGGTAGTTAATAATTTTGGTATAAAAACTAAGTTTGACAGCTTAGTACTTGTGTCTAACTTTAATTTATTTCAGGATGAACAAATGGAGGATGCTACTCAAGCTCCTCATGGAATGGAAATTGTACTACATGAGCTTGCTGACTCTCAGCAGGTAAAACATGTTGTAGATATAAACTCTAAGACAATTCTCTAAACCATTCCTGATCTAAATAACGTTCTTTTTCAGGCTCAAAAGGAGACCACTGAAGTGGTACTCATCACTGAAGATCATCAAGTAAGTTCTGAAGAACTTTACTTGAACTTCAAAAGGACAACTTTGTCAAGAGTTGCTAAGTCCGTCAGCAACTGGCAAAGGTACAGGCGAATGGATTTCTCAGATCTTCACCTTCATCTCTCAAATGAGAAAAAGAGATCTTCTCTGCTGAAGCTCGAAACATTTGTCCACTCCATCCTTCCTGAAGAAATGTCATATTCTCAGCAAATGAGCTCCAATCTGATTGCTCAAATCAGAGAGAATATGAAGGCCAAATTCAAGAGTGCCTCTCCAGCTGAACAAGTTGTGATGCTCAAAGGTCTATTTGTACCTGTGGTGGCTGATCCCCACAAAATCAATGTGACAAGTGTTGCTTTATATAAGCAAGTTGAGCTGGTCATTCTGACAGACGATGATGAAGAAGGGAAAGATTCTAAGGACAAGAAAGACGACGATGATGACAATCAAGGTCCAAGTCCTGATGCTGGAGGATTGAAGTTAACAGTTGCTGAAAATACTCAACCTGAAAATCAGCAAGCTGAACAACAACAATCTCAGCAAGAATCTCAACCTTCTCCTGCTGATGCTGAAAATCAAGCACCTGTGCAAGGTGCTGATACTGAAGAAGAATACGCCAGAAAAAGGGCTGCCTTGAAAAATGGCAAGAACCAAATTTCTGATGCCAAGGTCACTGATGCAAACCTTGATGATGAAGATGAATTGGATGAAGATTACCAACGAGCTCTACAGAACAGTCTATTGATCCATGCAAGGCATACAAAGGATCTAGAAATTGGTGAATCTTCAAGACGAAGACCAAAGGAAGTTCCATCCCTTCCTTTTACTACTGGCGAAACTCCAGTAATTGAGCCCCAAACTCAATTGAAACAACTAACTACTGGCGAAACTCCAGTTATTGAGTCTCAAACGTTGCCTTCAGCAACTACTCAATTAAAACTAACTACTGGTGAAACTCCAGCCGTTGAGTCTGAAGTGTTGCCATCAGCAACCACTCAACAAAAAGGAAGTGAAGCTACTGATAAAGGTTCTAAAGTTGCTCAACTTGATGAATCTGAGGATGATGACGAATTGTCATAAAATGACGATGAACAATCCAAGCAAGACCCCAAAGTTGTCCAGATTCCTCCTCCTGATTATATCACTGATAAAGTGCCGTTCCCAAGAGTTGAGGAGTTTACTCCCAGAATTCTAGCACTAAAAGAAGTCCATAATGCCTGCAAAGCTGAAGATGATGCATTGCTTGCTGAAAGCCCACTTGACATTGGAAAGATATTGGCTACAGTGTTGAGACGCACTACAACTTTGACAATAGCTCAGAAAGACATCAGTCTTTATCACAAGAGCTATGAAGAAGATGTAAGTCAAGCGCTCAGGCTTGCAAAGAATGCTCTAGTGAAGGCACAAACTATTATGGATGAGAAGGCCGCAACAGCAAAAAGACATGAAGAGAACATGATGAATATTCAAAGAGAGTTGTCAAAAATGACTTCTGACCAACAGCAAATCATCATGAAGTATAACAGTTTAAGCACTCTTGCTGAAAATTGCAATGAGGTTTATTCTCTGCACATCACCCCGATGTTGCAATCCATGTCTAAGGGGGGAAAGAAAAGAAAAAGAAACCAAACCCCTCCTGCTGCTGATGTGCCTCTGCCCATAGAACCGCTTGCTGAAAAAGAACAAAGTTCTAAAAGGCAAGCAGAATCTGAGTTGAATTCAGCAAGTACCAAAAAGAGAAAAACCGCTGCTGAAACTCAAGATTTTTGCCATACTGAAAGTCATCACAATCTGAATGAAGAAGATGATGAAGATGATGACAATCAAACAATAGCTCAAGCCATAAGAGCTATACCCTTAACAGCCTTGACTCCATCTGGCCAATCAAAGCACTTTTCGTCTGACTCTTCAGCAAGAGATCAAGACAATGCTAAGACAAGAAGAAGAAGGCAAAGACAGGAAGAGAAAAGGCTGGCCAACATTGCTATTGGCTCCGGCATTGAATATACAAAGACCAGTAATGATGAAACCACTCAGAATGTAATCAAAAACATTCATGGTTGCTGGATCTTAAAGCTGGAAGACTTGTTGGTGAATGAGTTCTTTCCTACAGCCATTTTGAATCAAATGTTCAAATGGATTGAACTCAAGGTCCAAAGAAAGCAAAGGGAAGAATCCCTCTCAAGAAATATTGCTGGGAAATGGTTGAATCTTGAGGTCCAAGTAAGAAGAATTGCCATTGGTAAGACATACAAACAAGAACCAAATCTGATCAAACCACCTGGCATCGCTTACTACTCTGACCCAGTAACAAAGAAACCTAAGAATAAACTTGGATTGATTCCTTATGAGTACTTTTATCTCACTGCTAAGGATCAAGAAGAAGATCTTCTTTGGCTAAGAAAGATTCATTCGAAAAGCATTTCAGATACACAGCTTCTCCATGCCAGCAATTGGGGCATGCATTTGTGGGTAACTAATTACACGGAAATGAATGCTGAAAAGCATCATCATACTGTCTGCAAAAACGCAAGAATTCTTCAACTACAAGTCCGTAGGCTTCTGGAAAACTACGAAAAGGATTGTGTTGAATTCACTGCACTTGCTGAGAAGAGTGTAAGAGAGATTTTGAGAAAATCCTCTGAAAAAGCTTAAGTCCCTGCAATAGTTTTTGCTTGCTGATTCTCTTTAAGTTATCTATGCTTTTTCTTGTAAACTTCTGAAAGATAACTAGCATCAATGAAACTTTTGACTCTTATTGGTTTTTGATTATGCAATTTACTTATGCTTACTGTTTATTTATTCAAGTATGCTTGCATTAATCAACTGATTTATTCAACATCAGAAACCTCTAAAAGGGTAACAATTAATTCAGCCATGGATTGCTAACATCAAAAAGGGGGAAATTTGTTAGGAAACTTGTAATTTTGATGAGCAATTAACCATGCTAAATTAAGGAAAGTCCAGTAACTAGTACTCTTAAGGTCCATAGGAATTTAGAATTTTAAGGACATTGTAAAAGAGGAACGTTTGCTGATGACTTAGTATAGGTGCTAGATAAGTTATTTATTTTGCATATGATGTATTTTATTTCTTGAAAAGAAAATAATTTATTGATGTTGTAGCTTATGATGTATCTTATTTTCTGAAAAGAGAATAACCTATTGAAGCATTTAGAAATCGCTCAGAATCTTGAAGACTTTTGAAGATCTGAAGACTTGAAGAATTCGAAGATCTGAAGACTAGAAGATTGCTGAAGACTGGCATCTACAAAGGCACGTGTTACTCAGAAAGTGGAAAATTCAGCAACAGCATTGCATAAGTGAAAATCTGAAAGACAGAGTAGGTTGTGCTTGCTGAAACTGAGACTAACCACTTGCTGATGGAACATATGTGACCCCTTGCTGAAAGTACTTGAATTTGCGCTCCAATGTTACTGTTTGAATTCTATTCAAATATGCATTAAATGCAAAGCTTACACGCGAAGGACATGAAGACTAGAAGACAAACAAAGACGCTGCTTAAAGTACAAAAGCAAGATAGTGACATGTTAAGGAACAAAAGCCTTAGGATTTGAAATTCAAACGGCTCCTTACTAACACTATAAATAGAGGTCATCCGGCAAAGAGTTGAAGTGTGTCAACAACGTGATCAAACTCTCACTTGTGCGTAATTAAACTCTCACTTCTTGAGTTGAAATATCTCTTTTTTTTTCTTTCATTTATCTCATTGTTTTGTAGTAATTAATCTGGTGGAGATCGTACATACAATTTTAGAGTTATGGTTGGGAATCATGTTGGCTGTGTTTAATTTGATCACTGTTGTTGTGCAGTTATGTGTTTTTGTTTGTGAAGAGGATGGAGAAGAAAATGGATTGTTAATTTGATCTAATGAAGCTTGATTCGGTGGTTTTGGGTGATAAGGGTAGGATTGTTTTGCGTTTTGTTGGGAGAGTTTTTTTTATCTTTCCTCTCACTTGTAGCCAAATATTAAAATTACGATTTCTTTATTAAAAGTACGATTTTGTTAATTTTTTTGTAGGATTTGAAAATACTATGAGATAAAACCAAACTAAAATAAAAAGTCAGCGAAATGAAATGGAAACTTTACTCATTGAGGAGGTAGTATAATTAATATAACTTATTAACTTTATTATACGTTACATTTTATGATATACTAACTTTATTAATATTATGTAATTTAGAATTATTTCGTGCTCAAAATTCAAATACAAATAACCTTTAAACGTTTCAATCGTAACGGATAAAGTATTACAGTATGGGAAAGAAGATGTAAAAGTATTACGATGACGTTGTTTGATTCATCTGAAGAAATTTGTAACCGTAGTAATCTAGTACTTACACGTGTCTCGTATATTTATTTTGCGCGATATGCATACGTACGATTTTATCTAAACGATTGTCGAAAGTCATCACTTGAACAAGTGTTAATATGATGTTCATTTTTTGTCCCTTGGCAACATAAAGGTACATTTTTGTAACATAACGTACATTTTTTGCATATTTTTTCCACATGCCAATGTCAAATGGTGAGGGACAGAACCAGAAATTAAGGTTTGTTTAGGGGGGAGGGATGCAGAAGTTGAAAAATCGTAAAACTTACCTTTAAAAAATTTTGAAAAATCATTAATTTTACCTAAAAAAAATTTTTTTGTTGGGGTGGGTAGCAGAGGCCCCCACCGCCCCCGGGGTTCTTCCCCTGCAAATTGTCACTCCGAAAGAGCGTGTATTTCACGTGAAAATTTCTTATAGAAAAATGGTTGGAGACCATCTCTTGGATAGATAATTTAATTTAATGTAAAGCCAGTTAGACTGATGGTAAATGTTAAACAAATTACGAAAAACACGAACATGACTTAAAAATTTAGATTTGCCATACAGTCATACAGAGCTTTACTAGTCAGTGGAGGCCGAGGGTGTGAGCGAGGGAGAAAAGAGACTAAGCAGAGTAGCAAAATGGAGTGATATTTATAGGATGGAAAGAGTTAGCCTTTAATTTAGGGATTGGGGTTCCTAAAAAAATCAGCATGAAGAAGATATTGTTCAATGCACTTTTTAATTGTGTCAAATTACATTTGTAAACGTCACCTAGTGTCTAGTTATATGTGTCTCATAATTACATTTATTTTTCGTGCCAATGCACAACATGCGTAGTTTCATGTAAAAGGCCGTCGGATGTCACCACTGGAATGAGCGTTAATGAGATGTTCTTTTTTTTCTCTATGGCAACGTAAATGTCACTTATGTACATAGGACATCTTAATGTAAACTTTTTCGCATTTTTCTATAGCGACAATATTGTCAAATGACCAATCTAGCAGAGCATTAATTTCATACGGTTCTGTAGAACAGAACGGATTCTGTAATACCCAACAGAATTCAACATAATCGATTTTGTAGAACAAAACGGGTTCTGTCATTGAACCCAACAGAACACTGCTGGAGTTCTGTTCGCGTTCTGTTGAGGCCAACAGAACCCCAACAGTACACTGCTAGAGATGGCCTTAACACTTATCTTGTCGGGGTCATTATTTTGAGGAATGGTTTAATGTAAAGGTCAATTGGACTAATGGTTAATGCTAAGCTGATTACGGGAAAAAAAAAAGAAAAAAAGAAAAAACAAGAACAAGTACTACAAGAGTTAATATTTTAGACTTGAGAAACGGAGAAAATAGAGCAATATTTATAAGGTGGAGAGGGTTTAGGGATTTAGAGTTTGTCAAAATCACCATATAATATTTTGATTTTTTATTTTTGTATCTATTCAATGCACTTTTTCATTATCTCAATATTACATTTGTATACGTAATCTGGAGTTGATACTTGTCTTACATATTTACTTTTTGCGCGAATGCACAACACACGCAGTTTTGTTCAAAAGATCGTCGGAAATCATCACTTGAATGGTGTTAATGTGATGTTTATGTTTTGTCGGATGGCAACCTTAACATTTCCTTCGGACAATAAATGAACATCACATTATCACCATTCTAAGTGATGACCTCTGACAATCTTTTGTTTTGCTTTGATACCAGGCATGTGTATTAAGTGAAATACAAATTATTTTCATTAGAAAATTTACCTTGTGAATATTTGCTAGATGAAAAACAAAGGCTTACGAATGGAACATCGATACAATTAGAAAGTTCATCTTTTGACAATATTTCTCATCAACGTATAATGTCGTGTTGTGTACGACTTCACTTCCGGTCATAGAAAGGAAAGCTATAAAGCCAAATATTGAATAAAGCAAGGGAAAATTTATAAATGGGGTGGTGGGGGGGGGGGGGGGGGATCAAGAAAATAGGAGGTGAAGGTAAATTAGTTATTGAAGGTTTTCCACTTCCTCATTAAGAGAATATAGATCTTGGGTTTTGGCTTATGGAAGATTGCTTTTTTGTTTGGATTTGAGAAATGGTTATGAGATCTTCTGAAGTGTATTATGATTTTATTGAGTAATTTTGATAAAGAAAACACTGAATGAATTAAGTTTTGATAAGTTAAAGTTGATGGCTTTGACGTTTTGTACATACGTAGGGGCTAGGAGGAAGTCATGTGGTTCATGTTTTACATTCGAAGAACAGGGTGATTTTATTGGGTCAGGATTATGGAACATATGAAATGCCTCTTATTGGGTTAGTTCGTGTGGACATGGAGTGTATGTGAGCTATCTTGTGAGTTTTTTTTATTTCTTTGTGTGTGTGATCTTGAGCTTGAACCGGTTGTTGTGATGTATTCTTGAGAGCATTTGGTATGCTCTTTGTACGTCGATTCTAACGCAATACAAAAATTGCCGTTTAAAAAAGTAAGAAAATGTCAAATATGCTTATCCGTGCATAAATTCACCACGTCATATCAAAACTTAATCCATTCACCCATTCGACCTATTCTTTGTGAGTTTGAGTCTATTGCACGGGGTTTACCACAGAGGTCACATTTGTCATGTATGCCTTAGGATCTTGAGCATGTTGTACCTGATGCGACGACGGGAATGAATTTGAGATCTATGATTTCCCAATTTGAGCATGTTGTACTAGGTACCCAACGGGAATTGATTTTGTGATATATACTTTCTCAAATTGAGTTTGTTGCACTAGCTATGCCAAGGGAGTGGAATTTTAATACATGCCTTATGAATTTGGGAAGGTTGCACTAGATGCCAAGTGGAGAACAATTGTGGACTTTTTCGTATGCGTAAATTTATGATTTATGCCTTTTGAGTATAAGCCTATTGCACGGGGTGCTCCACGAGAAGCAAATTTGTTGGGTCTGGAATATATGTTATATCATTTTTTTTTTTTTTTTTTTTTTTTTTTGTTTTGTTGCGTTTGTGTGATTTTGAGCTTGTTTTGGTTGTTGTAATGTATTCATGAGAGCATTTGTTATGCTCTTTATACGTCGATTCTAAAAAAGTAAGAAAATGTCAAGTATGCTTATCCGTGCATAAATTCACCACGTCATATCATATCCGGTGATATTTATAAGAATTTAAGTAAATAAAAAGATGAGATCCACATCAACAAATAAAATTATAAATATGACCTAAATGGTGCTTGAATACATTACTCTATTTGTCCCAACTGAAACTTCCTATCGTTAATTATGAATTCATTCACAAATTAAATTTAAATTATATGAAGAAAAGAATATATAATAGAAAATTGAAACAAGTATATTTTTATAATATAGATTTATTATATATTTATCATGTATGATTTAGGATTAATTTGTTGTTAATTTTTTTTTTTAAAAAAAGAAACAAATTAACTTATAAAGTTTTAGTTGGGACAAAATAAGTACTACTTCAATATGTATGTGACAAAATATTACAATGGCCCGGTTTAATTTATCGGGAGAAATTTCAACTGCGTTTATTTATAGTACTAGGAACCGCGTCACACGCGTAAGCGTAATCTTGTAGAACATTATTATTTTACTATAATATATTAAAATAAATGGAGTAAATATATAATATTCACATATAATGACTTCGAACGTAATCAAAAAATAATTAATTGAGTAATTAAACTTAACATAAATGGTGTCTTATAAATGTATATAGTTTTTGTAGTTATGCAATTAATAGTTTTGAATTGAACTATATTAGACATACGAAAAGTATTCTTCCGATGAGTTAAGAACCATCAGATACATCTCTAGGCTTTGGAAACATTCAACTTCAAAATTTGCAATGCATCTTTTTTCGCATGTTAATTGGTGTTCTTCATCAGTTGAATATATTGTCAAGTGCGTCATATAAACATTCTAGTTTCATAATATGAGGTATTTAATTATTTTTATCGTATGATTTAAGAATAATTTAAGGTCAAAATGACCATCGAAAAAGTCAACAAAATCAAGTGTTATATTTATTATTGGACGTAGGAAGTACGTATTTTTTTATAAGAACATATCATGGTTATTTTTAAATTAAGTATAATACGTCATACAATTTTATGTTAAAAAATAAAAAATTAAGAAGAGAATAAATAAAAAAGAAAAAAATTACGTCAATAAAATTCGAACCCAATACCTTCAACTAAAATGATGATACAAATAATAGAGAAAAATCACGCCAACAAGATTTGAATTAAACACCTTCAATAAAAATAATAATAAAAATAATGGAAAAAAATCACGTCAACAGGATTCGAACCCTACATCTTTTAATTAAATAATGACACATGTACGCACCAGATTAAAATTGGATAAGCAAGATCAACGAATTAAAATTGATTGGTAGGTCAATCAATTGGGTAAATCAAGTGGATTATTATATTACATTAATACAAAAATATATCTGATTTGGATTGAGCCGATCTGATCTGAAATTTGATTTTTTCTATACAAGGTCCAAGGTTGGTAAGAGATCCTGAAAAAGCATAGCATAAAAGCTAATGCACACAGATTATAATTTCCAAACAAGGCCGTTGAGTCGATTTTCTTTTTTTTGAGCAGTGTTGAGTCGATTGTATTGTCACATGTTGACAAAATAAAAAAGTGCACTGTGATACAAAAACTTAAAATGCCAAGATGTTCATGCAATTTTGACAAACTCCAAATCCCTAAACCCTTTCCCCTCCCTATAAATATCACTTCATTTCCTACTCTCTTCTCTCCCATTCTCTCACCCTCTCCTCTCTCTCATAAGTTCTCCATCAACAACTAGCTATTAAGCTCTGTTTGGCATCTCATAATTTGTAAGTTATGTCTTTTTTTTTTTTTCATTTAATTAGTTTAATAGTACTTACACTCACATACATGTAATCTTGCGTTTTAATTGCATTTGCAATTTTACAATCTATTTTTTACCCTATTTTTGTGTGCGAATATTCTAGTTACTTTTCTTACGTGTCTGTTGATCGAGAAAGAGTTGATGAAGTGATACACTGATAATATGCATCTCTTGATCAAGAAAGAATTGATAAAATCACATTCTGTAAACAGTTATACCGATTTTGGAGATTCATACGTATTTCTTGATGAAGGAAAAGTTGATGAAATAACACTCTGTAAATATAGTTATGCTGATTCTGATGATTCATATGTATTTTTTAATCAAGTAAGAATCGATCGATGATCTCAGACAATTTTTAAATAGTAAAACTGACTCCGTAAAAATTATGGTTGTTTAATCGGTTATAGCTATATGATGCAAGTGTACGATTAGAATGTACATGAACAAGAATTTGCTTTCAATGTGTATAGTTATTTTACTTTATTTTATAATTTTATATATAGTATTTATTTATGATTCATGAAAGTAATACGAAGAAAACGAAAAAGCGGTTGGCTGTTCGGTACTTTCCACCTCAAAGGTAGTAGCAATTTAAGATTTTTTAATAACTCGCTCCCATGGCGCGTGAACAAACATTTGGGTTGGTTTGGCTAGGGAAAGTGGGTTCACGCGCAGGAACTAACATGTGGTATACTCACCGCACACGTGTTATATTGTGGGCCCGTTTTCTATAACTGGGCCATTTAAAATCAGTTTGGATAATATAATAAGAGCATAACTTCAAAAAAAAAAATTAACTGGTTAAGTTACCATACTTCTACCCTATGCCTCCCTCTCTTAGGAAATAACCTTACACATCTTCTCTACTTCAGTTTATTCCATTCAAATGCACCACCTTATAATTTCCGCCGTAATTTGAATTTGATTGTGCGTGACAAGTTACGGTTTTGCATGGAGAGTTTTAGAAGTAGGCATGTTTGGGATTTTAGTTACCTAGAACTTGAACCCGACCTTGTCGAACGATATATCTAACTAAGCATCTTTTCGGAACTTTTGGAGTAATCATAATACATGCACTTATATGGGAGTTTTAACGGGTCAAGCCATGTATATTGAGCTGGGGACTTATGGAGCTGCTCGACTCATTTAAAAATTGATCCTGTTAATTTAAATTATGTGTTTGAGAACTTCACAACTTGTCAAACTCGTGCTATGTGATTTAGTTATTATTTTCTAAAGTACTTTATTTTACTTCAATATCATATTTATACATCATACATGTATAGATAAATGACTTTTGCAAATACAAAAACGTTCAGTTAATTTTAACTATAATATATATTTATATGAAAAACTTAGATGTATATTTTTAAAAGTTCTTTTCTCTATTAATACTGTTTCTTTTTTGTATAACAACCACGAAGTTAGCACATTAGTTCAATTACAAGTTAATCGTTCTATTTCGCTAATGCAATTTCAATCCAATACATATATGTCATTTTGTAAATTGAAAGTGTCGGATTCAAGTTTTGTTTGACGTGATTTTTTTTCACTTTTTTTATTATATTTTAAAATTCATTATTTTCTTCAAATATGTATTTTTAAAATTATATAAATAAATGTGTAACACACGTTACGTAAACATCAGTGTAAACATAAATTTGTACTTAGATACTTAGAAAATGTTAGATATAATACTTGCGCATGTGCTCACGAGCAATTAAATTTCTCACAGTAGTATTTGTAGGGGCGGAGTTAGAGGAGTGCGATGTAGGGAAAACTCCACCCCTCCCCCTAGTGCCACCCAATCACCACGCCCCCTTCGAAGACAGTAAGCCTGTTACCTCCAAATTTTGGTTTCTAAATCTGTTGAGTCTCTGTTCATTTCACCTTAATATTCAATTCTATTAAGTTCAGATTGAATAAGTTCACTTCAAATCAGAGTTTTGTATATCAATCAAATAGAACCCGGGCTTGTTTTCAATATAATGATAAAGCCCTGAACTCAGTTTTGAGCGAACTTTCACAACTTGGGGAAGTGTTAGATTCTATCAACACTTCCAATACACACCCAATATAGTCGAGCTTATACATGTGTTTCCTAGCTACTAAGTATTACTACTAATAAAAATGAGCTGTAGGAAATTTCATGGGACTGAGATTTGTTTGTCGCCTAGTGTGTTGTGTGTCTTCTTGTAGGAAACGTTCAATTCAAAACTTCCCTTTAGTTCGTACTTCCATCCGATTATTTTTATTTTATTATTATTATAATTTTTGGCATATACACTTATTTTTACCTTTTTTAAAAACTAGTATATGTTTGTTTGAAGCGGAAAAAAATTTATGCTCGGATACAAAGTGAAAGAAGCAAAAATGAAAAAAGGGTTTAACAAGTGGTGATGCAACACCGAAACCCAAGAACTCACTTGGACTCTTTAGAACCTCCCCTCACCATGCCAGTTAACTCTCAGGACAAGCCTTTGGATACAAGAAACCAATCCCTTATAAGACTATACGATTGTAACTTTCCCTTGACTTTTAATCGAGACCAACACACTGTAAGAATGTGAATCGATGCCTTCTCATTAATCACCAAGGATATATATATACAACGAAACCACTATTCTAGGCTATATTCTAGGACATATATACATTCGTAATACATTCCTATCTCTACATTGTCGGTGTTGACCAAGGAGTTAACCTGTTCTGGTTTAACTCCTATGTGCTGTCTCGTTCAACTCCTATGTTCTAACACACACAAACTTTATTTTCTCCAAAGTTTTTCAATGACTGCACTCATTATTGAAGAGTAAATGGTTCCTCGCCTTCGAAATGAACCAAATTGTTCCCAAACCTTTCTTTCTTCCCCCCCCCCCCCCCCTCCCCTACTCACACTTCACTTCTCTACATTATTCACGCACACTTCACTTCTCTACATTATTTTCTAGGAAAACCTCTAAACTCTAAAATTGTCCCTACCAAGTTTGTGCTCTTAACCAAACAAAGAGAGACATCTAAACCTTCTTTGCAAAGTCGTATTCACCAAAATATGCCCCAAGAAAACTAATAGTATACGTTAATTCATGTTGAAAAAGTTGTGATATTTCATCTTTGACTAGTCAATTAAAAACTTGTGAAGCCTTTCCCGATTTACAACTCCTCCCAATTTTGTGTCTTTCAGTACTACCTGATCTTACTTTTCCAAACATGAATAATAAGTTTCCTCAAGAGACCAAGTCCATAGCAGTATTATAAAGTTCGACTCTATTCTAGGAGTATAATATATCATGTACACGTTTCATTTCTTCGTGCATGTCTTGTTTGCTTCTTTTGGTTTTTCAGCTTTATAAACGTGACCTAGCTAGGAAAGTAGAGATATTTCATTCCTTTGTTTGCTTGTTTTTAGGCTTTTCTGCATCTTATTTAAAGTTTACCCGATTGTTTGAATTTCCGATTATCAAGCGTTAGTTTGGTACGTTTAAGAATAGTGAAGGGAGTTAAGAATTAGAACCCAAAGTTAAACAATAGTGGAACAGACTATTATACTTCTATCGTCTCATATAACTTTTATATAGGAGTACATCGTAAATGTGACAATGAAACAGTTTGTTAAAATTTTAACGGTTTGCTGATGGTTTTCCACATTGTTTGAAGCGACCAAGTCAAACACTCTATTGTCATTATTATTTTTATTTATATTATTATAATGGAGAAGAGAATTCTAAGACAAGTTTATTAATTGAGGTGGATCTAATTAATTAAACCCTTTCTGTTTGTAGTATAAATGTATAATAATAGTTTAAAGTGCATATTGATCCTTCTTTTCGTATACGGAATTAGGACTAATTATATTAAGGAGCTACTACTAATTCGTACGTGTGATTGACTCATTATCGTTACATTACTAATTCATTAGTCCTTTTCAGGCTGGGGTTAAGATTAACTAATTAATTTAGATAATCTTCTAGCAATTAAAAATATAACCACGGACGATGAATCTCTAATTAAAGACAAACTGAATCACTCAAAGTCATGCATTGTAGAAAATCATACTCACACTAGTTGTAATATCGATTCAAGTTTTCTTGAGATGGCGGGGGAGTAATAAGTCATTTGAATCCCCATGCCGGCTAAGGCAGGGGAAGGAGGTGTTTGATGTGTACTACCTATGTTTTTTTAAATATAAAACATTTTAAGTGTTTTCACACATATTAAAGCATATAAACTTATATGTTTTCACACATATTACCAGTCAACTTATCACTTATCAAAAATATCAAATATTGTTAGGAAGTTGCGGTGCATGAGAAACTGCTGGAATTAGTTGGTGTATTTGTACACCGGCCAACTCCATGCACGTAACACATAACTAACTAACTAACAGTAATATATTCTTCAAATTATTAGGTTTGTCTTTGATAATGACGTGCCTAATCTAATTAACTAAGCATTAATCAATTTAAGCAAGTCGGTTTGAGATTGAAATTTACCCGCTGATTAAGACACAGTAATTAAAAAACGGTTGATTTGTGCTTTATAGAGACAGCTTTCAACTAGCCATGTATTGTTGAGTCACTTTTGAATCTGACTTGTTTATTTTTTATATTTTTTACTGAAGACTTGCTGCTATTCTTTTAACTTCCAAAATACTATAATGACCCCTCTTTTGTTTATATATAATCTTGCATTTATTTATTATATTATTTATATGCTTCAGCTAGGCGTACTTGTTTTCCGGACAGATAACGACTATTTAACTTATTCTAATAAATTTATTAATTTGGGTCTTAATTATTTTCACCGTTAGCCTAACTCCTGTAAGATAACTTTATATTAACTTCAATCATTTTCCTTTGACTGTGTATCTATTCAATTCTTGTCACCACCAACTCTTCAAGGCATTAATTTGTTATGCATGTGTGCCTAGGTTAAAACTTCACTTTTGATCTCAGGTTTGAGTAGATATTCGTAATTAAGAGTATGCTTAATTGATCTGAGGTGTTTAACAAATAGTTAATTTATAACGCAAGATCAATAAAGGGCGGAAGGTCGGATTCTTTGGGTCGGTGCGGTTACTATTAGGCTGCTCTTCGGGGGATATGCTGGCCCCACAGACTAATATGTGTTCTAATCTGCACACTTCGTTTTCATTTGTGCTTGCACCGAAAATTTTTCAGTAGATCACCCATCTTAAAATTTTCTCCAGTGCGAAGCTCACTTCACTCTAGAGTTCTTTGGATAAAATTTGCGAAAATAAAGGTGCAACTTGACCGAACTTGTTTCCATGAGCAACATTCTCAATCCCTATAACATCTCTAAAATTTTGGGACGTTACAAAAATACTAGCTTATTTTTTAATATGGCAGATGACAGGGATATCTTACGAAGGAGTTAGATGACATGTTACTGACACATTCACATTGGAATTATTTCAGTGGTAAAATAATTTCATAGAGTAGCTGCTATATGTGTATTGGAAGAGTTTAGTTTAGCATATTAATTAGGTTTGTGGTTTATTTGAACTTGGGTGTTGTTGGGGAGAATTCGTACCTTCCCAATAGATGTGTACTCTTAGTTCGTTATAAACAACATGTTATGTAGGCCGGCCAATGTTGCCCTTCATGTAATCATATTAAAAGCATTAATTTAGTATTGCATTATTTGAATTCTAGTGTGTAATTGAGTAAAAATGGTTACATAATAGCTTAAATTCTTTATCATTCACGATCGATATAAGTTGTGTATGCCGTGTTATGTTATGATAATTTAAAAATATATAAATATAACTAGTCAATTTATGGTGGGCCATATGAATTCTTGTGTTAGAAGGACTCAATAGCGTGGCCCATAGGCTTTGCTGGAGGTGACACATTTTGTCTTGTCTTTTTTGGCACTACTATTTTAGTTCAAGCTATAAAATCCATGGTTTGGGCCTTACAGATTCAGTATCTACTTTCAATAATGGACTGTTTTAGCAAAACCATCAATTGCTTCTCTTCTTGTATGTTTTGGGCTTAATATAACTTAATTCTTTGTATTGCTAAATTCTTTACACTTTTTAGGGCTAATTTATAATATATGTATGCATCCAAAAGATATGTATGATTTGTTTTTCTATTAGCTAACAAAGTATTGAATAAATGATTGAGTTTGCAGATAAAAATATGGTGAAGGAAAATATTAAGAAGCTTTACTTGGCAATGGGTATGGAGAATCAGCTACCTGAAGCCCAAACCCACGAGGCCCGTTCGAGTGAATCTGAATCCACCGAGCCCAGTGGACTGGATACTGATGAAGCAGGATATAATTCCTGGCTGGTATGTAGAAAGATCCAAAAATGAAATTATTATTATTAGATTGTAATCATTTTGCGAGCCAGTTTAATGTTTACTAATCATTTTTCCTTTTTTCTCTTCGCAAGTAAAAGTAGTTTTGCGAACACAAATATCGCAAACAAGGAGCCAAAAATTTATCAAAGTTTTACACCATTTTTAAGGGGTCGGAAACATTTTTGGCTGATGGTCTAAAATTTCCAAGAGCAATATTTTCTTTAATATTTTTCTTATACTATTGTAGTTTTTCTTTCTCTTTTTTTTTTATTTTTAATTTCCAAGAGCAAATTTTTGATAATTTTATATACTATAGTAGTTAAGTTCTATATATCGGTGCATTTCTAACGAAAAATTTGTATTTCTATGATAGGAGAAACATCCTCCGGCTTTAGCATCATTCTATCCGCTCATGCGTTCAATTGATCCGAGGCAGGTGGTGGTGTTCTTAGACTATGATGGAACGCTGTCGCCAATTGTTGGTGATCCCGATCGTGCTTTCATGTCCGATGGGGTTAGTGAATCTCATTCTATTCATTACAGGGTCGTCTCATCGATTACAGGGTTCATGAACAAATGTCAAAGTGGGCCCCAATAAACAATTATGAAAAATATAGCTATATATTTTTTATTTAATTGTTTTGTTCCATATATTCATACGATTTATTATGATTGTTTTCGCCGATTGGTGTAAACTTGACTTGGAACGAAAATAAGATTTATATCGTATAGTTGTATATGTTATTAAATTCTTTGAAATATAAGTTATAATGTTCTTTTTCTTTAAACGGCAAAAAGTACTTATTCACATAAAACGTATTGATTTATCATTATACTGATTAGCTAGAGCTCGTTTGTTGATTGTTAGATGAGGTCGTCTGTAAGTAAGGTGGCCAAGTACTTCCCGACTGCCATAATAAGCGGTAGAAGCCGAGATAAGGTAACATATGTTTATGTTTTTGTATATCTATATGTTAGAATATCCCCAACCGTTCGAGCTTTTGGGAGAGTTAAAATTCTATCATGGTATCAGTATTAGAGCCTTCTGCTCATGCCCACCTGGGTTCGGATTTCTTTGGAGACAAACTGCGCTCATATTAAATTTCTACTCTATTGGCCTCCCAAACAGGTTGAAATGTGCCAATGAGTGCCGGACAGTGTTGGACAATTAATATACTGATTAATTGTTTTTGCGCAGGTTTATGGGTTTGTGAAGCTGGATGAAGTGTTCTATGCAGGCAGTCATGGTATGGATATAATGGGGCCACGCTTAAGTGCAGACTTACATGCCAAGTACAGGGCAAATGCCCAAGATGACAAGGTACAGCTTGTATTGTATTTCCACTCCATAGTTCCACCAAGTTAATTAGGGTTTGTATGAACAGTTTACTTACATTATTTTATTTATAATATAATATACTGATCTAGAATGAAAAATATGTACACTACGTTTTATATATAAATTGTTCAATTATATAGTAGTATATCATTTTTTGTAGGAGAACAAGCTCACACTTTTCCAGCCTGCTAAGGAGTATCTGCCCTCAATTCACAAGGTAATGTTCCTAAAACATCTAGCTTCTCTAATACTCTTCAGCTTGGATCTTGTTTCAAACGAATACGGGTTTCTAAAACTATCAATGTTTGTGTTGCGAACAGATGATAAAGGAGCTGAAGAGAAGACTGAGTGTGGTTCCAGGTTCTCAACTGGAGGACAACAGGTTCTGTATTTCAGTGCATTACCGGCATGTTTCAGATGAGGTAAATTACGACTCAATTGTCTACCTACCTCGATCATTCTATTATATCAACAAGAGAGGGGAAACAATAGGTATTTGTTGAAATGTACGTGCAGGATTATAGCACGCTCGAGGGGATTGTGAATAGCGTTCTCTCGGACTATCCTGCGTTTCACATAACTCGTGGCAAGAAGGTTCTTGAAATTAGGCCTTCAATCAAGTGGAACAAAGGACATGCGCTAGAGTATCTGCTGCATACTCTTGGATTTGCTGATTCTAAACCTGTCTTTCCCATATACCTTGGTGATGACAAAACTGACGAAGATGCATTCAAGGTACGTGACCCTTTTTTACAACTACGTACGTACTGATTGTCACTCGGTAAGAGGCACCAATACGAATTTTTGTGTGGTCGATCTTTAGGTACTTAGGAGCAAAGAAAAGGGCCTCCCCGTGATTGTATCGTCTGTACCAAGAGAGACTGTGGCTACACATTCGGTACGAGATCCAGAAGAAGTGATGTCTTTTCTTCTGCAGTTAGCTAAGTGGGGAGCGGAGTTCTCTTGAATGATCGGAGATGGTCGTCTCACCGACGTTACTATGGTAGTATTTGTAGATACAGTTTCAATATATATGTATGCATAAGGGGGAATGAGGGAACGGAATACTCATTTGCGCGCAAAGTATATTATATCCCATATTGTGTTATTATATATGTACTCATTTGTATTATATGGGTGATTTGGCTATCACATATGAATGTTACTACTTAGTCTTGTTTGAAACTAGTATTGTTTTTGTTCTTTCTATCTTATATATGTCCTTTAAAATATGTCAAATTTGGAATCTGGCGAATGTTATTATATGTTTTTGCGCTCATATTAGTATTGCGAATGTTATTATATGTTTTTGCGCTGATCATATTAGTTAGTATTGAGAATGTTATTATATTTATTTGCGCTGATCATATTAGTTAGTATTGCGAATGTTATTATATGTTTTTGCGCTGATCATATAGTTAGTATTGCGAATGTTATTATATGTTTTGCGCTCATATCAGTATTGCGAATGTTATTATATATATATGTTTGTTTTTGCGCTCATATCAGTATTGCGAATGTTTTTAATAATAGATTAAAATTTACTACTCCTACTCTTTTGTTAAATTAAAATTTACTCAATTTGACAATTTTTAATTAATAAATTTCGACTTTGATCACAAATTACTTTTGAACTATAATAATAAAATATTTAATATGATTATATCATGGAAATATAGGCCTTAAATTCGCATGATATAATTTTATTATATAGTTTATCATGTATTATAGTTTAAAAGTAATTTACAGTCAAAATTAAATTGAACGACAATAACAAAAAAATAAAATAATAATGATAAAATAAATTAGAGTGGATAAATTATAGTGGTATGAGAAAAAGTGAAAAAGTAATTGATATTGTAAAATTCAACGTCTGAGCGAATTTGGTGCCCTGTACAAAATTTCTATACGATGTCTTTAAATAAAATATTTTTTTTCTTAATGCTTAATGAATATTTTTATCCTTATAAATTATAACTATATATTATTATTATTGTTCTTCTAATATTAACATTCAAACAAAGTGGCGTCCCGCCCCGATCATTTCTCACGTTCTCCATTTTAGACCGTCCCATTCAATTTGTTACATTTCTATAGGGATTTTCACCTTGACTCAAGATCGCAGTCAGGTGGTTCGTTATAATCTACATGAACTGAGCATGCTAATGGTTGGTTCATAAAGGGGAGGAAGTTGACAAAAACGATACAAGAATTAAGAACGTTCATGGTTCAACAAGACAGAGAGAATCGGTGACAGAAAAGAGACTTTGGAAAATGTACTTTTATTCATCAATATAAAGGTACATAGAAAATGTAAATAACTAGCATGCTTATGTACTACTAATGTTTTAGACATAGTCCTGGGTATTATAGTTCTAAGCGGGAAAATAATTTTGTAAAAAAAATAAATCATAATCTACTCGCATTTATCTCTATGGATAAGGTAAGGTTCCTTGTTCTAATCTTCTATGGATAAGGTAAGGTTCCTTGTTCTAATCTATCTCTGCTGGTAAGTGTGAACTTCTATCTTATCCATAAATACTGGCTAACCTGACTACATAATACACCTAATTACTCCCGGCTACTTGATTTTCATGGGCAACGAACTAACCACGGCCATGCATGTTGGAATTTCTAAAACCCCTACCGCCCCCTTTAAACGAACCTTGAACCTTGTCCCCAATGTTCATTGGCTTCTGTCGCATCTCCACCCCTGATCCAGTACCTGCAAAGCACGTCAGTGTCACTAGCTGCTCCCGATGACACCAACCCTCACTCTCGTCGTGCATAGGCGTTGTCCCCTGCTTGGTTACCTCTCACTCATTGCATGAGTGACTTGTCATCTAGTGGTAGACCTGCATATCCAGATGAACTTGTCGTTGTGCTACTGGTTGTGATCATACCACTCTGTTCCAGGTCTTGCATATGTAGCCTCATAGACCACCAAAACCATTAGGAAACGTCTTCTTGCGATTTGGCATCAACTATGTTGCCTCATCATCATTGGAGACGTCGATAATCACCCTTCCTCGCCCGCTGTGGAGGTTCCAAGCGTCAATTCCGTCCCAAAACTACCTCCACAAGCCCCAAATCTGTCGCCATGAGAGACACAACGTCTTCTGGCTCCACTGTACACGCCTCCATGTACTGCCCCTAACCCTCTACGTGCGCGCGCACGCTCGGAACAATACTCTTGCCTCCATAGAGAGCACTGCTCCCCCCCTATGGCCACACACTGTCGCTCGCTCTCACGCACGTTCTAGCGCTTGGTGCGCTAGCTACTCGTGTTCGGGCCCTTATCCGGTTCATCTTTGACCGTATTGGACCGGTTTAACCAATTCGAATGACTGATGGTTGGACCGGTTCAAACCAATCGTCTTCCCTCGATGCTTTTCGTGATCGCGTGGCTCACACCCTCCAACTTTGGGAGCTCCGTGCTCCCTTGTTTCTTTACAAAATTGAGTGATTGTTGCACCGTTGGATTCATAGCGACGTCCTCTTCGAAATCCAACCCACCATGCTTCGGTTCATCACCTAGCCGCAAATCTTCCATTGATTGATCCAAGCTTTTTCTCTTAGAACTCTAATGACTTAGGACTGTGTATGGATCACTAGCATTCGCTTAGAACTGTCTAATCTACTCGCATTTGTGTTTACGGATATAGAAAATTACATAAAGAAACCACTCTAGAGCACCTAATTGCTAAAATAACCAACTTAAAAAACCTCTTACAAAAAATGACATTTTATTTTTTGGTGCCCTAAAATCTAAAAACCTCTTACAAAAAAGGTCATTCTATTTTTTGGTGCCCTAAAATCTAATCAATTTGGATCTCAATTGCGTGTTGGACTCCATTTTTCTCGCTAAAATGGATTCTGATGGTGTTTTTGACATCCATTAATGTTAATTAATTACTAGCTAATTATATTTAATTATTTTTGCTAACTAATTAATATTTATACATAAAAATTAATAAAATTAGCATTTTTGTTGCTGAAACTAATGAAACTAGCATCTATGTTATTGAATCTAATGAAACTAACATTTTTTGTATTCACTTGTGATGCTGAAACAAATGAAATTAGCATTCGTGTTGCTGAAACTAGCATTTTTGTGGTTGAAATTCACTTATGATGCTGAAACTAGCATTTAATTGTTGAAACTAGCATTTGTGTTGCTCAAACTAAATTTTTTTTGTTGTTGAAACTAACGAAAATAACATTTTTGTTGTGAAACTAATGAAATTAACATTTTATGATGTTGAAACTAGCATTAATAGTTAGTTTCAACTAGTTTATGAAACTAGCTTTTTTTTAAAACTAGTTTCTGAAACTAGCTTTTTGTCTGAAACTAGCTTTTATGTGTTGAAACTATGTTTTTTCATTTAAAATAATGATTATATTTTTGTAATTATAGTTTCCATATTTTTTTAATTTATTTAGTTTAGTATAAATAATTTTTAGAGTTAATTTAATCAGTTTATAAAATTAACTAGTTTTAAAGGTTAATTTCAGGAAAAATATAAAATTAACAGTTAATTTCAACTTGTTTCAGTCATTTTTAGCTATTTTCAGCTAGTTTCAGCTAGTTTCAGCCATTTTTAGCTAGTTTTGGCTAGTTTCAGTGGCTGAAACTAGCTTGCGGATGTCAAATTTGCTATTAAATTCAGTTGAGCGAGATTTTGAGGTCCATTTTTGTAGGCGGATTTCAAAAATCTCATTAAATCTACTGTAGCGAGTTTTTGAAATCTGGATCTACTGTAGCGAGTCTTTTGTAAATGTTGTTTAAGAGTGACTTTTTATGCAATTATTTGTTGTTTTTGGTCCTTATATGTATTTAACCCTTACGGATAAGGTTCATTATTCTAATCCATCTCTGCTAATAAGTGTGAATAAACGATCCTGTTCATAAATATTGGCTAACCTAACTAAATAAGGCACCTAATTATTCTCCGCTACTAGATTTTTCATGGGCTCGGAACTAACCACACCCCTACAGTTTCCAAGTGTTAGGAAACTTGTAATTTTGATGAGCAATTAACCATGCTAAATTAAGAACAGTCCAGTAACTAGTACTCTTAAGGTCCACAGGATTTTAGAATTTTAAAGGACATTGTAAAAGAGGAACGTTTGCTGATGACTTAGATAGGTGTTAGATAAGTTATTTCTATGGTGGATGACGTACTTTAATTTCTGTGTAGAAATTAATTTATTGACACTTTAGCGTATGATGTATTTTATTTTCTGAAAAGAAAATATCTTATTGATGCTTAGCTTTAATGAATCTTATTTTCTGTAAAGAAAATGACCTATTGAAGCATTTGCTGAAGATGTATTTTGTTTATTACAAACAAATTATTGAAGCAAATAAGAAACCAGTCAGAATCTTGAAGACTTTTGAAGATATGAAGACTTGAAGACTTGAAGACTTGAAGATTGCTGAAGACTGGTAAGGCACGTGTTGCTCAGAAAGTGAAATTTTCAGCAACAGCATTGCATTAGTGAAAATCTGAAAGACAGATTAGGTTGTGCTTGCTGAAACTGAGAATGAACACTTGCTGATGAACACATGTGACCTCTTGCTGAATGTACTTGATTTTGCGCTCCAATGTTACTGTTTGAATTCTATTCAAAGGTGCATTTAATGCAAAGCTTACACGCGAAGGACATGAAGACTAGAAGACAAACAAAGGTTGCTGCTGAAAGTACAAAAGCAAGATAGTGACATGTTAAGGAACAAAGCCTTAGGATTTAAAATTCAAACGGCTCCTTACTTGCATTATAAATAGAGGTCATCCGGCAAAGAGTTGAAGTGTGTCAACAACGTGATCAAACTCTCACTTGTGCTTAAAATTCACAAACCTTCAAACACTCTTACTGCCATTGATCCGTTCCAAGACTTAAAGCTTGAAAAAGCTACTTGTGAAGAAGTAGAACAAACTCGACTAAGAAATTAGTTAAGTGTTCTTTCTTTCGAACAAAAACAAGTCTTGACACCAGAAACAATCAAACTTGTTTACTGCAAAGTATTCCAAGTTGTGTTTCTTAGATTACTTGTTGTAACTGAATAAGTTATAATTAAGTTATCTCACCCCAAAACTCTCTAACTGAAAATACACCCTTTCAGGCGTGATATTCAGGGGGAACTTAATCGAGCAAGCTTTTGCTGATTAAAAGTACCAAGTTTGGTGGAGAACAAGGTTGAGTTCTCTAGTTTAGGTTGGAGACAAAGCAAGTGTGCTTTGGTTTCTGTCGAATCGCTTTAGATAGGAGATTGTAAGGAACCTCAATCATATCTTAGTGGATTCAGTCCTAGAAAGGACAAAGTGGATTAGTTGGGAGATTACGCCACTCTCAAATACCACTCTAAAAGCGTTTGTGTGATTTACTTACAGCATTTAGCTTTCAGCAAATTATATCTGTTTGTACACAGTCACTCACATCACTTGCTGAAACACTTTACTTGCTGAAAAAGCACTTATTGTTTCAAAGACTTCCGCTCTCTGATTTTAAGTATCAGCAAACCAAGCTACTGTAAAGTAACTTACGCTTGCTGAGAAAGTTAAGTATCAGCAACCTCATTACTGAAAAGTAATAAGTACTTGCTGAGAAAGTTTTAAACGACAAAAGTTTGAAAAGACTATTCACCCCCCCCCCCTAGTCTTTTCTTGTTGTTTAAAGGGACCAACAAGTGGTATCAGAGCAGGAGGTTCTTTAGCCTTCTGCACTGAACCTAGATCCCCTTAAGTGCTTTCCTTAAATCACTTTCACTTGATCAAGTTTGGTAGTGCTTTGCTGACAGGATGTCTTTAGGAGATGCTCCCTTGCTGAAGCTGGAAAATTACGAGAAATGGCGAAACAACATGATGTTACATCTTGAGGCTATTAGTGATGAGATGGTCACCGTCATTAATGATGGACCTATCAAGATCACTAAGATTGAAAGGAGTTACCCTTACAAGACCACTGAAGCTGGGAAGGAAACCATCCTTGGCGAACCGTCAGATACTGTTGTGCCAAAACCAAGAGAGGAATGGACTTCTGACGAAGCTAAGAGATTCCGTCTTGATGGCCAAGCAAGAAATATCATCATCAGATCAACTCCGGATACCATACAGTGCAAACTGTGGGGTGCTAAGACTGCTAAGGAGGCTTGGAAAATGGTTCAAGATCTTTGTGCTGGATCTGACAAGACCAAGGAAAACAAACTTGAAGTACTTAAGCTGAAGTTTCAAAACTTTAAGCAAGGTGCTAACGAGTCACTGGAAGACTTGGACTTCAGATTCACAACTCTTGTTAGTGAAATGGCAGCGCTGGGTGTTGGAAATTTTTATTCAGATTCTGAGAAAGTGAAAACTATCATCAGAAGTTTGAATCAAGAATGGATCCATACTCAGAATTTCTATTATAATCAAGGAATGCCTGACATTACACCAACTGAGTTGTTCTCTCATCTTGCTACTGTCAATTATGAGACAAAGCAAAGAGAAAATGTGTTTGCTGAAAAATCGCAAAACATTGCTCTTGCTGCAAAGCCGTCATCTTCTGAAAAGAAGAATGATAAAGAGCCTGCTGATGAAAATGCTTTAGTTGTTAAAAACATGAAGAAATTCATCAGTAAGGACTTGAAAGGCGAAAAGCAAAAGAGAAGCTGAAAAAGCATCTTGGTAATAACTACCATAAGTACAAGAATGATACTAGCTCGCTGAACAAGCAAGCTCAGCAAGCTACATCATCAGAAGAACCAGCAGTTGGAAATGATCTATGTTTTTACTGCAAAAAGCCTGGACACTTCAAAGCAAATTGCCCTTTGCTGAAAGGCAAATCTGCTGAAAAGAAGAAGAAGTTCAAAAGAGCTTTTATTGCTGAAGAAAAGAAGAAGCTTCAAGCAAAAATCGATGCATTGTGCATTGAGACAAGCTCCGAGGACAGTGAGGATGAAAGTTCAGACACCGACGATGAGAAAGCCACTCTAGACGTGGAGATTGGCAAAGAAGTGTGTGGAATAGCTATGGAAGCTTATCCAGATGTGTCGAACTACGAATTCTGCCTCATGGCCAGTCAGGTAAATGATTCTACCTCTGACTCAGATTCAGAAAGTGAAGACGAGATTGACCTTGACAAGATTCAAGGAGAAATCGAAAGATTTGAGAAAACTCTCAGCAAACAGCAAGAAAAACTTCAACTTGCTGAAACTCTGACCAAGCAAACTACTGAAAAGTACGTTTTGCTAAAGGAAGAGACAGAAGAAAAGGATGCTGAAATAAGGCGTCTTAAGAAGTTGATTGCTGAGGCTGCAGAGAAAAATTCTCAAATGGCATTAGAATTAGAAGAGTATCAGTCCTCAATTCTAAAGTTACTTGCTGAAATCCAAGAAATGAAAAAGATGAAAATCAATTTCAAATCTTATGTGGAAGCAAGTAATACGCTGACTGAACTAAACTCTTATTTGAGAGATCCATCTCAGAAAGAAGGTTTAGGAGCAACGTGTGAAGGTGATAATGTAGAAATCTTGAGAAAAGATAAATCACCTATCTCCTTTGTACGTGCTACTGATAGCAGTCCACCAGTGATCTATCAGTTTGGTCAAACTAAGGTTGCTGAAACATGCAATCAAGTACCTATGACCATAAAGCCCGCTGTTGCTGCTCAAAGTAACAAGACTTTAAAAGGAAAACAGGTTGCTGTGAAGCAAACTGGAAAGAAAAAGAATGCCGTGAAGCATTCCGCCAAACAAGTTGCTGAAAAGCAAGTTGTTAAGTCTAAAGGCAAGATTACCAAAAGTAATCAGAAGTCCTTTGCTGACAAACCTGAATCAAGTAAGGTTGCTGATGCTAAAGCTCAGCATTCTCCAAAGAGTGGACTCGGTTTCAAAACCAAGCAAAGTCAACTCTTTCATGAGTATAAGCAAAGTCAGCAAAGATACTTCAAAGAGATGAACAAAACCAAGCCTAAGAGTTCTGAAAAGGCTCCAAATGCTAGGACTAGAAGGAACCTTGCTAGAAAAGAACTTACTGAAAAGTATGTTCAGCAAAAAGGTCAACAAAGCAAGACACCACATCAGAAAGTGGATTTGACCAGCACAAGTCAAAAGTCTTTTAGCTCAAAACGTCCTAGTTCCTCAGCAAGTAGAAAACAAGTCAAAGTTGAAAAACTTCAGACTTGGGTTTCCACTGGACGCATTCTTGAACATGTTAATGGACATCCATCTATGGATAATTAACTTGTTTGCTCTTGATTGTGCAGACTGCAGCCACGGAGACAAACGATGCAATCTGGCACTTTGATAGTGGTTGTGGAAAGCACATGACGGGCAACAAGAATAACCTTATAAACTATAGACGGTGGTCTAAAGGTCCAACAATAAGGTTTGCTGGTGGAGGCTCCGGATCCACAAAAGGCTATGGTGATGTGAAGTTGGGATGTATAACCATTTCTGGAGTTCTTTATGTCAAAAATCTTAAGTTTAACCTTTTCAGCATGAGTCAATTTGCTGACAAAGGATACTTCATCGAAATTAAAAGTGATGAATGTAAACTTGTAGATTTTGAGACTAAAAAGGTTATAATGATTGCAAGAAGATCAGGAGGCTTGTACACCGTTGATTGGTCTTCAGCAAACGTTGAAAAATGCCTTGTCTCAGATCATGATTGCCTTGCTGAAAAAGCATGGTTATGGCATAAACGAACAAGTCATCTAAACTTCAAGACGCTGAATAAGCTGTCTAAAAAGGCACTTGTAGTTGGATTACCTAGGGTTACTTTTAAGAAGGATGGTGTTTGCAATGCATGTCAGCAAGGAAAGCAAACCAAATCTTCTTTTAAGAACAAGGCAGTACCGTCAACTACAAAACCTTTACAACTCTTACACATGGACTTGTTTGAATCTTCTTCAACAAGCTATGCTGGTAAGAAGTATGGTCTAGTCGTGGTAGATGACTATTCAAGATTCACTTGGGTAGTATTCATCAAGCACAAATCTGAAACCAAGACTTAAATACCTAACTTGCTGAATAAGCTTGAAGTCATGAAAAATGACAAGGTAAGAGTCATAAGGACAGACCATGGTACTGAGTTTGTAAACCAGTACATAACTGAATATTGTACCTCCAAAGGTATTCAACATCAGTTATCCTCAGTAAGGACACCACAGCAAAATGGTGTTGCTGAACGGAAGAATCGTACCCATAAAGAAGCCGCAAGAACAATGCTTGCTGACACTGAGATAAGTGAGGCTTACTGGGTTGAAGCGATTAATACCGCCTGCTATACTCAGAATAGATGTTTGATTACTAAGGAATACAACAAAACTCCTTATGAATTGTTTGTTGGAAGACCTCCTAACATCACTCATCTAAGAGTATTTGGTTGCAAGTGTTTCGTTCTTAACAATGGTAGAGAATACCTAAGAACATTTCAACCAAAGGCAGACGAAGCGATATTTCTTGGCTACTCCTTGCATAGTAAAGCTTACAGAGTTTACAACAAAAGGCACAAAAGATTGAAGAATCTGTGCATGTTGTATTCTACGAAAAGACGCAAGGTGTGCCTGCTGAAGAAGAAATATCAGTATGTATGAAAAACCTAATCATACATGAGCAAAGAACTGAATCTGATGCTAGGCAAATCAAGTCAATTGAACTAAATGATGATTCTGATAATGATTCTCCTCCCCCGAGTCATGACAAGATAAATATAGTTCACGACAAAGAATTTCCAGCAAAAGATGCGGTTGCTCCGGAAATTGCTGAAATTACGCAATCTCCAGTGCCTGCTGATGAAATATCTCAACCCAGCAATGCTGAGCAAGCAGTTGCTGACGATCAAATCTCAGCAGAGACACAAATTCCCAGTAGTACTGAACAAGTACATACTGAAGAGTCACATGCTGATGAGCAAACATATCCTGATCCATCAAACAGGAAACCTGTTAATAAATGGATTTGAGATCATCCCTCTACGGATATGATTGGCGATATTAATAAACGTCAAGTGACTAGATCCAAAGCTACTCAAGGACTTGCTGAAGAAGCAACTGTCTTAGAAATAGAATCTTTATTCTCTTGCTTTGTTTCAGAAATTGAACCTAAAACCATAGAAGAAGCTTTGAAGCATTCTGAATGGATAAAGGCAATGCAAGAAGAATTGGATCAATTTGAAAGAAACAAAGTCTGGAAACTTGTGCCACTTGCTGAAAATAAGAAAGCTATTGGTACAAAGTGGGTGTTCAGAAACAAGCTGAGCGAGTCTGGTGAAGTAACAAGAAACAAAGCACGCTTAGTTGCTCAAGGTTACTGTCAGACTGAAGGATTGGACTATGATGAGTCTTACGCTCCAGTTGCAAGATTGGATGCAATTAGGCTTTTCTTGGCCTTTGCTGCTCACAATGACTTCATTGTTTACCAAATGGATGTTAAGAGTGCATTCTTAAATGGTGAACTTGCTGAAGAAGTCTACCTAGAACAACCCCCTGGCTTTGAACTTCCCTCAGAAACCAAGATGGTATATAAGCTTCAGAAAGCTGTATATGGTCTAAAGCAAGCACCAAGAGCATGGTATGATACCTTAGCTAAGTTCTTGCTGGAAAATGGTTTCAAGAAAGGTGAAGTTGACAAAACTCTTTTTACCATGAACCATGATGGTAAATTAATCTTAGTTCAAATTTATGTGGATGACATAATTTTTGGATCTAAGGACAAGCAACTTTGTGATGATTTTGCCAAACTCATGACAAATAAGTTTGAAATGAGTATGATGGGAAAATTGAATTATTTCCTAGGGTTGCAAGTCAAGCAACTCAAAGATGGAATATTCATAAATCAAGCAAAGTATGCGAAAGAAATGCTCATAAAGTTTAGGATCAAAGAGGATGAAAAACCTGAAAAGATCCCTATGAGTGTTGGTACCAAATTGGGCTATACTAAAGAGGACAAAAGTGTTGAAGAACACAAGTATAGGAAGCTCATTGGTTCCTTGTTGTATTTAACAGCAAGTAGACCTGACATTCAGTATGCTGTTTGTGTGTGTGCAAGATTCCAATCGGATCCAAGAGAATCACACTACAAAAAGGCAATTAAAATACTGAAATATGTTAAAGGTACAGTCAATGTTGGATTATGGTATCCAAAAGATTCTGGACTTGAATTGGTTGGCTATTCTGATGCTGATCATGGTGGATCAACTCTTGATAGAAAAAGTACCTCTGGAACTTGTCAGTTTTTGGGTACTAGATTAATATCATGGTTCAGCAAGAAGCAAACGTGTGTCGCCAATTCATCTACTGAATCTGAATACATTGCAGCTGGTTGTTGCACAGCTCAAATCCTATGGATTCAGCAACAATTAAGAGATTATGGTATTTCTGCAAAGAAAACACCAATCTTTTGTGATAATACAAGTGCTATTGCAATTACGCAAAATCCTAAGTTTCACTCTAGGACCAAGCACATTGATATAGACATCATTTCATTAGAGATCATGTGGAAAAAGGTGATATTGAGGTTGTGAAAGTAGGTACTGAAGATCAGCTTGCTGACATCTTTACCAAGCCCCTACCGGATAATAGGTTCGCAATGCTAAGGTATAACCTTGGATTGATTGAACTACCTCAATAAAGGATACACTTGGCAGAATGCTGAAACAGGTATTCAGCAAGCCAAAGTATTTATGTCCAAAAGACCAAGTCACTGATTTCTTCTAAGAAATGATAAGTCACAACATGATTGCTGAAACAGGCATTCAACAAGTAATTCCTTCAAAACAGGTATTGTTAGGAAACTTGATCACTTGCTGAGACAGGAACTCAGTAAGTGAAAGACTTAAGGATTGCTGAGACGGGTACTTAGACAATCAAAAGATACTGAAACAGGTATTCAAGTATCAAAGGATTTTCTGAAACGGGAATCAGAAAAAGAGCAAATCTCATCTCTCAGATTTTACCAAAGGATGTCTCAATTGCAAAAGAATTTACTGATACGGGAATCAGAAATATCTTTTAAACTTAGAAAATATGAGATATCTAAGTAAGGGGGAACTTTCAGCAAGTATTAGCTGTTAATTCAAACTCGCTGAAAAGATTCTTGTCTATTTCAGCAAGCAATCTATCCTTATTACTCGGTAAAATCAATTTGTGACGTTAAGCTGGCACAGATAAACTCGCAATAATCATGACATGAAATTCAATCGGGACATTGATTAAAAGGAGTTATTAATCTAACGGCTAACAAAACAAAGAGAGAGAGT
>CM051455.1:116639970-116711627 GCA_028274465.1 Plantago ovata | reverse complement strand
CAAGTATCAAAGGAATTCTGAACGGGATTCAGAAAAAGACAAAGCTCATCGCTCAGATTTTTACCCAAAGGAGTCTCAAGTGGCAAAAAAATGACGTAAACGGGAAAGCAGGAGATAATACTTTTTAAAATTAGAAAATATGAGATATCCTAAGAAGGGGAACTTTCAGTCAGGTCTCTATAATTGTTAATCAAACATCGCTAAAAAGCTTGTCTACTTTCCAAGCGATCGTATCCCTTATTCTCGGTAAATCAATTTGTGACGTTAAGGCTGGCTCAGATTAAACTCGCAATAAATCATGACGAAATTCAAATTCGTGGCCATTGATTAAAGGAGTTTTAATCTAACGGCTAACAAAACAAAGAGAGAGAGTGCTCTGTCGTTTTAGTTAGTTGGGGCCACTACGCATTCAATGCAAAGGCTCACTATCTCCAGTTTTTCTCTGTTTTAACCTTGCTGAGAACTACAAACGATTGAGTTTCTCACACACCAGACACAAGCTATAAAATAAGAGTTAGAGAAATGACAAATTCTTTAACTCACATTTCCTTCTCTGCAATTTCTAGCCTGAAACTACTGTAAACTCCGGTCAAAAACGCAAACTATCTTTTTCGTACAATTTCTTGCTCTATATAAAAAATGGCTCCCAAGAGACAGTCATCTAAGTCCTCCAAATCGTCAAAGGTTGACAGTGCTGAAAACGGCATTGCTCCGGTGACTGCTCCGGCGACTTCTCTGACCCAAAACACACAACGAAAGTTGTGTTGAAAAACGACCGAATCACTGAAAAACCTATGCCTCCGTCATATCTTGACACTGCAAAGTGTGAGATTTTGATGCAAGTGGAGGATTTGCAAAAGAAAAGTACATTAGGTACTTTTATGAACAAGAACTTGATGACCAAAATGAAGAGGCGCTTGAGGTTCCTCAAGCAGCAAGGCCTCATGAACTTTACTCTGCTCGCACTAACAAAGTGAGCATGATTGATACCATGGAGTTCTACAATAATGCAGAAATCCAGTCCCTTACTGATAGTAAAGGAGTCACTGAAAAAGTGATCTTTACTACAGTTCAGAACACGCAAATCGTCCTGAAATGGACTGATTTAGCGGAGATTTTTCAGATTCCAACCACTGGAACTGAAGATGACGTCACTGCCACTGACGAAGAAATTGAAGCTTTCTACAGTGACGTCAGAATTGCAAAATGAAGAAAGGCGAGATAGCTCCCGTGACTTGGACAAAGCACGTTAAGAGAAAGCATCTCTGTCCTTCACTTGGTCTAGTAGCTCTGCTACTAATTAAAGTTCTTGACTCCCAAGTCGGAGGAATTGACCAAGTAGGCCTGAGAAGATGGCCATTGCTGATGCATATCCATGAGAACAAATCGGAACTTAACTGGGCTAAGTACATTTTCAACAGGCTTGTTGATTGTGTTACTAAGTTTAAAGTAAAGGTAGAAGACAACAAGGTCTCACCTTCTTTTCCAGTTATGTATGGAATCAAGATATGCTATATCCTTGAACATTTCAGGATTCAGCTAAGAAACCCATTGCCAATCAAGAAATCTGTGTGCAATGTGGGAAGGTCTTTCTACAAGCAGAATGTACCTAAGATTGCTGGAAAGAAATCCAAGAAGACAACAACTGCAAGTGTTGTCAGCACAAGCCAGCAAGAAAGGTATACAACAGCTGCAGATGTTACCACTCAGCAACTTAGAGATGAAACTGCTGTTGGTGGTGGTAACACAAATGAAACTGCTGTAGAAAATCAACAAGGTACGTGTACAACAGCTGTTGCTGAAAATGCAACAATAGATGACTCTGGAAACTGGAGAAATCTAAAGAAGAAAGAGGAAAGCTGATGATGACACTCAGACTGCATTGTCATCAGCAAATCCCGTACCTAAGAGGAAACGGACAAGTAACAAAAGAAAGAAGACACTGGCTTCTCAGTCAGTCCCTAATGTCCAAGACCCCTCAGACAATTCCCAGACAAATGCTGAAACGCATTTGCCAGTAGATGTTGCTGAAATAATCACTGAAACATACATCAGCAATGTTGAAGTGTTTGCGGAAGCCTTCAACAATCAACTTAACGTTGATAACTCTACTGAGAATAGACCACAAGGCAGTGGAAATGAAATTCCTGCCCAAGTCCCAGATATCTACATTGTAGAGAATCTAGATGATCCAACCATGGAACCAGTAAGCGACATTGCTGCTGATCTGCAAAGGGCGGAACTTTCTGATGCTGCTGAACAGATGGTTGCTGAACAAGCAACTCATCAAGTTGCTGAAACCCAGCTTGCTGATGGACCAGTTGCTGAGATAGCAATGGTTCCAGTTCCTGAAGTTGCTGAAACTCAAGAAGCATCATTCAAAGACGCATGATGCTGAGAATACTGGCCCAAGTTCACCCAAGACTTCAATTGACAAAGTCCAGCTTGTACTGGAAGATTTAAGCAAACAAATGGAGTTGGAGATTGAAGAATCATCCAACAAGTCAATTGAACTCTTCATGACAAGCAGTGAGCTTAAAGGTCAAGATGCTTCTGCTCAACTTGTCAATTCAGAGACAAGGGAGATTGCTGAAACCGCACAGCTTTCTCAGTTAGAGCAAAATCAGAAGTCTGCTGAAGAAACAGTCCAAGAAGCTGAAGAAACTGATAATGCTGAAAGGACTGAGCCACAACCTGTCCTTCCTCAGCAGGTAGTTAATTCAACCATCAGTAAAACTTCACATTCTGAAAATTGTTCTTTTGCTAAAATTATTCTTCTCTACAGACTTCTCAAGATGCAAGTCAGATGGTTGCTGAAGCCTCTGCACCAGAACCAACACTCCCTGCTCAGCAGGTAGTTAATAATTTTGGTATAAAAACTAAGTTTGACAGCTTAGTACTTGTATCTAATTTGAATTTATTTCAGGATGAACAAATGGAGGATGCTACTCAAGCTCCTCATGGAATGGAAATTGTACTACATGAGCTTGCTGACTCTCAGCAGGTAAATCATGTTTCAAAATTAAACTCTAAAACAATTCTCCAAACCAATCCTGATCTAAATAAAATTCTTTTTCAGGCTCAAAAGGAGACCACTGAAGTGGTACTCATCACTGAAGATCAGCAAGTAAGTTCTGAAGAACTTTACTTGAGCTTCAAGAGGACAACTTTGTCAAGAGTTGCTAAGTCCGTCAGCAATTGGCAAAGATATAGGAGAATGGACTTCTCAGATCTTCATCTTCATCTCTCAAATGAGAAAAAGAGATCTTCACTGCTGAAGCTCGAAATATTTGTCCACTCCATCCTTCCGGAAGAAATGACATATTCTCAACAAATGAGTTCAAGTCTGATTGTTCAAATCAGAGAGAATATGAAGGCCAAATTTAAGAGTGCCTCTCCAGCTGAACAAGCTGTGATGCTCAAAGGCTCTTTTGTTCCTGTGGTGGCTGATCCCCACAAACTAACTGAGGAAGAAGAAGTGACAAGTGTTGCTTTGTATAAGCACGTTGAGCTAGTCATTTTGACAGATGATGAAGAAGAAGAAGAAGATGAGAACATTCCCACTGATCCAAGTGATGATGAAGGGAAAGATTCTAAGGACAAAAAGGATGACGATGATGACAATCAAGGTCCAAGTCCTGGTGCTGGTGGATTAAAGTTAACAGCTGCTGAAACTAATCCCTCTGACAATCAGCAAGCTGAACAACAACAATCTCAGCAAGAATCTCAACCTCCTCCTGCTGATTCTGAAAATCAAGCACCTGTACAAGGTGCTGATACTGAAGAAGAATACGCCAGAAAAAGGGCTGCCTTGAAACATGGCAAAAGTCCAGTTTCTGATGCCAAGGTTACTGAAGAAAACCTTGAAGATGAGGATGAAGAAGATGAAGATTACCAACGAGCTCTACAAAATAGTCTCGTGATCCATGCAAGGCATACGCAGGATCTGGACATTGGTGAATCTTCAAGACAAAAATCAAAGGAAGCTCCATCCCTTCCACTTACTACTGGCGCAACTCCAGTTATTGAGTCTCAAACGTTGCCTTCAGCAACTACTCAATTAAAACTAACTACTGGCGAAACTCCAGTAATTGAGCCCCAAACTCAATTGAAACAACTATCTACTGGTGAAACTCCAGTCGTTGAGTCTGAAGTGTTGCCATCAGCAACCACTCAACAAAAAGGAAGTGAAGCTACTGACAAAGGCTCCAAAGTCGCTCAACTTGATGAATCTGAGGATGATGACGACTTGTCAGAAAATGAAGATGAACAATCCAAGCGAGACCCAAAAGTCGTTCAGATTCCTCCTCCTAATTATCTCACTGATGAAGGAGATTCATTAAGGGCCGAGTTGCTTTCACGAGATGATCAGTTTGTTACTGAACTTAAGGCTCACTCCTTGACACCTAATTTAGTGCCGTTCCCAAGAGTTGAGGAGTTTACTCCCAGAATTCTAGCACTAAAGAAAGTCCATGATGCCTGCAAAGCTGAAGATGAGGCATTGCTTGCTGAGAGCCCACTTGACATTGGAAAGATATTGGCTACGGTGCTGAGACGCACTACAACTTTAACCTTAGCTCAGAAAGACATCAGTCTTTATCACAAGAGCTATGAAGAAGATGTAAGTCAAGCTCTCTTGCTAGCAAAGACTGCTCTCGTCAAAGCTCAGAATATTATGGATGAGAAGGCCGCAACAGAGAAAAGACATGAAGAGAACATGATGAATATTCAAAAAGAGTTAGCAACAATGAACTCTGACCAACAAGAAATCATCATGAAGTATAACAGTCTCAACACTCTTGCTGAAAATTGCAATGAGTTTTATTCTCTGCACATCACTCCGATGTTGCAATCCATGTCTAAGGGGGAAAAGAAGAACACTAGAAAGAGAAATCAAACCCCTCCTACTCCTGCTGCTGATGTGCCACTTCCACTAGAACCTCTTGCTGAAAGAGAGCAAAGTTCTAAAAGACAAGCAGAAACTGAGTTAAATTCAGCAAGTACCAAAAAGAGAAAAACCGCTGCTGAAACTCAAGATTTCTGTCACAATGAAAGTCATCACAATCTGAATGAAGATGATGAAGAAGATGATGACAATCAAACAATAGCTCAAGCCATAAGAGCTAGACCCTTAACAGCCATAACTCCGTCTGGCCACTCAAGGCATTTTTCGTCTGACTCTTCAGCAAGAGATCAAGACAATGCTAAAACAAGAAGAAGAAGGCAAAGACAGGAAGAGAAAAGGCTGGCCAACATTGCTATTGGCTCCGGCATTGAATATACAAAGACCAGCAATGATGAAACCACTCAGAATGTGATCAGAAACATTCATGGTTGCTGGATCCTAAAGCTGGAAGATTTGTTGGTAAATGAGTTCTTTCCTACAGCCTGTTTGAATCAGATGTTCAAATGGATTGAACTCAAGGTCCAAAGAAAGCAAAGGGAAGAATCCCTCCCAAGAAATATTGCTGGGAAATGGTTGAATCTTGAGGTCCATATAAGAAGAGTTGCCATTGGTAAGACATATAAACAAGAACCAGATTTGATAAAACCACCTGGCATCGCTTACTATGCTGACCCGGTAACAAAGAAACCTAAGAAGAAACTTGGACTGATTCCTTATAAGTACTTCTATCTTACTGCTCAGGATCAAGAAGAAGATCTTCTCTGGTTAAGAAAGATTCATTCGAGAAACATTTCAGATACACAGCTTCTCCATGCCAGCAATTGGGGCATGCATTTGTGGGTAATTAACTACATGGAAATGAATGCTGAAAAGCATCATCATACTGCCTGCAAAAATGCAAGAATTCTTCAACTACAAGTCCGTAGGCTACTGGAAAACTACGAGAAGGATTGTGTTGAATTCACTGCTCTTGCTGAGAAGAGTGTAAGAGAGATTTTGAGAAAATCCTCTGGAAGAGTTTAAGTCCCTGCAATAGTTTCTTGTTAAAGTGTTTGTTTGCTGATTCTTTGTTATCTATGCTTTCTTGTAAACTTGTGAATGATAACTTTCAGCAATGAATTCTTTTTTACTCTTATTGGTTTTTGATTATGCAACTTACTTATGCTTACTGTTTCAAGTATGCTTGCATTAATCATCTGATTTATTCAACATCAGAAACCTCTAAAAGGGTAACAATTAATTTAGCCATGGATTGCTAACATCAAAAAGGGGGAAATTTGTTAGGAAACTTGTAATTTTGATGAGCAATTAACCATGCTAAATTAAGAACAGTCCAGTAACTAGTACTCTTAAGGTCCACAGGATTTTAGAATTTTAAAGGACATTGTAAAAGAGGAACGTTTGCTGATGACTTAGATAGGTGTTAGATAAGTTATTTCTATGGTGGATGACGTACTTTAATTTCTGTGTAGAAATTAATTTATTGACACTTTAGCGTATGATGTATTTTATTTTCTGAAAAGAAAATATCTTATTGATGCTTAGCTTTAATGAATCTTATTTTCTGTAAAGAAAATGACCTATTGAAGCATTTGCTGAAGATGTATTTTGTTTATTACAAACAAATTATTGAAGCAAATAAGAAACCGGTCAGAATCTTGAAGACTTTTGAAGATCTGAAGACTTGAAGACTTGAAGACTTGAAGATTGCTGAAGACTGGTAAGGCACGTGTTGCTCAGAAAGTGAAATTTTCAGCAACAGCATTGCATAAGTGAAAATCTGAAAGACAGAGTAGGTTGTGCTTGCTGAAACTGAGAATGAACACTTGTTGATGAACACATGTGACCTCTTGCTGAATGTACTTGATTTTGCGCTCCAATGTTACTGTTTGAATTCTATTCAAAGGTGCATTTAATGCAAAGCTTACACGCGAAGGACATGAAGACTAGAAGACAAACAAAGGTTGCTGCTGAAAGTACAAAAGCAAGATAGTGACATGTTAAGGAACAAAGCCTTAGGATTTGAAATTCAAACGGCTCCTTACTTGCATTATAAATAGAGGTCATCCGGCAAAGAGTTGAAGTGTGTCAACAACGTGATCAAACTCTCACTTGTGCTTAAAATTCACAAACCTTCAAACACTCTTACTGCCATTGATCCGTTCCAAGACTTAAAGCTTGAAAAAGCTACTTGTGAAGAAGTAGAACAAACTCGACTAAGAAATTAGTTAAGTGTTCTTTCTTTCGAACAAAAACAAGTCTTGACACCAGAAACAATCAAACTTGTTTACTGCAAAGTATTCCAAGTTGTGTTTCTTAGATTACTTGTTGTAACTGAATAAGTTATAATTAAGTTATCTCACCCCAAAACTCTCTAACTGAAAATACACCCTTTCAGGCGTGATATTCAGGGGGAACTTAATCGAGCAAGCTTTTGTTGATTAAAAGTACCAAGTTTGGTGGAGAACAAGGTTGAGTTCTCTAGTTTAGGTTGGAGACAAAGCAAGTGTGCTTTGGTTTCTGTCGAATCGCTTTAGATAGGAGATTGTAAGGAACCTCAATCATATCTTAGTGGATTCAGTCCTAGAAAGGACAAAGTGGATTAGTTGGGAGATTACGCCACTCTCAGATACCACTCTAAAAGCGTTTGTGTGATTTACTTACAGCATTTAGCTTTCAGCAAATTATATCTGTTTGTACACAGTCACTCACATCACTTGCTGAAACACTTTACTTGCTGAAAAAGCACTTATTGTTTCAAAGACTTCCGCTCTCTGATTTTAAGTATCAGCAAACCAAGCTACTGTAAAGTAACTTACGCTTGCTGAGAAAGTTAAGTATCAGCAACCTCATTACTGAAAAGTAATAAGTACTTGCTGAGAAAGTTTTAAACGACAAAAGTTTGAAAAGACTATTCACCCCCCTCTAGTCTTTTCTTGTTGTTTAAAGGGACCAAGTAATTTGACAACTACCCCTTTCCCTTCAACCTCATCTATACGTTATTAATTATGAACCTCACTTTATAAATTAATCTTTAACACTTTTAATTGTGAAACTGACATCATATTGAACAGTTCTCAGTGTGGTTTTCCTATACAAAAATTAAGTACTTTTTTAAAATCCAAATCAGTTTACTACACAAATGGACCGAAAATTAGTTACCCAAAAAACTGAGAGGCCACGTGCAAATGGGTGCCAGGCTCCTAATTAGCCGTTCATGATCAAATTGTCATTAGTTTATCATTAAGCTCCAAAAGAAATTAGTCAGTTTATACCGAACTCAGGATGGTTTATGTACAAAGAATAGGTCATGTTCCTTTGCTTTTGAATTTATAAAGAAATAAACATTCAATTCACCAGAAAGAATATGTGAACTCAATCACAATGTCAATTTACATTTATATAAACACCTCATTTACAATATGGTGAACTCAAATACTCGATGTTTAAATACTACTATGCCCTGGTACCAATGTAGTACCTGTTAAACATCTCTGCCATATTTACTTAACAAAATTCAGATTCCAGCCAGGTGCACTCATGCTACTTCTTGTAGCAATAGCCTAGCTTCAGATAACACGTCTGTGCGGCAAAATCTTGTTGCCCACACATTTGGTACTGATGGCAACGCCATGCCCCGTTCACTTAAGCGATTGGCCAACCTGCTAATGGCTTCTCCTTTCATAACGCTACCAGTGATAGTCTGAAAGGTACGTAATATAATCAAATACGTTAGCTTTTACATTGAAAAGTATGCAAATTTGGTGGGCATCGCATTCAAGGTGAACAAGAAAATCCACAGCATTGCACTCTTGTCATGTAGGAGTATGAATGTAAAACTACATACATTAACTAAGGAAGAAAATATTTTATTTTCTAATGATTCATCACACGGCACTTCACCATAAATAGGGACCAAAACAACACACTCTAATTAACAGCAAAATGTACAATATTTAAAACACTATCCAAATTATGATGCTTGTGACATAAGAAGCCAAAGAACGGGTTAAAAATTAGAGTGCACTTACTTACCCAAAATGAGCCGGAGGGACTAATGACCAAGTTCATAAGGATATCCTCACTTAAGATGCTAATTGATTTGTTAGAACCAAACGAGAATGCCAAGTCTTGACATGAAGAGTCAAGAACGGATCCATAATTTTTCACAACCACTCTGCCATGCTGCTCCAAAATCCGGTTCAGGTGGCTTACACGACAGCTGTATCCCAGCCTTGTACCAGTCTTACCATTCCCACAACTTTGTGGCGATTGTCCAAGAAAATGACCTTCAGAATTTAACCCAAGCAAGGTTGCAGCTTTCTCCGACTCAGACCAACAGCAGAAAGAGGATGACCCATCATCTGCATACTCAAACAGAAAAATGATGATTGAAAGCTTCAGGCTGATGCAAATTATATAAACCTTAATTTATCACGGAATGAAAATTTGTCAACTCTTTAAAGCAACTTCATCAATTCCAATTGCTTGAACCTAAAACTGTATGCTAACACACTAGCAATTTCAGCAATGCCACTTTATATTTTGAAATAAAGCACATTCTCCTCGTGCTTTTGAGCTGGAAACAGATTATTTGAGCCCAATGTAACTTAATTAATCTTACCGGTTCCCAAAGATCCTTATAAGAAACATAAACTAACTTTCCTCTGTAAGCACAGGTATGTCACTATTCCAAAGATTGAATATAAAATAGAACATGTCCTCAATAATAGCCTAATTGGATCGTGTTGGTGCTAAACTATCATTTAGAACAACAGCATCAATAACTAAGCCATTAATCCCGATCAAACAGGGTAGGCTACAAGAAAAATACTGGAATCACAACAATTCAAGTAGTAAAATTTAATGAAAAACCACTATCAGTTACGCTCTTATGCTGGAAATGAGAAGACATTCATGTGGGGGCTGGATCCTAGAAGTTCAACAAGCATGCGAGCAAATAAAGTGTGAAGCAAATAAATTGAAGGGCCATGACTAGAAGTAACAAGAGGCTCTAAAACAACTTATTTGCACTCTTGCCTTCGAAGAATTCTAACAATGTAATCCAACTAGTAGCTACCATCTAAAAGGGACAGAAGCAATACCCATGATAAAACCAGCTAGCGGGATGCCAAATGAAGGCAGTTGGGTGCGACCTCTTGAATTAAGAACTTCAGCTTGTGTAATCCTCTCCAACTCAAGTAAATAAACAGCAACAACCTTCATATCAGGGAGATTAAGCAAATTTGTTAGGACCAAACAAGTGAATTCATATGGAAAGGAGGGGAAAATAGATAAAGAAAAACTACCCACCCTGCAGCGAAATTGCCTTGGTTCTAGCGGTGATGATTCCAAAACATCATATATCAGTTCTGTGGCAACAGTATTTGGAAAAGCAAGGCTCTCCAAGCTCATACTTGCAAGTGTGTTACTGCATTCAGCATCTGTATGCCCCTTCACCAAGCACACATTGTTAATTGTGATGAATGACACTGGCAACATCATATACTTCTTCGGACCACTGAGAAATAAAATACATGCTCAGTTATAATCAATATTAATTCATATAATTTCATGAATAGCACACTAACATATTAACTAGTTGATGTAGTGAAAGCAAAATGCCCATTTGGCTCCCCCTAATGTGGTTCTGAGGCATGGTTGGTTGTAGCATTCTAATTCTTAAAAGGCAGGAGGCGGAACGTATTTTATGTGCCTTGCAGTGAGGAGTATGCATTAGACGTATACAGTTATACTCCACGAATTGCCATAGTAATTTTTTTTAATATAAAGTTATAATGAAATGCAGAAAAAGAATAACATAAATCAAATTTTGATAAACTTAAGAACTGCTTGAAAAACCATGACATAGAAGCTCATGAAGCTTAAATAACGAAACACATGCATGGATGAAACCTGTCTTATATAATACTATCATGATTCAGTTTCAAACTGCAACATTGTTATATCCCCACATCTATTAACTTCAACATCGTTATACAAACTTCAAATAAAATAATGTAATGGATACACAAACCAGCCATTACCATTAGAAATATAATTCAGTATATATACCGGAAATTCTCAAGCTACCATTAAAAGCATAATTCAATATAGTCTATGTTTCTTGTTAAAAATGTAAAACCAGTCATTACCATTAGAAAACAAATATCAATATATATACCGGAAATTCATAAAACCAGTCATTCCCATTAAAATAAAGAAATTCGTAATATCACACAAACACACATGCGCTCGCACACACACACACACAGAATATACTCTTGTCTCCATACTAATGTGACATTTGACTTCTTGAGTTCGACATTGACCTCTTGGATTACACCGGGAAATAACATCTAACAGAATTATACTCCGTATTAGAAAGTACATGAAATGTAGTTTTGTTTCTTTTTTTTTTTTTTGAAACGGCAAATCTGCCTACTCTACCATACCACTCAGCCACCCTTATAACTCCTATGAAATGTAGTTTCATAATATAATGATTTTGTTTGAGTAATTTAGAAGTAATATGTGATCAAAACAACCTCAAAGAGTCAAACATTTTATTACATGTGTAAGATTTTACAGTGATGCATTTCTAATGCAAATGAACATGTTACACCCCACCTGAAGTAACTCGCATTGATTCCCTAGAATGTCGCAAACTGCTTGTAACTTACTTGGAGAGAGCTAGAAAAAGGCCAAACAGATTATAGCACCTTATTTCTCTGGAAACAATCAGAAAGTGGCTGATTGAGGAACTCGCAGTTATACTAATCATTGCTCTCTAATGGTAAAGTGGCATTATGCAGCTTCGCAAAGCTTATTGGCATTATTCCAGACTTTAATTTGAACAAATTCCTTGTACCATTGACCGAGATTGGTAACCAGACTTAGAAAATGACAAGACACTGGAATAACGGTTACTGTGGTCATGACAGAATTTCGAAATGATTTCTATGGTGGAAAGTAACTTTTGTGCAAGTTAAAATTAGATGTGCCAAAGAAACAGTAAATATCAGCAATTGAAGTTTTTTCATGCTATCATGATAAATAAATGTCCAGGAGTCCCAACTAAGTTACTGAAGTTAATTTGTTCTGCCTCTTTAAGACATATAGTGTCCAATGGGAATACTCCTTTAAACATAAATGGAAATACATTAGTATAATACCTAAAGAAATCGAGAAAGAACATGTTAAGGAATCTGTATATAACATCTATCCTAATACTAATAAAATAATAACACACACAGATTCATCAGTTGAGCTGAAGACACAGACCTGAGTACAAGAATCCGGTGAAAGGTGGCATGTACATCTAGTCCCAGACCAACAGGATGAGCTTTGTTACTTGAATCACAGAAGATGATGACCTGAACAAGACAAAATGGACTAGTATGGCTTCTGTAATTCATAAGAAAGATTGCAGTAAAGCAGAGGTTGCGGATAACGAAGGATATACCGGGCAATCTTCCACCAAAAGATGGATACATATACCACCATTTCCTTGAAGAAACCTCGGCAGGGAACCCTTACCGCTTACAAGCTTTGCTCGTCCTGGGAAAACTTCACCATCACAGTCATGGAGCCCTACTACAAGCCCCTTCAAGGTTATTAGATTCCCCACAGGCAATGGATAATCAATACATGAAGGTCCTGAAGAGTACATCACTGAAGTTATCCTGGCACCATGATGGGCACATGTATCAGACTCTTCCTTCAAATAATCTTTCAGCTCTAACGGACCATTGTTCCAAATTTTAATGGTATCCAGAAGCATATTTAGAGCACCAGCAGCAACAAATACATTAACATCCAAGTAACTCTTATTGGGGCCAGTATCATTTCTACCCAGGCATGGAATCTCAAGCCCCCTAAATATTTGATTTCCAATATTAGGATGCAATTTGGGAAAAGAGAATACATTAGATACATCTGAACTTAGGAGACCATCAATGGATGAAAAATTAAGACTGCGAAGATTGGTATTAGAATCGATGAATAATTTAGAACCCTCAAATTTGTGGTTTCCCTTCGTAGACAGTAATTCTTGCTGATAGTCGAGTAGGTAACAACAACCAGCTTTCAGTACCTGCAATATGGAAAAGCTCTTCGAGTAAGTCGTGACTGAACCATATATTCGTGGTATACCATGTACATGCAGGAAGAAAGAAAAGGATGGCCGATACGAATGTGGCATACCGTGTACTTGCAGAAGCTATCAGGACAAAATTCCAGCAACACCTTACTCGGTGATTTACATTCACTAGTGCAATGCAAAATTCCTAGGGAATGACTATGTAAGCCTTTGCTAGCAATCAAACATGGTAGTTCCAACAAGCCATTAGAAGCACTATAGGATTTGCTGTCAAAACTAAAGGAGCCACTACAGTTTTCACTTGACCTGTTTCTAGCATCAGCTGAAGCATAATCACAAGTCCCGATATAACTTTGATCTGTTTTACGTCTCTTGTGACTGGTTATGTCTTCTATAGAATTTTTCCAGTGGCACCTAGTCAAGACTGCATCTTCATGTTTCGCAGTGATCAGCAAATCGAACGGAAGGACAATGGCCTCAGCAAGTATGCTGGACCCATTATTTTGAGATCCGTGATGCTACAAAAGAGGAATGAGAGAATTTTATTATACCATTTAAGCTACTAGAAAATCCAAATTTTTACATTCTCTTACGAAATTATACCTTCTTCTGGAAAGGAAATTTGTGTGTCAACATAAGCAAGTGATATTTTCCACATCCAAGCTCCTTAGGAATTCTTTTCCAATCAAAGAAAGGAGAATCACTTCGAGCATCTTCATCCCTTGGATCATGATAAAGATACAGTGATGCAGTCAGCCTTTCCATTACTGGAGCATTAATAAAGATGCTTCGGCATGAAAAAGGGTGGTCTACTGTTGAGTTCAAGTCAGCTGTCGTATTCGGAACGCCTTCCATTACTATTACGAAGTCCTTCGCCTGAGAGTGACAATAGATTTAAAAGGGAATGTAACTACAATTAGTGAAACTTTGAGAACATTCTTGCAATCAAGTGATACGTAAAATCTTTGTTACAAATTAGCCATTTGGCTATATTTAGTGAAATTGCATAGCAACAAACCCTACACACTACTACATCAGCTTTCTACTACTTATCAAATCCAAATCCCCCATTCCACATAAATCAAATAGTCAACTCAAGCATCACAAAATTCCACCCATCACACATGATTCTCCACAAACTCATCTTTATCCACTGTCAAGGTTTCAGACAAGACACTCCCACACATTTCAAAGATAGTAGTTCGGTCACTTTTTCATCTAAAGGTTCCTCTACATTATCTGGTTCATTTATAAAGTGTTGATTTGTAGTTTGTTTGGTTGCATTTGTTCTATACTTTACATTTTCTCGTAGCATGCAGTATTTTGGCGTAAAGCACAATCCATTGTTAATATGAAACACGTAACATCTTATATCATTCTCTGTTTTTCAGTGTCATATTCTGATGTACCAAGTAATCTTCATATCTTAACATGTATCACGGATATTCAATATTAGTCTTAAACGAGGAGTATACAATGTTTAATGTTTGGTTAAGTCTTTACGAAGCTTATGTTGTCAGTTGTTTGCCGCTGAGTTGTTATACTTGAATTGTGGTGATGCTTGATTCCAAATGACGGTTGGAGACGTGATGCTTGTGATGATGCTTGGTTTTTAGTGGTACAAATGGTTTCATACGTTATGCTTGAGGTTGTGGTAAATCTTGGTTCAGAATGTTGGTTGGAGATGTGATGTTTTGGGATGATGGTGATGCTGGTTATCAAGTGTTAATGATGGTTGTAAAGGTGAGGATTAAGATCGTGATGCTTGACGACAAAGTAGGCATGGATGAATATGTTTGTAACATGTGGTAGAGGTAAGGTTGGAATCTTGATGCTTGGTTGCTTGGTGATGGCGAAGATTGAGGGCTTCACTCTAGACACCACATGCATTCAAATACTGGAGATGCTTGAAGATTAAAGAATTTAATTTACTAAACTACTTGACATCGCCATTGATGAATGCTGGGAGAATTAGGAAGGCAAGGAATTTATTATTGTCTCCAGGGAAAAGGAAGAGTTGATCAGTTTGCTGTATCTTAGGAGTTAGGACTGATTCAATTATAGTGCTTGTTATGTTAAAATAATTTACAGTATGTATTTTTTACATTTAGTGAAGGTTAATTTTAATCTCTTTAGTATTATATGTGCACTAATTCATAAGACGTTTTTATTAATCACTATATCTAAAGAAATATTTAACACACTAATTTGGAATTCATCCATTTAAAAATTGTGCATAATTTCAAAGAAACCAACTGCAACAGACCTTAAAAATAAAAAGCCTTCTTTAGACCGAAAAGCAGAAAGCACCTATGTATCAGATATTAGAACTACCTCGAAAATTTTATCAAAATCCCATGTTGGTGGGAGGTCAAGCATGATATCTACGCTGCCTGTTGCATCAACAAGCTGCAATCCTCCAGAAGAACTAGAAATCTGGACAAAAAAACAAGACTACTCAAGTTAAATTAAACTCTCCAGTTTATTTATCAGAAAGTTCTTTCAATAAAGTATTATCCTACTACGAAAAGTAGCATATCTACTAAAGAGGCATTCCCTCATAAAAAAAAAAAAAAACTAATAATATTTGTAAAACTGAAATCCAATTTGTATTAAACATTTGACAGCACCGGAAACTGAGTATACAGTGTGGTGGTAATAAGATAAGAAAGAGAAAGATATTTGTTTTGACCTTCAAAGTTCCAACCACAAGAATACCATTTTTGTCAGTGCTCAAGACCCTTCGGGTGGATTGTTTATAAAATTTACCATCACAGAATAGGGGCTTTCTCTGATTGATACCACCAACAAAATCAAGGCTGTGTACTGAGTCATCAAGAGTTCTTTTCCATGAAGTATCACAATAACTTGTCAGATTAGCAATAGGTAGCACCTGCCGCAACGGATCAGTGTAGAATTGCTTTGTCAAAAGCTAAAAACATCAGAAATAACTCGTGTGAAAATCTTGAAGTGAAGCTCAAGAAAAGATACTATACACGTACTAATCTCAAGAGATTACATTGTCCCTCCTCAAGTTTAATACATGATGAATCATGCTTGCAGAATTCCGACAGGACACCACGCTACCAAAGGTTTTTACAGGTTAATATGCAACAAGAAACTGAAAAATGTATACAATTTCTGTATAAGAATCACACTTACCCGTACACGAAAAGCAGAAGGCGCTAGATACGAACCAGCATACTTTTGAACCATCCCTTCCTTCTGAGAACACCTTGTAATAGTCAAGGTCACCTTAGGATAACTTTTTACAAGAAAAAAATGAAATGGAGTTTTCCCAAGTAATTTTAACGAAATAAAGATTACGGTTAAATTATTTACATGTTTTGAACCCAAGATCTCCTCGTCAGATAAACGGCCAACAAACTTTCTCTTAAAGCATGAGATGACAAGCAATACCCTGGTATATAAAAGTGCACAGATGAGTCAATCAGATCTGAAGGAGAGTGAAAGACTTAAACGGATAATCATTACCATAATCTGGCTGAAAAGGACAAGGAGTCGATGAATTTGTGGAGAAGGCTTGGGGGGTACGATCTGGAATAACACCTGCGGTATATAGCAGATTAACATGAATACTCATAAAGATGAACTAAGGTTTGAGTAGGAAACGAATAATTTGTATAGAAGCTCAAACCCTGTTCTCAATGGGGAGAATGATTCGACAAACATGCTTGTTCGACAGCAAGCACCAAGTATCAACATTTTAGCCCATGTAAACTTTGGATCCACAAAGTGAACATTCTTCAGAGTCACCTAAAAAGAGTTATCCATTTAAACATGTTAAGGCATGACATGCTGGATTCTCAACTAAACAGGAAAGTGGGGTTGGGGGGGCGGGATTTTATTTTATTTTTTTCAAATAGCACAACAGAGAAAAGCAGCAAACATAACATACAATAGCTCCAACTCTCATGCAGTGTGGCACACTAAGGCACTGATCTGTCACCAATAGCATCACATCCCGATCCAGCTCAACAACCAGACCCTGCATATAAACACCAGTAATGACCCCTGTATAGCTACCGCTTCTACCTTGCCCACTAATTCCATCATGGCGAACCACATTCTGCTTCTTGAACAGCTTAATAACATGCAGTGATCCATTATCCCCTGCCACATACATCAACTGAGGTTCATCTTTCCCGATGAAAACCAACTTCTTCTTCAGCATCAAAATCAAAACAACGTCACCAATCAACGTTGAGACTATCGGATGCCACGACGAAGTCAATCCACAAAAATAGACAATTACCGTCTTATCAAAACAATGATCTTTAACATTTCCCTCCTTGAGATTGTCCAATTCTGACACCAAGAACTTCGAACTACAAAACTTACATTCACAAACGCGCACATTAACCAGAAAACCACTAATATTTACCCCATTACTCTCCCTACTCGAACAAGGAACCACAGATACAGGACTAACCGACTCCACTACCCCGAAAACTAACGACTTAGCCTTAGGGTCGGTTCTAGTACCACACACACCAGAAGTACAGCAAAACGAGCTAAACCGAGACAAACGACACGAATTCTCACTAATACCTTCCAAAAAATCCCACCTAATAATTTCCAACAACCCATCCCTCCCACATTTCATCGGAATAAAGTTCCAAGCCAGTACCCGAACCTTTCGACCGAACATTTTGGGATGAACTCCACCCAAAACGTAGCAGCAAACCGTGGCCGTACCATCTGAGAACCGGAAGCAGCTGCTGCAACTAGTGGTGAGGGGATTGGTAGGTGAAGAGGGTAGGGTTAGGGTTCCGATGAGTGGGAGTGGTGAAATCAAGGGTTTTAGGGTTTCGGGGTTAGGGTTTGGGCTAATTGGGGAATTCAAGGGTTTGGGTAATCGGTGGGGTGAAATTGAAGGGGTGGGAGGGAGAGATGAGGCGGCGGTGAGTGGCTGAGCTTGGTGAATGAGGTCGGATATCGTGTTCATCATTCCTTCTTCTTCTTCCATTCAGCTTACCCCTTTTGTTGCATAGCCTGAGAATTTGCCAAGTTTGAGAGGAGATGGCGGGAACACGCAGGGTCTCTTTTCCTAAATCACAAAAAATTAAAGGGTTAAAACTTAAAATACGTTTAAAAATGGTAAATATCAAGGTTTTAGTTTACAATTCCAACAAGTTGTGATGGCATTCGACTAAAGTTCACCACCATATATAGTACTCCCTACTCTCTTCCATAATAAACTTCTTTTAAAGTTAATTTTTTTTTTAACTTTGATCGCAAATTACTCTTATATTACACATGATTAATATATATAATAGAGCTATCTTAGAAAATATATTTGATTTTATTTCATAATATAATTTTATTATATTTTTTTATTGTGTAATGTAGGAGTAATTTGCGGTCAAAGTTCGAAAAAAAAGTCAACCTTAGGAAGTTTATTATGGAACAAAGGGAGTACATCAAAGATAGACCTAGCAAAAGACATCCGAATCCAAAATCCGATCCGATCCAAAACACGAAGTCTCACCCGAAAATTTGTGATCAAACATTCGAACTTTGATCCGAAACCCAATTCGAATTCATCCGATCCGAAAGCACCCGAATCTTTTTTATCCGAATTAAAGAATCCGAAATCTCCCGAATAAATTCAATCTGAAAATCACCCGATCCGAATTAAATGTGATCCGAACTCTTTCAATCGAAATGACCCGAATTAAATTTATAGGGAATACATAATTATTTTCATTTATAATATATATTTCATATATAACTAACTTATAATAAAGATTTTGAAGTTGTAATATTTCATAAATTTTCATTATAAAAATAATTTTGTATCTAAATATTCAATCAATACTGAATCCGAAATGGCCCAAGCCGAATTGACCCGATCCGAAATTGATCCGATCCGAAAATGTTTTGAAATTTATAATCCGAATAACACTCGAATCCGATAAAAACCTAAAATCCGGACACATTCGAATTCGATCGGATTCGAACCGAACCGACCTGAAATCACCCAAAACAAGCTCACTCACCCGAAATCACCCGATCCGAACAATCCGATCCGATCAACCCGTTTGCTAGGTCTATTCAAAGACTTGGCTGAAGAATTACAAAAATCGATATTCGAGATCGAACAAAGGAGTTTACGGAACTTGAGAGATTAGTTTGTCATTGTTTAGTTATCGTTTTGTTTGAGTATTTACAAAAGTTTTATAGTCTTCTAACTTAGACAACATGCTAAGTTATCATTTTCGAAAAAAAAAAAAACATGCTGAGCTATAGAATAGGGTGGAGTGTATCTCCATATTGTGTTGTGTGAGTTTATCTAAGTTAGAAAGAGTGAATTCGCACAATTGTACCTATGATTTCTATCTTAGTGGTTTTCGCCTTTGAACACCACGTTGTCATGAGTAAAGCACGTTCTACTTTAAATAACGGTGTGCTTTACTCTATGGGTGTGATTGTTTTTTTTGCATGGAACATTACAGTCAACCAAAAATATTTACATGTTTAAGCTGCCCAACAAAATAGCATGCTCCAAAAGTGATGTTTGACCAATTTTGCAGGTGTAAACCATGGGCTTGGTTTTTTTTTTTTTCTTTTTTTTTTTGCATTACACCTGACTCATGCAAATAAACCAATGCATGTGATTGGTTTTGGGCCAAAAATACAGGCCATCCTGTAAAAGCCCAATTGCAATGGGTAAAAGTACTTTCCTGCCCTCGCTCATGGAAATGCGTTTTCACTTATTTGAAGAAACATAATCACTTTTTGTCACGTTTATGTGTTCCTTCAGATTAAAATCAGATGTTACAAGGTAAACAATATATATTTCTTCATAATATGCATCAATACAGACATGGGATATTTCAAAACACCATAACACAGTATTACCTTGTTGTGGTGTTACATAAATGCAAGAATCGAGCCCGTCATGAGTACAACAGTAGTTATTGAAAAGATATGGATAGCAATGTAAAAAAAAATTCTATTTCTATCTTCTTTTCCCTTCTGCCATTTCAGAGCTGCTTGTAATTCAGTGTACATTCCATCCAATTCTTTCGCTTTATGCGAAATCATGATCTCATGTTCAGCATTGGATCTTCCCTTTCAGCTATAGAAAATTCTCTGCCGTCAAGCTCCTTAAGTCGACGCTCCAGTTCCATTTCCTTCTGCTTAACATATAAGTCTGTGCACTCTAGTTGGTTACTCATCCGAGCAATAATACGCTCCTGCTCCGCAAGCTCCACCTATTTCATAACTAAGTCACTATTGAGACATCTTATTTGTTTAGCATCTGTCGAATTTTTTTGCTCCATCAATGATATTTTCTGTCTTGTTTCATCTAGACATCCTTGAACACCCAATATTTCTTGTTTCAACAGGCGAAATTTCTTGGTTGAAGGCCTGCTCCTTCTCCCACCCACTAATAATGACATTCTTGTAGTAATCTGTGAGCTCCAGACCTAACCATTTGAAGTATTTACACATTGAATTCTACAAACAGATATAGAAAACAGAGATAATTAATATAAGAGGTTACATGGAGTATTATAATTGGGGGATGAGGAATGTAAAATCACGTAACATCAACTGAAAATCATAAAAACATGTCATCAATTACCTCGTTTGGGAAGTTGCAGCATCCCCAAAACCGACGCATTGGATTCCGCAATGTTCTTGAAGGAGCGAGTGGGGATATACCTCCACAGTAACATTTCCTTTGAAGGGTGTTGGATGATGATTGCGATGAGGAACTCATATTTTGAGAGTTTCATGGACTGTGAATTTTAACACTTTGGGATTAAATGATCTGGGTATGAATGGAAGGGGTTAGGGTTTGTTGTCATGATCGATTTGGGGGATATACAATGATGTTGTTTGATATTGCAACGGTCATATAGTCGTTTTTTTGTTACCGTTAGACGAATTATATTACTGTTTGGATCGCGGTTTACACACGAAGTAATGCGTGAAATAGTAGAAACGTTAGAACAGTAAAAGAAAGCGTTTATGATAATTGTGACAACTTTATAAGTTGACTTCGCTGACTATGGGGCTAAAATATGAATAAATGGAAGTTGAGGGGTTATTTTATGATTCTGATGCAGAATAAACTTATTTTGACAATTTTAACCGAATCTTGGCCCTTGATCTTTGTTTGTGTAAATTGATCTAACGACAACTGCTACTCCACTTAATGTTCATTACTTTTACAACAATGGCAGCAATATTTTGGTCAAATTTAGCAAATTTTAATATTATCTGTAATTTAAAATTTGTTATGAATTAAGAACATACTAGTAACACTTGTAATCTAATCATATCCAACATTCTCATTCATTCCTAAAACATAAAGAGTGCATACATATCCGATGGTCGAATTGGAAAATGTCCTTCTTTCTTTCATAGTCACTTAGTGACTTTCATTACTAATGCATTACACCTAAAAGTTTAGTGAAACATGAAAATAAAGGGGTCGAATTGTTGGAGAGTAGACATTTATTTTCCTTCCATAACTTTCAAGATCTTGAAGGTCCGGCCTCTGCCGAACCATAGGGACGAAGTGGCGTAGAAGGTGGCTCGTTCAGATTGAGGCTACCAACATTGGAAGGCATAGGGTACACGGGAGGTGGAACAAAGCCTTGCATGCCATTAGCTAGCACTGAGTTGACCTTGGAGCCTGCTAACCAATGCCCTCATTGCGATGAGTTCACGTTGCATATCAAGTTGATTGTTGATAGCCGCAACCAGCGTCAAACGGTAGTGTTCATTGAATTCGTAATCCTTCCACTGCCAGTAACAACATCCACCCGGTTGTTGTGACAATATACAAGAGGAAAAAAAGAAGTAGAAGTTAGTATTCATGAATAAGATGTTCACAAATGAAGAAGATAGAGAATGGCACAAAACAAGGGAGAAGCAAGTTTTTAGGCAAAAATTGGAGTCAGCATCCACACCCCATATCTGGAACAAATGATATAGCGCGTGGTTGGATGTTGAGTTGTCCAGCTGCATCTCTAAACAAGTAGGCTGCCACAAGCATGAATTGGAAGTGATTGATCCATTCGGGTTGTTTTTTTATGATAGTTTGATTTGAGAAAAGAAAGAAAGCTTTATAGTGGAGTGATTGTGAAGTGTAACTTTGTGGTATTATAGGCAGTAAATTGAGGTGATGGAGATGGTAATAAGTAAGAGTGGTTGAAGTTGTACTGATGCTTATTTAATCTCTCATGGAAATGGTCATTTCTCATTGCCATCATTTCCATTTGCATCACATCATCTTAAAACTCTACTATTAGGCTAGATGTCATCAAGTATTTAATAAATGTAAAGTTAAGCTTATGACTACTTTGACTCTACTTGTGCACTAGATATGTATCTGAATAATTATATTCACACAGGACGAATACTTTTACCGGTTCGGTATAAAATAAGTACATTTGTAAGTGAAAAACAAGTTCGTCACTACGTACCGAAAATGAAAAAATATGTTAATTCTTTGTTTGCTAAACCGTTAAAAAGTTAGAAATGATTAATTTGCGAACTTCAATTTAATAATTACGGTACCAATATTTCAAATGTCGTGACATGTCTTATTGTGATTTATAGTAGAAATGGTAGTTTGACAAATCTGGATACCAAGTGGAGGTAAGGAAGAGAGTTTCATTGAAAATTTGTTGTAATGTTACATTTATTAATTAGGTTGTGTGAGATAAGATGTGAAGTCATGCAAAGAAAGGATATAGGAGAAGATATGTTTATATTAATTTTGTGTGTCAGGAATTGGTTGGGATAGTACGGAATATTTCCCTCCAAAAGTTGTTATATGATTACATTTGCCTCCATATTTCATTCCCTTTTGTGTTACAAGTTGGAGTTCAAGAAGCAGCCACAATTAAATTTTGTAAAATGTTTTGGAACCAAAAAATTTTAACGTGTTGATATGTTACCTTGTAACTTTGGTTACATTATTGTTAAAGAAATTAAAAAAAAAAAAAGAACAATGACTTTGTTACAAAAGTGCTAAATGAGTTGTGATGTGGAAGTTTATAAGTAAATGATTTTTTTTTCTTCACGATTAACTCATTACATTAACTTAATGATGAGTGATAGCATATCACAAAATTCGGGAAGTACTAGTCTTATTTTAGAGCGTACGATCACATCGACAATTTCATTTTGATACATAAAAGCAGATCATTCCTATAACTACAATTAGGAAATAGGAAACCAGCATAACTCCTTCTCCTTCGGTTGAATTAGTAGCAGTATCATCTGATCCACTATAGGACTGTTCATCCTGTGGGGGGCAGCCACCCAACGAAACATGAGTAGCATTTAAAGACTCATAGTCCAATATGTCTTGCAGTTCTTCATGAATCTCTGTATTATCAACCTCCCCATCCATTGAACCATGATCCACACTTTCTTCTCCTGATCTATCAATTTCGTTGAAAAAATCTATTGTAGCCATGAGCTGGGAAATTTCAGCACGGAGCATGTCATCGTTTCGTCTGATTTCATTGAAAATTCTCTTGTAGTAGTCATCCAACTCCTCATCAATCCAGTCCCAGAAACCACAGTTCTATAAGAAAAAACAACACAAAGATTCAGTCAGTTCGTGGATCACACAAAATCTTGCAAATGAATTATTTGGGAAAAAGTATTAAATAGAAAATAAGAGAAACCTTCTCTGTTCCGCATTTAACAAATGTCCTAGCCGGATTTTTCTCCGTAATCGACATGAAACCATTTGTTTCAATCCCGCAAGCGCACGGTGGAAAAGCCATATTTGTACAAGTGAAGTTTTTGTGGACTAGTTAGTTTGTGTGATGATATTCTAGTTGAAGAACTTGTTATATAAATAGGCTGAAATTTAATCTAACTTCTTCCTAATCTTCTATTTTTATTAGAGTAAAGTAATGTATAAGTAAAGTCCTCATAAATTGCTAGTGGACATCAGCTGCTTATTCAATTGCCCTTTAACACATCAAATTAATTAAGTTTTAAACATGAAGACCCTTCATCATGATTTTGATTAATGAACTTAACTCATTTCGAAGTGCACCAATAAATAGGTTTTACTGCAGTCATTACACTTACCTTTCCAGTACATATAAGTATTGTTTATGTGGAGGAAAAAAAATATGTATAAAAGAGGTGCATACTAACAAATTTACTAGAATTGAACCACTTAATTTATCTCAAACTAAGAATGCATTACATATATATATATATATATATATATATATATATATATATATATATATATATATATATATATATATATATATATATATATATATATATATATATATATATATATATATATATATGTAAAATATATATTAGTTAACTACATTTGGTGAGACAAATTTATGACAATTCTTTACACTATTTCATGATAGACTAGTCCATATATGATGTTGATTGACTATATGTTCTGTGTCCTATTTGAAATCGAACATGGAGTATTACAAGATGTGATGGTGTTGTAGCTTTAATTGTTAACCCAAGAAATCATCATTACTTGTAATTAAATCTGCATTCAAAAGTTTATTAAATGTGTTGAGTCTTTTCAACTTCTAATGGAGTGTATGGAGAGATTTCATGCAGAAGAGGACTTTATTTCCTCTGCAGCTGTCGTCCATCTGCTGTTATTAAAATCTCACAATATCTCATTCCCTTAATTAATATACTACTGCAATTGGTAAAGAAATCTTTACTTCTACAACATCACCTTTATAGTTAATAGGCTACTAGGCTACTTCAGTGTTGTAATCACTATTGAAACTATTTTGCATGTTGTCAATGGCGGAGAAAGGGAAAGGAAAGATCAGAAAGGCGGTGACAGGGAATGGAACCGGTCGGGGAACACCGTATCCACAACGTCGTAGTGCTCCAGGCGGTCCAAGGAAACCTAAGGGTTAGTACAAGTGCTTACTTAATTTAAAAGCCTTATTGAGTGAAAAAAAAAAGTTTATCTGTTCTTCTATGAGAGCAGGAATTTTCTTTATCAACTATCTGCAACAGCATGCTATAGTACTAGTTGTAAATGTAGAGGCTATATGCTTCAATTTGAAGCAACTAACTGATATTATAGTAGAGGAGAGAATTGTTCTTCTTAATGTTTATGACTGTTGTACAGATAAGATAGTTTAAGACCTTTTGCTGTTGGTAATTATCAAGTACAAATTTATAAGTCCTGATTTTCTTTGCACCAAATATGTAGTGGTGATAAACATAAAATTGCTTTGGAGACTTTACATCGCAATCATAACAATTGATTGAACTGGAGACATTTTTAATGATTCAACAACATTTTTTTTCCTCTTTTCGCTCATGTACAAGGTTCAATTGTACACCATTTTTAGCAAAAAATTTAAGTAATATACTATTTCAATGTGCAGCCTACACATGGATGGTACTAGTTAATTAATTTATATGAAATCGAGGTATGTTCATTATATTTCAATGATGGCCTTTCATTGAACTAGATTATCTATTCTTACAGATTGTAATTACCATGATCAGTTATGGTGCTTAGCTTAACAAATTTTATTCCTTGTTCTAATCCAGGTCACCCTGATCACTTGAGGAGCACAGAATTGAAAATTGGTGGGAGGTGGATTGCCCAAGAGACTGGACAGATTGAATATGTAGGAGGCTGGGTTCGATATGTTCACAATATCGATCCACAGAGGTATTCAATAGCTGAATTATTCTTTGCTAGTCAAATTCTTGGACTTGAACCTCAGCTTCCAGCCCGTGCTTGGTTCAAAGCTTATCCTTATGAATTCCCTGTTGAAGGTCTTTTTCCAATCACTGGAGATAATTGTCTTGAGCAACTGTGGGCTAATTGTGATGCTAATCGCAAGTGGATGGCAAGAGTCTATGCAGGATGTTGATTTCATAACTTACACGGAAGTTGAGGGAGGTTTCCATCTTGGCTATCTTATCCCTCCAAGCATCCCCCAAATCTTTATCCCGTACGATCCTATGAATTACCATATCTAGGCTACTATGGTTCACAGGGACACTACGATGCTCGGAGTGAGTGAGGTTGTGAGGCTGGAAATACTTGGTGAGAGGTGGTACATTCACGAGCATAGGAGGCCAATGATTCCATGGGTTCACGACATCAAATGGGAAACACACACAAACAGCAACAGGTTCATGATGGAGCTCAGTTATCCTTGGTTTGGAAGGTTTGAACTTGTTCGTGGAGCTTCCCCTGATGCCTATGAATTACCCAAAGGACCTATGAGCTTCCCCAAAGGACCTATGAACTTGTCCTATGCCGCAGAAGAGAACGTCAAGTTTGTTGCATCTTAATTAGTAGCCAAAGTGAGAAGTTAATCTAGCAACTTTCTCTACTTTGGAGTTTAAAAATAAATTATGTTTGTCTCTGTTATGGTTGAATGTGGACTGACCACTAGTTCTATCGTCTCGTGATGTACTAGACAACTATGTTGTTAATGTTAATGTTTTATCGTATCTAAGAAAAGTCGTTTACGTCTTCGTACGAACATGTTTTCCCAACTGAACCACAATAGCACCATATATATTTAAAACAAGTATACAACTTCTTAAACGTCACAAGACTATAATTATCAGCTCATACCATATTTTAACCACAAGAGTCAATTATAATTTCTGCTACAAGCTGTATATGTCTGTAAATATGTTATTTGTTTTTGTTAGGCGTGTCCATGACTTTTAGATAGTTCATTTTTAACTTGTGTTAATAGTAGTTAGTTTTCATACAAACTTTCTGATTATACAAGGCTGACTTCATCTTGAAGATCTTACTCATATTTAGTTGCATTTACTTCTTCTGCTGCTGAGAACGTTTAAAAGATGAAATAACCTTGTTTCCAGATTGAAGATATTTCGAACCTGATCAACATACCACTGTGTAAAATTTGACCAAGACACAAAAAGACTGATTTTGCATTTTTGCATATCTTGGTAGTTGGCTGGATTGAATGCATGTGGTTGGAAGTGCTATAGAATTTGGACTATAAATATGCCTCATTGGCCTCAAGCAGAAACCACCCCTTCAAGCATCCACTCTATGCACACAGATAAACAATATAAATTAAAAAACATCTCTTTGAAATACCGCTCAATGGCTCCTTGTTGATTCTCTGATGAGAATGCTTACAAGGCTCAAGACTTTATTTTCTACAAAAGTGTCTTCAAAAATGCTCATGTGGAGTACCTGGTGTTCTCATTGAAAAGGTTGGTTGCTGATACTAATGTGTGGAAATGGCCTGATCATGTCGACTATGGAGCCGATGTGGCTACTTCTGCTGTGAATGAAAAGTTCAAAACCAACTACTCCTTCCTCCAAGTGAAGGACGCCATCCAAAAGTTGTACCATCGCCACTATGTCATGAGCATCCTAATGAACAAGAAGGACTTGAGCTACCACATGGCTACTAACAAGTTTGATGGAGGTGATGAAGTTTGGGAGAAACTGTTTGAGGTAACACATAATTATTTATTTGCAAACATAGGATGCACTTGTTTCAATTACATTTCAATCATGTTAAATTTACTGAATCACAAGTCTAAATTGTTTATACTTTTGTTGACAACAGGTTGATGACAGGGTGGCTTGGTATTTTCTGATTGCGGATCCTTTATGTATTGATTTGATGGCAATTTTTGAGGGTCGAAAGACAAGCTATGCTTTAGACACGCTGGTTGTTTCTTCAAGTGGGGATACAACATCTGGAAGTAGTGTGAAGCTTGGGGATTGTTTTGAGTTGGATAAAATTCCATTTGAATCTCCCCAAAGGACTCCTCTGGCTCCGTCAAAGTCAATTGACCTTTGCTCTTCACCAGTTGGCTGGAATTTGGGTATTGGATGTCCTTCGGCTCAAAATGCACTACGATTTGCATCTCCCAACAATAGCTCTCCTGGCATTGAAATTACTACCGAGGAAGATTGGAAGGCTGCTAGGAAAGCAAGTGCGGAAAAAAGTGCAGCGAAACGAAATATAATATGGGATTTCACAAAATCTTCCCCCAATGGCTCGTCTTCTGGACACCTCTGTTGACTAGATGAAAGGATATGGAAAAATTGTTAAGAAGCTCGTTAAGAAGGAAAAGTTCGTGAAGAAGGAGAAGTGAACAGAATCTGTCCCCTTAAACTTCCACCACCACAATGTTGTTCGCCGCTGTTTTAAAAAAAATAAGCTCATGAATGTTTGTCAGTAGACAAGCAATGTAAGAGTTGGTGCTTGTTTAATTAAGTGTTGGGTGGTACATTAATTAAATTGGGATGTTTATTTCATAAATGTGGTCTAATGTTTTTTCTTAATTCCAGTACTAAACACAAACAATTCTTAGCTACATGTTGGATTGAATGTGGAATAGGCCAAATAATATAACCAAATCAAATGAACAAACTAAACCAACCCAGGAAGGCGTTTAGCAGGGACTCTGTTTCTAGTCCTCTCATATTGCTTAAACAAACCAAAACAACTGGATGAGCGCTTCATATATGGTAAAATGGATTCAATTTATGCAAATATTACTTCGATAAAGCTTTTTCCATCTTGCGTATCCATAAAGATCACTATCGAAGCAGTTGTGAGAACTCCAGTAACATCCCAGAATACCTTCGTAGTAGGAGCCATGTTCCATGTATAAGGAATGTTCATTGAATGTGTTCGTTTCTCTGACTGTCTAGTTGGATGTGTCGTCAATGTATTGACGTACCTTCAATACAAATGCATGCATATCATGATCATAGTAGTTCATTTCAAGATAAGCTATTCAAGAGTGTTCCAAATAGGAAAGCCAAATTGAGTTGGGGAGAGGGTTGCTGGGAAATGGTACAAGGATTGATATGCAGTTCACATACTAGCAGAAGAAAAGGAAAACAAAAAAAAAAAACAAAATATAAGAGACAAGTTATACAAGAAGCTAGGATTTCTACAAGGTGTTTGCTTTGAGAAACAGAATCACAATCAACTTTATTTGTATCATCTCATTCCTGCATACATCTTCTGCAATACAATGGCTTGGTTTCAAGGACTCTGCAGAGACATAATTTAGAAACTTAAAGTAATACGCCTTTCGGCTTTTTCTGAGCTACTACATGAATCCTCTGTATTTTTATCCCAATAACCAACACCATTTACAGGGCTTCCAAATTTCCACATATTGCAGTCATAGATATTGACTGTCCTTGCAATTAAAGACATAGACCCCCATAATTTTTATTGATTGGGATTAAAAACAAATGTAATACCCTCGAATCAGATCAGTACAAGAAAACTATCACCTTCACCCAAACAAAAATAAATAAATAAAAATAAAAAAATCTGAAGAACTAGAACACATGACACTATGCCAACTCCACAAGAAAGGGCACTATCTACAGAACTGGAAAAAATATTCCAACTGGAAACTCACACGAATGGATTCAAGTTATGCAAATATGACTTCGATAAAACATTAAACAGGATATATAAACGCATAAAGCCTTCACATATAACTAGAAAACATGTCTTATTCTTCGCACATTCGATTACCATAGCTAGACGCTTAACAGCAGTACAGTTAACAAAGTCTTGCTCTTCGCACATAACCATAGATAAACGCTTAACAATAGGACACTAACAAAGTCTTGCACTCCGTGCATAACTTATTTCATACCATGGACTCATACAACATACCACCATTACTTCAAACGGTCTATTTTTTATTACGACAAACATCAAGCATCTTTTGTCTCGGACATCTCCTTAAGCAGGATACTCAGATAGGTGAACTTGTCAGCATCAAACATTGTCAAGAAATACTTCCTTAAGGTTTTTTCACCTGCCGGTTTTAGACAAATTCTGACCTTATAATCAGAAGTCAGGCCTGGGAAATTGTTCAAAGCTGCATCCAGTTGCTCCATTTCATCAGAAACCTCATCACTTTTCACATTAGACTTCTGGCCCTTTTCCTTTGGAGCTCTGAAAATGCTTAAAGCTTCCTTGTTCACATTAATGAAGTCGTCCATCATCTCAAGAAAAGCATAGTCTGTCTCGCTAGAATAACACATCTTCCTTTTCTTCGGAGCCACATTTGCCTCACAAATATCAGGTATGTAAGAACGAGTCTGCTGACTCTCCACGTTACACTTTCCTGCCTTCTTACATTCATCCTCACCACTTCTGTTTTAGGAGGTTGGTTGACCTCATCGTCAGCTTCTTCATCAGGAAGCTCATAGCCTAGATTAAGGTCATCTGATGTTAAACCAATGCGATCTCCAACTCCAATCTTTTTCAGAGCCTCACCAAATCCCTTTGCCCTTTTTCCAGTAGCAATGTCGATACCAAAAATCTCGCACCAATCATCAAAGTAAGGCCATTTATCAGTCCTAAGAGATTCCATCCTTGGGTAATCCTAAATGAATGATCATGATGTAAGTTATGGAGTGAGGAAGAAATGAGTGTGGAAAATATATATGTTGCATAGACATCAACTGTTGCACTAAAATAACAAGGTACCTTTGTTATTTTAGCCCATATTTGAAACTCTTAGAGTCATCAAGCATTGCCACTGCGGCCTTTGATCATTAACAACTACTTGTGTCTGTCTTTCCATTGCCGGAGGAGGTTGGTTATGTGGGGGATGACGAGAAGCCCACAGCCAAGGAATTTTTCTTCGAGATGGCCCTAAAAGAAGTTAAGCCCACCTGACCTAAAGCCTTGACCAGTTCTAAGACCTGCAATCTTGGCTTTTTTAAGACCTGCAATGAGCTCTTCCTTTTCATTTGTTTTCCACTTACGAGTCTTCGCCTTGGTATACCATTAGAAGCATTCTTTCCCTTTTTGGTTGTATTGGCAGCCACCTTCTTAGTACCCTTATTCAGAACTCTGTTGCCACCAATTGAAGGCGTGGGAACAACCGGAACTGATGGCACATATCCCTGTGTTTGAGGTGCATGTGCAGCAGAGAAGGCTTGTCCATCGAACTGCATTTCCAAGACATAGTCGTCATCAAATTCCATCTACAAATAATAAAAGGTATTAGTTAATCACCTCCTACAATTGAGAACGAAGTACATGTTAATAAATCAGTAATAGTAGCAATGACATTATGTACAGTATCAAACCATCGAAGAAAAATCAACAACAAAACATCACAATAAAAAACAAACTTGTTCCACAAAAAAAGCATCCGTAACATATATAGTTCCAAATTCTTAATATAGGGTACAACACTTTTACTTCAGCCTAAACAGGGATACCCACAATAGTACAAAATAAGGGTGAGAAAGAAAGACACAAAGTCTTCCAACTACATGATATACTACTGCCCCTTTAATGCCTCCTAAACCGATACAAAAATCTGCGACGCCTCTTCCTTCTCACCAAAGCCCTTCTCTTATACCAATAGTACATCAGACTTGCAAGATCACGCCTATATTGCTTCCACTGCGAGCATTTCCTAATAACATCGATAGGTCTTTTACCATGGCCATCATCTTCATCAACAACCTCATACTCATCATCCCCTAGAGTTGTAGCCTGATCATCAACTACATCTTTCTCATCATCCAAGAAATCATCACTTGCAATCTGCCTAAGGTAATTATGCACTAAACAACAAGTCAATATTATGTCGTTTGCCGTATCCAACGGATAGTGAGATGGTGAAATTTCAAAACGGAAGATCCCGTCTTTTGGAGCTACATCACGTCGGATAGCAATATTCGCTTTTGTTTCGATCTTCACGTGGTGTTGTGATGGCGAGCCCGGATTAATGACACATCTCTTAGAATGGAAAAACGTTTTTTATGTAAACCAAAAGCCCTCTCAATGACATTTCTTGCTTCTGCATGCTTTAAGTTGAAATACTCTTTCGGATTCTTCGGTCTCATATTCGACTCACTCACTCCTTAACGTGGTACCGAGTCTGCCTAAATGATGCAAGGAATCCTGGCACATTCATGTAACCAACATCGACTAGATAATAATTTCCTGTGAAATACAAGTACATAATTTAACAACTTTAATAACATAACTTGTAGCATTCAGATGGAAATTAACAGATGAGATCCATTTGTATACCTCTTGGAACTATAAAACCACCACCAGGTCTATTCATGACATCTCTTAAAACTCGACTATCCACAGCTGAACCTTCGCAACCAGTTAAACCATAGATGAACTTCATGTCTTTGTCACAAACACCTAGCACATTAACCGATACAAAACCCTTTCTGTTACGATAGTTCTTCTGCAGTACTGTAGGTACCTCCCGTATAAAGCCTCAAGACACCCCTGTTTCAGTTAAGTGGAGATCAATTAAACAATATACAACATCACCCTCATACAACACAATATCACATAATCACTTGTAGAACAATAAGTTATTAAATTGACAAACTAAAAAATAACACCAAGGTTCAGTCACACAGTCTTTAGGAACGGGTACTACAGGTGCTAGCAACAAATTATGGAGCCGCAAAACGCATTGAAGCACCTCATTGAAACATATACTTATTGTCTGTCCCAAACGCCTAAGGGCAAACATAGCAACTCTATGTTTCATGTGATGGCCAACAACAACAAGAAAAGTTGCAACCTTCTCCTCCAATGAAACATGCTTCGATGCCCTTAAACCTCCACTATCCGATAGGAGAAAGCAGAATGACTTAAAAGACTCCTTACTCATTCTCAGACAATTCTTGCAATCAACATCATGACACTTGGTCAACCTCTTCATATAAGCCTTCTGGTCTGTTTTCTTGCATAGAATTCCATAAAGACGCCCCCTTTTCCGTTTAACATGAAGCCTAGGCCTAACGTGCCTAACATAGTACCAAAACATGGCCAGCATCATCCCTATATTTAAGATAAAGTACGTGCGCATGATACCTATCCGGTTTTCTTCCGCATTCATCATGATTAGCTAAAATGTCAAAGTTCATCATTAACATTCATGTCAATTTTTTTGCACAAAGTGAACCTATAAGCATGTTTTCAATTTATCATACACTCATGAGTAGTTTTCAATACAAAAATATAATAAATCATACAATTTACTCACACATTCATAATTCAACAAGCAATTTCAACAGATAAAGAAACATATTTTGTGAATTAATAAACAGTCTATTAAAAGGGATTTGCCGCTTTATTTGGCGAAGCTTATGACTTGTAAAAGTTTAACAAACATTCGAGATATTCGACATTTATTGCTACTATACCATCTAGTAATTCAATACGGAGTATTCCAACCATTAATGGAGTAATAAATGCAAGTCAAACAAACAACATTACATTCCTTCAAAGAACTCCGCGCCGATCAGCTCCCAAATGTGAAGTATGCAGCTATGGTGAGGATTTTATTAAACGAAAAAGAAAAAGAAATAGATTAGACCAGATTATGAAAAAGAACTTACCCAGATTAGACCGACAACAATGGCAGCAAGAAAAGGGAGCAGCTCGTTATATATATGGCACCAAATCAGATCTAGGGCGTCACAAGGGAAAGAGTGTAAAGTATTTTTTACTATTGAGGGATAATTTAGTCATTGCACAGAAGGCCCAAAAATACATTTGGGCCATGCAAATGTATCCATGGATTGGACCCCTGATAGTATGTATATCCTAGAAACAACCACTTTTAAGGACAAATGTACTATTTCACAATCAACGTAATATAATATATGTTTGCTTATTCATGTTTATGTTTACTTATGTATTTATATTACACCGGGCATACAACATGTCATATCTTTATCTGGTTGGTCTGTATTGATATCAAGCATGTCCCCAGTGGATGAATAACTGATCACATAATTAGTGGGAACTATGTGAATTATGATTCATCCCAAACTCTCCCTAGTCAAAGCTCATCTCGGATGTAGGGGTCTGAATGATGCAATCGAGACTAGTATGCGTGGAGGTTATATATACTCATTTGTCCCGCTCATTTCTTTACGTATTCCTTTTTGGGCTATCCCAATCAATTCTTTACGTTTCTATTTTTGGAAGTTACCACACATACCATTTATAATACTTTAATCATTGTCCCTACCTTCACACTTTACGTAATCATTTTCCCCACTACATGCCATTTATATATTGGACCACATTCCATTCTATATTAATAAATCAATATCAAACGAAACCTCTAATTAAATATCGTGCAAAAAGAAAACGTAGAATTCTCACTGGGGCGGAGGGAGTACTTGTTAGAGCAAGTGTGAGTCGATCCCACGACCACGGAACGGATCGTTAGAGCGAGTCCATAATGTTCCCATAACTGTGCATAGTTGTTCGAGGAAGATATCCGAACAATGGAAGTACCCACCGGAACTCCCCATCGATGTATACTCTACACAGAAGTGTCTATGGGAACCGGAGTTGTGGAAGTGATGCCATTTGTCCTTCGACTCTCAGGGCTTTACCATCACATTTGTTGCGCCATGGCCTTGGTTGGAACTAATGCTTACACCCTGAAATACGTGGTAGATACGACCCTTCTGGGGTCATGGCAATAATACAAATGTGGATGGTAAGTGATCTCTAGAGAGGATTCATCTCTCATGTGTAGCATTGGAGAGAACTGCTCTAGTAGTTCATAGTTGTGTTGGTAAAGTCGCTGGCCAGCGTATAGATTTATTTATGAAGGGTCATAAATATATTCTGTTAACGAAGCAACTCACTGATGGCGCCATGAGTGTATTATTGGGATAGACACTTCATCGATCCTAGATGCATTCAATTCAGTCAGATGAAATGACCTTACCATCGCCGCATTGAGTGCAACATGCTTTGACAACGAAATGTAGCTTTGAGATTCCTCTAAAACGTTCTCATGTATTAATATTGCAAATGGAATTGTCTAGGAATTCCATAAAGCCTAGTAAATGCACTAGCTTAATACACTGAGGCCCTGTGGGTCACACTATGTGGTGAACCAGCTTATCCGCATGACTATAGGAAATGAATTATAATTAACTGTGTTGATTATAATTAGTTATGGCACAATCAATATTAACAGAATATTAATTGAATTAATTGTATTTATGAAAATACAATTATAATTATATTTTAGAAATATAATTGTGGTAAAAGGATATACTAATTGAATTAATATATGCAAATGGGCGAAATCTAATTAGAGATTGAATTGCTCTAGACTTGCATGTGGGTCCCAAAAGTGGGACCCGCTTCCCTCCTAAGTGGCGCGGCTGATTGGGTGAGTGAGAAGGAGTCGGAGTTTGACTCCTTCTCCTAATCAAACTTAAGGGGCAAGTTTTCCTAATTGAATTATGATTTAATTAGGAGATGAACCTGGACATAAAGGTTTATTTGTGCAATATGAATTAGACTTCTTATTCCTTTTAGGAGTTTAATAGAATGTTCTTTAGATTTCTATTTGCTACTCTCTCCTATTTTAATTAATTGTCGTTATAGACAATGCACAAATATTAAGAAATAAGTTGATTTCTCCTATTAATAGGCAATTATGAGGCCTATTGATAGTAAATTAGAATTAAAAACTCTCACATTATCTTATCTATTAATAGTATATACCTATTAATAGCATAGGGGTGCAGGTCTAAACGACAAGTAATTTACTAAAGAGAAAAAATTCAAAACGACAAATAAATGAGATAGGAGGGAGTACTATATGAGTAGATGGTTAGCAGAGCTTTATTCATATTTTCTCATTTACTCTCTCTATTATCTCAAGACAAATAAAGCTCTCCCTTCCCTCCTCCAACCACCTTGGCCGCCGACCCCCCTTCCCTATGGTCAAACTAAGTTTGACTCGAGAATATCCTAGCATTCTGTCGATAAGCTATTGTTCAGCCGTGGATACCAAGGTTGAGGATCATTGAAGCTGGACACTATCTTTATTGTTTTGCAGATAATCAAGGAGACAAATTAGATATCTTCGACTTCACCGAGGGAGAAGATTTTGCTGATTACTACGAGGATCTCGTTGATTGGAATCCATCACCAAAACATGTTCTAGTTCTTGCATTCGAATTCTGTAAGTTCTCTAACTAATGTGATTCAATACATGTTATATGCATGATCAATTAGTATGCATGTTAAGAAAATTTTGAAATTCCGCTGCACAACCCTAGGGGTAATTTTGACCGTATTTTCTTACAACCCATGCAACAAAAACACATCACTGGCATGCATTCCGATACTGGGCTGTAAAAATGTAATTTTTTTTCGGGCAGCCCACAACCCAAATCACATGTCATTTGGGTTGCGGGCATGCATTCCAGACATGAAGTTGATTGAACTAATTTGTAATAAACATATTGGACTGGACTGTTATAGTTTTAGCTAGATGGACCTTTTTGTAATGAATTAGTGTTGGTGTCATATGTAACTCACCCTATAATTTTTTTCTCTAGCTAGCTTTTTGCCTTGTTGCTTAGAAGCTTTATGCACTTACTTTTTATATTTAAATTGGTTTCAAGTTTCAACAATGCTATGATTACAAACAGGAAAACTATTTAGATTTCAATTCATTGTAGTATTGTTAAACTATATATTTAGATTTAATTTGCTATAATTTTCAAATACAAATTAAGTATTTTTCACTTCATTGTGACTTATGATCAAATGAATCCAACTCAATTCACTGACGGGATTCCTGAGGTTTCGTTTGTTTTAAACAATGGCGGTTGGAAGAGCCGAGGCCGACCCATAAGGGCGAAGCCAAATTGTTTTCACCCCATGCTGAAGTTAATAAGATGAATTATTTAAATAAATATGGTTTTCTTTAAAAAAAAATGTTTGAAGAAAGTGTATTATACGTACATCATGCAAAGTTGTTGGAAAAAATTGGGTGCAAAGAGGAACTGTTAGGAAACTTGTAAATTTTGATGAGCAATTAACCATGTTAAATTAAGGAAAGTCCAGTAACTAGTACTCTTAAGGTCCATAGGAATTTAGAATTTTAAGGACATTGTAAAAGAGGAACGTTTGCTGAAGACTTAGTGTAGGTACTCCCTCCGTTTTTAATTATAAGTAGTTTTAGGAGTTTTCACACATATTAAGGAAATGATTGATTTTATTTATTTTATTCTTTAACTAATTAATGTTATAAAATCTATGTAACTTTTATTGTTTTAATAAGAAAGAGATAGAGAGAAAAGGAATCGATGCACTTTTAATACTACTAAAAGTAAGGAGAAAGTACATGGAAAAGAGTAAAATAATCTAATAAAAGCTAAAACTATTTATATTTAATGAAGAGCTCAAAATGCTAAAACTGCTTATAAATAAAAACGGAGGGAGTACTAATTAGGTGCTTTAGTTTTGCTGATAATGTACTTTGTTTTTACAAATGAACTATTGAAGCACTAAAACCGTTCAGAAACTTGAAAATTCGAAGACTGAAGACTTAAGAAGATTTCTGAAGATGGTATCTACAAATGCACATGTTGCTCAGAAAGTGGAAATTTCAGCAACAGCTCGCATAAGTGAAAATCTATATGACAGAATAGGTTGTGCTTGCTGAAACTGAGACTGACTGCTTGCTGAAATACATATGTGACCTCCTTGCTGAAAGTACTTGCATTTTGGCTCCAACGTTCACATTTGAATTCCATTCAAATGAACATTAAATGCAAAGTAAGCACGCGAAGAACATGAAGACTAGAAGACAAATGAAGGACGCTGCTGAAAGTACAAAAGCAAGATAGTGACATCTTAAGGAACAAAGCCTTAGAATTTGAAATTCAAACGGCTCCCTTTATTCACTATAAATAGAGGTCCTCCGGCAAAGAGTTGAAGTGTGTCAACAACGTGATCAAACTCTCACTTGTGCTTAAACACTCAATCTTCCATACTCTTTACTGCCTATTGATCCATTCCAAGACTTAAGCTTGAAACAAAAGCTACTTGTGAAGAAGTAAAACATTCACGACTAAGAAATTAGTTAAGTGCTCTTTCTTTCGAACAAGAACAAGTCTTGACACCAGAAACAACTTAACTTGTACACTGAAAAGTATTTCAAGTTGTGTTTCTTTAGATAACTTGTTATAGCTGAATAAGTTATACTCAAGTCATCTCATCCCAAACCTCTCTAACTGATAAACACCCTTTTTCAGGCGTGAAATGCAGGGGGAATTAATCAAACATAGTTTTGCTGATTAAGTGTCCCAAGTTTGGTGGAGAACAAGGTTTCGTTCTCTAGTTAGGTTGGAAACGAAGCAAGTGTGCTTTGGTTTATGAAGAATCATTATAGATAGGTGTTGTAAGGAACCTCAAACTTATCTTAGTGGATTCAGTCCTAGAAAGGACAAAGTGGATTAGTTGAGAGATTACGCCACTCTCAGATACCACTATAAAAGTGTTTGTGTGATTTACTTTACCGCATTTAGTTTTCAACAAGCTTAACTTTTTGTACACTGTCACTCTGCTCACTTGCTGAAACTAGCACTCTCTGAAAAGCACTTATTGTATAAAGACTTCCGCACTCTGTTTTTAAAGTACCAGTAAAACTCGTTACTGAAAAGTAACTAGTACTTGCTGAGAAAGTTAAGTATCAGCAAACTCATTACTGAAAAGTAATAAGCACTTGCTGAGAAAGTTTTTAAACGACGAAAGTTTGAAAAGACTATTCACCCCCCCCTCTAGTCTTTTCTTGTTGTTTAAAGGGACCAACAAGTGGTATCAGAGCTGGAGGTTCTTTAACCTTCAGCACTGAACCTAGATCCCCTTAGGTGCTTTCCGTAAATCACTCTCACTTGATCAGTTTGGTAGTCTTTTGCTGACAGGATGTCTTTAGGAGACGCTCCCTTGCTGAAGCTAGAAAACTATGAAAAATGGCGAAACAACATGATGCTACATCTTGAGGCCATTAGTGATGAAATGGTCACTGTCATAAATGATGGACCTATCAAGATCACTAAACTTGAGAGAAGTTTTCCTCACAAAACCACAGAAGATGGTAAGGAAACTATCTTAGGTGAACCAGTCGATACTGTCGTTCCAAAACCAAGAGAGGAATGGACTTCCGACGAAGCCAAAAGATTCCATCTTGATGGCCAAGCAAGAAACATCATCATTCGATCAACTTCGGATACTATACAGTGCAAATTGTGGGGTGCCAAAATTGCTAAGGAAGCTTGGAAAATGATTCAAGATCTTTGTGCTGGATCTGATAAAACCAAGGAAAACAAACTCGAAGTGCTTAAGTTAAAGTTCCAGAACTTTAAACAAGGTACAAATGAGTCACTAGAAGAGTTGGATTTCAGATTCACAACTCTAGTAAGTGAGATGGCTGCCTTAGGAGTTGGAAATCTCTATTCAGATTCTGAGAAGGTGAAAACCATTATTAGAAGTCTGAACCAAGAGTGGATCCACACTCAGAATTTCTATTATAATCAAGGAATGCCAAATATCACACCTACAGAGTTGTTCTCTCATCTTGCTACTGTCACGAGACAAAGCAAAGAGAAAATGTGTTTGCTGAAAAATCGCAAAACATTGCTCTTGCTGCAAAGTCGTCATCTTCTGAAAAGAAGAATGATAAAGAGCCTGCTGATGAAAATGCTTTAGTTGTTAAAAACATGAAAAAATTCATCAGTAAGGAACTTGAAAGGCGAAAAGCAAAAGAGAAGATGAAAAAGCATCTTGGTAACAACTACCATAAATACAAGAATGAGGCTAGCTCACTGAACAAGCAAGCTCAGCAAGCAAATTCTTCTGAAGAACCAGCAGTTGGCAACGATCTCTGCTTTTATTGCAAAAAGCCTGGACACTTCAAAGAAAATTGTCCTTTGCTGAAAGGTAAATCTGCTGAAAAGAAGAAGAAGTTCAAAAGGGCTTTGATTGCTGAAGAAAAGAAAAAGCTTCAAGCAAAAATCGATGCGCTGTGCATTGATACTAGCTCTGAAGACAGTGAGGTAGAGAGCTCAAACACTGAAGAAGAAGAAGCCACTCTTGATGTAGAGATTGGCAAGGAAGTATGTGGAATAGCTATGGAAGCTTATCCAGATGTGCCAAACTACGAATTCTGCCTCATGTTCGGTCAGATAAACAGTCCTACCTCTGACTCTGACTCAGAAAGTGAAGATGATATTGACCTAGATAGAATTCAAGGAGAAATCGAAAGATTTGAGAAAACTCTGAGCAAACAGCAAGAGAAACTACGGAATGCTAAAACTCTGACCAAGTAAACTACTGAAAAGTATGTTTTGCTGAAAGAAGAGTCAGAAAAGAAGGATGCTGAAATATTGCATCTCAAGAAGTTGATTGCTGAAGCTACAGAGAAGAATTCTCAAATGGCAATAGAATTGGAAGAGTATCAGTTCTCAATTCTAAAGTTGCTTGCTGAAATACAAGAAATGAAAAAGATGAAAATCAATTTCAAATCTTATGCTGATGCAAGTAATACGCTGACTGAACTAAACTCTTATCTGAGAGATCCATCTCAGAAAGAAGGTTTAGGTGCAACGTATGAAGGTGATGATGTAATAATCTTGAGTAAAGACAAATCACCAATTACCTTTGTACGTGCAACTGATAGTGGTCAACCAGAACTCTATCAGATTGGTCAATCTAAGGTTGCTGAAATATGCAATCAAGTACCTACGACCATAAAGCCCGCTGTTTCTACTCAAAGTAACAAGACTTTAAAAGGAAAACAGGTTGCTGAAAAGCAAACTATTAAGAAAAAGGATGCTGCAAAGCATTCCGTCAAACAAGTTGCTGAAAAGCAATTTGTTAAGTTAAAAGGCAATATTACTAAAAGTAATCAGAAGACCTTTGTTGACAAACCTGAATCAAGTAAGGTTGCTGAGACAAAAGCTCAGCATTCTCCGAAATGTGGACTTGGTTTCAAAACCAAGCAAAGTCAACTTTTTCATGAGTATAAGCTAAGTCAGCAAAGATACTTCAAAGAGATGAATAAAACCGAGCCTAAGAGTTCTGACAAAACTCAAAACGCTAGGACTAGAAGGAACCTTGCCAGAAAAGAACTTACTGAAAAGTATGTTCAGCAAAAAGTTCAACCGAGCAAGACACCACACCCGAAAGTGGATTTGATTAGCAATAATCAAAAGTCTTTCGGCTCAAAACCTTCTAGTTCCTCAGCAAGTAGAAAACAAGTCAAAGTTGAAAAACTCAAGACTTGGGTTTCCACTGGACGCTTTCTTGAACATGTTAATGGACATCCAATATTGGATAATTAACTTGTTTGCTCTTGATTGTGCAGACTTCAGCCACGGAAACAAACAATACAATTTGGCACTTTGACAGTGGTTGTGGAAAGCACATGACGGGCAACAAGAAAAACCTTATAAACTATAGACGGTGGTCTAAAGGTCCAACAACAAGGTTTGCTGGTGGAGGCTTTGGTTCTACTAAAGGTTATGGTGACGTGAAGTTAGGATGCATTACCATTTTGGGAGTTCTTTATGTCAAAAATCTTAAGTTTAACCTTTTCAGCATGAGTCAGTTCGCTGATAAAGGATACTTCATCAAAATCAAAAGTGATGAATGTAAACTTATAGACTTTGAGACAAGAAGGTTATTATGGTTGCTAGAAGATCAGGAGGTTTGTATACAGTAGATTGGTCTTCAGCAATCGTCGAAAAATGCCTTGTCTCAGATCATGACTGCCTTGTTGAAAAAGCATGGTTATGGCATAAACGAACAAGTCACCTAAACTTCAAGACGCTGAATAGGCTGTCTAAAAAGGCACTTGTAGTTGGATTAACTAAGGTTACTTTCAAGAAGGATGGTGTTTGCAATGCATGTCAGCAAGGAAAGCAAACCAAATCTTCTTTTAAGAACAAGGCAGTACCGTCAACTACAAAACCTTTACAACTCTTGCACATGGACTTGTTTGAATCTTCTTCAACAAGCTATGCTGTTAAGAAGTATGGTCTGGTGGTGGTAGATGATTATTAAAGATTCACTTGGGTAGTATTTATCAAACACAAGTCTGAAACAAGGACTGAAATACCTAACTTGCTGAACAAGCTTGAAGTCATGAAAAATGACAAGGTAAAAGTCATTAGAACAGACCATGGTACTGAGTTTGTAAACCAGTACATAACTGAGTATTGCACTTCCAAAGGCATACAACATCAGTTATCCTCAGTAAGGACACCACAACAAAATGGTGTTGCTGAAAGGAAGAATCGTACCCTTAAGGAAGCAGCCAGAACAATGCTTGCTGACACTAAAATAAGTGAAGCTTATTGGGTTGAAGCGATTAATACCGCCTGCTATACTCAAAATAGATGTTTGATAACTAAGGATTACAACAAAACTCCCTATGAGTTATTTGTTGGAAGACCTCCTAACATCACCCATCTAAGAGTATTTGGTTGCAAATGCTTTGTTCTTAACAATGGTAGAGAATACTTAAGAACATTCCAACCAAAGGCAGACGAAGCGATATTTCTTGGTTACTCCTTGCATAGTAAAGCTTATAGAGTTTACAACAAAAAAGCACAAAAGATCGAAGAATTAGTGCATGTTGTATTCTATGAAAAGTCACAAGGAGTTCCTGCTGAACAAGAAATATCAGATTGTATGAAGAAGTTACTCATACATGATGAACGTGTCAGATTCAATCAAATAAAATTTGTTATTTAGCCAAAGGCAATCCTCAACTACAACGAAAACCGTAGTGTAGTAGTAGAATGACTCGAGTGTCGTTCTCTCAGGACTATAACTAGCTTAATCTGTTTAACAAGAAAATATAAAACAACAGATAGAAAGCAATAGGGGGTTTTCAAGCAGATAATGGAGGTTGGTGATAGTATGGTCCTTCTTAACATAATGGGTCGATAATCATGCATAAATTCCTCGGTCTTGCATAGAGATCTTTGAATGAATCCTGGGTCCTGTTGTAAGTATTAAGCACTACGAAGATAATATGGGTCTGACTCATCGACAACTAACGTCCTATTGTGTTCCGTAATCATTCAACACTACGAAGATAATTTAGTCTGATTGGCCGACAAGTGTCCAAGTGTGCATAATGATCAATACAACATACGAGAATTTTGGTGTTCAACTCATCAACGAAATAAAGCAATGACACGGAGTATAATGCGCGATATAGCCATTAGCATGATTATCTTCCCTCGCTAAGAATTCACATACTACCACCAACGATAAATTTAGCTACTCATAATGTGCATGCAATCAATAGCAATCATAGAAGAAAACATATTGAAAGAATATAAAGTAAGTAGATAAAAGTTGTAAGATACAAAGTTACCGAAGGTTGTCAATCTCCGGATGATTGTGATCCTACGTGCTCCAATCTGCTATGAAAAAGTATCCCCTAAGCTATGGAACTCCCAGGACAGGCCCCGGGAAGTTCCTACCTAAAACTATAGAGAGAGGTGAGAAAGTAGGCTTGGAAAGATATGATTTTCGGAGAGAAAACTCACAACTATATATAGGCCCGAACATCCTCTGGGGCGGTTCGCCCCCCAGTTTTTCGCGGAATTTCCGCGTTTTTCGACGCGGATTTGGATTTCTTCACCTTTTCGGACTCGGTTTCAGACTTCTAATGGCCTTCTAACCTCCAGATTCGACCCCTAGACTCCAATTCCTATCCGGAAACCTTCAGATACTCCAAATAGGCTTTTGGAACACCAATTCCTTGTATACTTCAATATAATTGCCCGTAAATCTCCGAATTTCAACCAAAACCTGTAAAATAAAATCTAAAGGGAAACGTGACACTATTCTAATAAAATGTACTAAAATATAGCTAAATTAACATAGAGGATAGCTAAATTAGGTGAAAAAGACTCGAATGAAAGTGTAAAATACACATTCATCAAACTCCCCAAACCGAACCTTTGCTTGTCCTCAAGCAACTAAGCTAGACTCTAATACAAAAAACATGCAAGACTCAAAATATGGAGTTTCATGGCAAATAAAATGAACCTAATTACTGAATCTATCAAATAACATATGAACAAAAACCATATAAATCAAAGCATGAATATAGGTTGAAGAATACCTCGATTGACTTATACACATCCACATAAGCACTTATGTCAAGACAAGATAGTCTCTCGTAACATTCTCTACCTGGACCTAGTCAGTGACGACGTAATGATGCATGCTAAGATACGAATGGTTGCCCCGTGCCTATGAAACTGAGGACTTACTGCTGTTCCACCATGTTAAGACTTTTCCTCAAAAGAGGTCGAACCAGTACTGGCTCTCATCAAACGAAGGAGGGTTCCCTATAAAAGATAACTCTCCCCTATTCTACCCATCTCTCAAGTAAAGTCTTAAGCTATTCACCACTTCCTGAATGGCAGGACGAGGGTGGTCTAGAACAGATGACACTTAAGACAAAAAAGATAAAAAATAGAAAAACACGATTACGAACAATACGAAAAATGGAAAAGACTCAAACTTTGCTAAACTGCTATTTGGCTTTATTTTTTGGACCCTTCTTTGCTTTTTTGGGGTCTTCTTTTTTTCTTTTTTTTTCTTTCCAGATTCTTTTTTTCTTTTTCTTTTTTTTCTTCTGGAATTTTTCTTTCTTTTTTTCGATTTTTTTTTTAGCCAGCAGTAGCATGACAAAAAGAGAAACAAAATGACTCACACGACTTCCCCAAACCTATTCGAAAGAATAGGTTGGAGTACAAAATTTACGAAAAAGGAAAATCACAATACGAAAAATGAAAAACAGAAACAAGTCTATGATGGTGTAACCCCCTCCCCAAACCTATTCGGAAGAATGGGTTATAAACAAAGGATCACACAACCTCACACTACCTCCTTCCTAGGCATTTAGCAATCTCAAAGCATGGTGAAGACTTGTTGCCTCTTAGGTACATAATTACTCGGGAAAACAACCATAAGACCCTAACATGCATCATCCTATTATAAAGGCCTTTGTGAACCGCAGTAGAGAAAACACCACTAAGTGATGCTACAAGAACTGGATACTTTACCGACGGATGGTATCCGTCGGTATCCGGGTACCGATCCGTCGGTAAGGACTTACCGACGGATCGGTAACCACTTACCGACGGATAAATAGCCCGTCGCTATTTTATCCGTCGGTAATGCCGTTACCGTCGTTTCTTATTCGTCGCTAAATTTAGCGACGGATAATACCGACGGACTGACGAATAGGGGCGTTGACCAGCCCTTATTCGTCTGACCGACGGATAAATTTATCCGTCGGTGACGATTACCGACGGATAACGTTATCCGTCGGTATGACCGGTTGACTTAGTCAACCGGAACTTACCGACGGATAAATTTATCCGTTGGTATATTTTTTTTTCTTAAAAATTTTTTTTATTATTTTTCTTGATAATTGTACAACAACCTGTTTAATAATATAAATTTACGTACGTACTAAAAATTAAAAATCATTAAATTTGAATTGAAAATAAAATTCAATAAAATTCGATTCTTCAAAATAGAAAAACGTTTACTACAAATGTAAATGTGAAAGTTTTACTACAAATGCCCAACTAAAATGTAGAAATCTAGGGACGACGACCACTGGAACTCGAAGGAGCATGAGAACTGCCTTGCAAACCCGCACTCCCCGCCGTACCAGGGCTCCCCTCCCCGGTCTGAAACACAGCTCCCTCTGCGAACGGGTCCATGCCAATGGGATGCTTCTCCAGAATCTTCTTCAGCACCAAATTCTGCGTCTCCACCTGACACAAGTAATGATCGATGTAGTTAAGAATATGAAAGATAGATGCAAGCAATGTAAATGAGCATACAAGTGGTTATACATCTACATGACATATCAACATAATATTAGCATACAAATGAATATACCTGAGACACAAGTATGTCCTGAATGCTCTTCATCATAGCATTCTCGGCCCTAAGTGCTGCCAGCTCCTCAGCCAATCGAGAATCTGTGCTGGAGGTAGAACCGGATGAGCGCTGAAATGATTCAGCTACAAGAGAACGTCCCAAGTTCCCTAAGCCATAGATCGACCACTTAGGGCCAGGAGGGTTCACCTCGAGGAAGGCAGCGTTCTCTTCCTCCATCGTAAGTATGTCACCCTTCTCTTGCATCTTAACCAAGTAAAAAGCCTCAACCTCCTCCTACAAGCAGTTAAGCAATACATGAGTTGATATATTACAATACATATAGAAACTTTTTAAAAAGAAATACAGTACAAGTAACTCAAAGTACTCATTTATGTACTTACATTCAGTTTCTTGGCTTTCTTGCATGTCCACTTGCCGTTCTTGAACTTGGCATTTCTCACCATGGTCAAGTACGACAAGCATCCTTGTCCAGTGAGCCTCTGTTCATTTTGCAAAGTAATAAGTGTCAGTGTTTACAATAAAATTTTAAGAATATTGAAAGTGACTGGAGTAAAGCACAAGTTAACTTACTGCATTGAGGTCACGAGTGGCCTGAGACTGTGTGCCGAGATGGTGCTTCGAATAGTCCTCGTCTTCATCGGAGCTGCTTCTGTCCGCCCGTGCTCGATTCTTCTTGTTCTGATCTGCTAGGTCCTCGGCATCCTGTGTCTTCCAGTAAGCCAACCACAGAGGCCACTCGCTTTCGTGGATGAATCTAGGCCTCACTCGAGACTCCTTAAGGTCGTGGACCTTGTCTCGGTAACAACGAGCACCAACAGTGTTGAAAACAAACCAAAGCTCCTTCAATAGCACGTTTGGCAAGTAGTAGTGTTTCTAACCACCAAAACAACCAATTTAGAACGACACAACAATCAATAAAACAAGAACAAGATCAACGTAAGCACAATGGTGACTAACATATCACCCAAATATAGTGGCTAACATACCACTCACATTGCCCTAAAAAAACAACTAGCACATGGTGACTAACATATCACCCAAATATAGTGGCTAACATACCACTCACATTGCCCTAAAAAAACAACTAACACATGGTGACTAACATATCACCCAAATATAGTGGCTAACATACCACTCACGTAAATTTAGAATAAAAATAAAACAACGTTTACTAAACATTTAAGATTGTTACAATACCCGCAGCTCATCGAAGTAGAAGCCAATGACATGGTCAGGCAGCCTTGACCACTTCTCCCCACCACGGTCCTCAGATGGTGTTGGAGCGATGAACCTGGAGTTGATGATGTCACCGATCTTCGAATGGGCAGATGCAGGGTAAAACCTATTATGATTGTTAAATACAAATAAGAATGAATAAGCATAATAAAGTATACGTAATATGTCACAAGTTAAACAATAAACTAAACAACAGAAAAGTGTACTTACGCAGCTTTCCCGTTAGGGAACAGAACAGGCTTCCCCTTATACATGGCACCCAGGGTCGGCGTCTCGTATGGGCGACCATCAGCAGGTAGGTTCGCAAATGGGTCAAACTTAGCCTTCTTCTTCCTAGTTGACGATGAGGAGCTACTCCCCTCCGATAATCCAATGATGGGTGGAACTACACCCTGCTCGTACCCTGGGGCTCCAGGAACTCGTAACTCGGGTGGAATGTAGTTGCACCTAGGTTTCGGCATCTGCAAATAAAACAATATCAAGGTTAGTATGATGGTATGAAATATGCACGTACAATATAAAGCATTATCAATTAACGTAAATGCACACACAAGGGAATATACATATAAATGACATAGCAACATAATTTATTAATTACCAATTAAAGGTTCCTCCAACTCTAACTCTACAAAATGATCCTCGTGCAGGACAAACTGCCCATCTTTATCCTGTATAGGGCGTCGTGCTACATCATCCACTAAATCCGACTGGAACGAGTTGGTTATGGACTCGTCCTTCTCTATATACTCAATCTTGGAACGAGCACGTATGGGTATCACACCCAACCAATCACCAATCAACCAACCATTAACAACATCATCTCTAGCCTAGCATTGTCAACAACAACCATATGAACATCATCTCTAACCTAACATCATCATCATATCATCATCTCGAACCCATTTTCACTTTATTTCAAAACCCCCAAATTGAGCTACAAGTCTCGATTTTCATAAATTACTTTATTTTATCGTATTCAACTACAAAATTAACCTTATATAAGTACATAACCTAGTTATGGAACATTAAATTCGATTAAATACAAAACTAAAAAAAGCCCTAAATTGATCTAAGTCTCGATTTTAATTAACAAACCCAAATTAACATAATCCAAAACTAACATTCAACTATAACAACTAATATCTACTTAATACTAACATACATTTCCATAATTTAAGAAATCCCCAAATTAATAAAATCCCAAAATCGATTCATTACTCAATTTTAACAACAATCAACTACACATTTAAGCAAAATATACTTGTATCAACTACTATGTAACATACATTTGACAATTTAACCAACAATTAGATAATTCCCAAATTAAAAATCAAATAAGGGTTAGAGTTCATACCTTTGATTTTGCACAAATTGACCAAAAAAAATCCAAATTGAAGGTTGTTCCTTGTTCCTTGTGCAATAAGCTTCAATTTGCTACCAAAATGGATGAAAATGGTGAAGTTTTGAAGGAGAAATGGAGATGAGAAGTGTGAAAAACGGAAAGAAGAAAGAAAGGAGAAGAAGATGGAAATGGCGTTCTGCCAGTCGCGGCCGGTATAAATGGAGCTTACCGACGGATAAGCTTATCCGTCGGTAAGTGTAATTTAATTTTTTTTTTGTTTATTCTTAATATTTAGCGACGGATAACTTATCCGTCGCTAAGATACCGACGGATAAAAACCTATTAGCGACGGATGACGAACAAAGTGGTCAACTTTGTTCGTTATCCGTCATCCGTCGCTAATAATGCCCGATCCGTCGCTATTTACCGACGGATAAAATCCGTCATTTTATCCGTCGGTAAAGTTCTGATTTTTTGTAGTATACCATGCTCAACTAAGTGCAATACATAAATGTGACAAGCCAAGCGAGAAAAACCTCAAACAAGTTCATAGAAATGAAGCATACGATTAATGGCATAGCTAGTTGATCTACCCAGTAAAAAAAGTTCAAAACATTCGGCAATAGACTCCATATAAAACATGCAAGACTATCCTAGGATGAATGCAATGAATGCAACCTAAAAATCTAAGAAAGCAGTAAACGTGCAAATGCAAATGCAGATGGATAAAGCATGCGAGGTACTATACTCACCCTACCAATGTCAAGCTCCAAACTAACAACATCAGATCACTTAAATCCCATCCCCCTCATGAAATTAACGCTAGTCCCTAGTAGTAAGAAAATGAGATAATAAGATGTGATACTAGATGTTACCCCATGGTTTGGCCTCGGTCGGCTGAGTATGCTGCTTGTGATTTATTGGGCCTCCCCCGTGAGCTTCATAGTGTGACATCAGGTCTTCTGGTGGTTGCGGTAGTTCCATTTTTAGGCCGGTCAGTAAACTCCTCTATCAGAATCATCATTGCCTGTATGGCCTTCATCGTCACTACTGTCACCATCATCATCACCAGTAGAGTTGCAGTGGCAGGTAGAATTATCAAGACCAGACGTCGATGTTATGGAATCCTCCATCCTGTAGCCCTCCAATGGGATGTGAACTGTTGAAGGGGAAAGGGCAGTGGTATCAGAACCTCCCCCTCCAACGATTTACACCACAAGAAGGTTACAGTAGGCTGCTCGGTTACTCAGAAGTCTTCTACCTTTTTCTCCAATTTCGACCACATTCTCCACTGTTGCTCCGACCGATGTCAATATGATGCTCACTTCAGAGGTTGGCAAAGGGCGCCCCAACGAGGGACTGTGTACCCATGTCATTATGTTTTGGAACCAAGCTAGCGCTTCTGGACCTTCTAGCAACTACGAACTCAAGATCAAATCCGTCGCTGCGAGAATGTCCCGGTGCCTTCCAGTTCACTCGAACTCTGCAGTCCTCGTGATGGAGTAACGGTTTCTGTCCCTTCGGTGGTGCATGAATAGGCATAGGAGTCCTTACTCCAGGTGTACTCTAGCTCCTCCTCTCGGATAATCCACGACGTTGTTGCAAAACCCCTTGGCTCGAACGCACATCTAGCGAGATCACCTTCCTTGACATGATTCTTCACAGCAATCATACGGGAATGCTCCCTTCCCTTGGTTTGGTACCTACAAACAGCTATTAGCACCTCGTATGACACAAAACAGACTTAAATATATGCTAGTGTAAAAGTGAAAAATACGAGTGATTGAATCAGCAGTCAAACTCCCCAAACCGCAATGTCTAGCCTAACTTCTTCATCATGCAACATACCAACGTAACTACTACATGCAATACATCACATCATGCTTTCACTGGACAACCAATATCCTTGATAGTAAGGCTCAATTCATACCATAGCAGCGCAAAAAATTCTACCAACATAATCCCCCATACTCAACAATTAAGCATTCTAATGTCAAATCCACCAACAATACACCAATAAACACATTCATATGCAAGAATCAAAAGATAAAGACATATTGCAGAACATGATATATCATCTAGCAGCAAAATACCCAAATCAACAATCCAAGCAAAATTGAGCATGCAATTGATAGTAAATAACATGTCTAATCACACAAACAACATACCCAAGCATCAAATAAACATAATTGAAGCTCAAAATAGAAAACCCCCAAATTTGAAATTTAGGGTTCTAAGGATGATACCTCAGATCTGCAAATCTAACGAATTAGGATTAAATCTGTTCGTATAGGATGATAGATCGTGTTATAGGCTTCGAATTAAGCTAAAGAACACTCAATTTGGTCAAGAAATGAAGAAGTTATGAAGATTTAGAAGCAAAATCGCACTTTTCGGGTTTTTTGGGAGTATGGATGAAGAAGAATGAAGAAAATAGGGTTTTGGGGTTGAAATCCGCGTTTTTAAAGATCTGGGCCTGTGGGGCGGTTCGCCCCCCAAGTGGGGCGGTTCGCCCCGTGCTCCCCAATGCGGGGAGACGGGCTCCGATGTTAGAAAATGCGGTTTTAATCCCGAAACTAATTTTTTTCAAAAAACCACTCGAAAAATCTCACTCAAACAAAAGCATATATGACACAGACATGAACAAATTCACATATGAGAAGCAAATAGTTCAAGAATGAATGCATGCAGAAAAGCAGTAAAGAAAGCGGTAAAGATTCCGGGTTGCCTCCCGGATAGCGTCATTGTTTAAAGTCTTTGACTCGACTAGAGGTCTGCGCCTATCTCTTCTTTTTGTGGGTACTAGCCTTCCCCTTCATTGATCTCCTTTCCATGCCACGAACCTGTGAGTAAGAAAGAATATAGGCTGCAAGACCACAGTAGTGAGTAATAATATCGGGCGGTTCAGGTGGATCAGGTATGGCTTGCAACACGTGTTGCTTGCCATTCACTTCGATGGTGCAAGTTCTTTGGTAGATATCCATCACTGAGCGTAGTTTAGTCAAGAATGTTTGCCCTAAGAGTATGACATCCCCCGTCCCAGGTGCAGATGCCGACATAACTACGAAATTGGTGTATACAGATGCTTCACCAATCTTGACTAACACATTTTTCACAACTCCTTCGGGTCTCATAAATGATCCATCCGCTAGTCGCACAATAGCCCTTTCCTCAGATAGTTTTCCAAGGTTACTCTTTTCATACACATTCAAAGGAATGATGTTTGAGTAGGATCCCGTGTCTAGTGTGGCACGGACATCTTCAAGCTCACCAATCCCTACCTTAATATCGAAACTTTTAGGGAGTGGTTTGGGATCCTCTTGCTCCTCATCACTTGCGTCAGAACCAAGGTCCTCCTCTTCTTCCTCAGCCTGTAGAAGTTCTTCCTTCATGCAACACTCGCACCTAACGACCTTCTCAGTGTTGCCTTGTTCCTTACTTGCTCTTCGGTCGATCAACTCTTGCATCTTTTGATGGGCAAGCCTAGTGCTCTCTTCCAACTTATCAAGCCTTGCCCTAGTCTTCTCAGAATCTTCCTCGTACCGTTTGAGAAAACTTTGTGTGTGATCGACCATCTTCTGCAAGTTCTCCATCAGTAGAGCCGTCTTCGACTTCGGTGGCTCTTTCGGAGCAGGGTTTTCGCAGTGATCATTACCATAGTTCAGCCTACTACGGTCTTGGTTAGGTCCATAATTTTGGTTAGCCGGTGCATATCCTTGATTGTTATGGTATCCTCTTCTCCAGAATCCACCTCGAGGATTCCTACCGTCTTGTCCGTAGCTAACTTCTTGAGTACCAAACTCCGTAGCAAAGGCTTCTTCTTCGCCTCCTCGAGCCCAGTTGTCATCATCGTATGCCAACTCCGATCTACACATATGAGCTCCATGCCCATAGTTCTTGCATATTCGGCATACTTCGTTCGAAACAGTTGTTCCGGTGGCGCTCTTGAGGACTTGCTTCAATTCGTTGGTAAAGCACTCGAATTGATCCCCATTCCCCCTGTACATAGGGGCTTCTTGAGTCGGTGGAGCTTCAGGTCCACGTCTCCTAACCATTGCTCTTGGGTCCTTGAACTGCGATCCCTTAGCAAGCCTTTCGAAAACAGCCCAGACGGCTTCTGCGGTTTCCTCCCAAATATTGCCTCGGCATTGGAAATCCACCACTTGTTGGTTCTCGAATGTTAGTCCATTGTATAAGTGTTGGACTAGGTCGGAGAGTTCAAAACCATGGTGAGGGCACTTGTTCGTTAGATCTTGGAACCTCTTGAACGCGGTGTAGATGGTCTCATCATAGTCTTGCTTGAATCCAGTGATCTGCGCCTTAAGTGCGGTAGTCAGAGTGTTGGGGAAGTATTTCTCCATGAAAGCTGAAAAAACCTTTTCCCAAGTGTCCAGCGAGCCTGCTGGAAGAGAGCTCAGCCATGACTTGGCTCTGTCGCCAAGTCCCATAGCAAAAACCTTCATCCTCAACTCATCCGTTGTTATGTCAGCTCCGGGTCGTGGGAGTTGGTTGACGAAATCATCGATATCGTTCAAGTACCCCATCACATCTTCCCTTGATAAGCCATAGAACCTCGGAAGTTGCTGGAATGCGTGGTTTTTTATTTCCAGATCTCGGGTTGCAGGCGAAAGAACAATCGCCGGTCCCCTCATACGATCCTTGGTGGGTTGTACCCATGCCTTCAGTGGTCTAGCTTCTGCCATTCCGTCGATTTCCTTGAAAAGACTAATTAGAGATTCAGAGAAATCGGTTTCCTCTATTTCCTCTAGTGCGCGCCCTTCAAGTAGTCACCTTCTCTGGTGGTAGACTCTATCGAAACCACGATTTTACCGATGAAATTATCCTCGGTAAATCAGTCGTCGCCAAAATGGGTGTAGGTAACTAACTGATTACCTTTCTTTGCTTTTTTCCATAAAGGACTATTGATATCTGTCTTTCTTTGCTTTTTTTCCATATGCTCCTAAACAGAATCAAATAAAATTATAATCTTCCGGTAATGACAATAAGAATGATTAAGCTTTGTTAATAGAGCTTAATAAGCTCTGTTTATAGAGCTTTAATATGTAAGCTAAGCTTTGTAAACATATTAAATCTCTATTTACACAACTTAATAAAACTCTATTTACAGAGCTTTAATCACGCTATGTACGAAGCATAGAGCTTGATTAAAGATGTGTACAGTGCTTAGTAGTTAAGCTTTGTTTACGGAGCTTTAATATGTAAGTTCTGTTAACAGAGAGTTTAATGAGGCTCTGTTACAGAGTTGATTAAGCGCAACATAGCTTATCAAAGATTTATTAATTTATCGATGATCTTATATTATGCTATGAATTGTTGGGAGAATTTGCAGAATTTCAGAAAGAATTGTGGGCTTGCGGAATTGAGTGTTATGGTTTGCAATCGAAGGTTAGAGTTTATAATAGAAGGGTGGGGGATTTCAATTCGGGGAGAAATTCCTTCCAAAACTGCCCCAACTTGCCCAATTCATGTCCGCCCCGGTTTACGCTGCTAGAGATCTAGAATATAAACTTGTGTAAAGCTACAACATAAAACAACTAAAATTATAAGAACAATGCTCTCAGTCGTAAACTCCTCGAATCGGTTTCCTCTATTTCCTCTAGTGCGCGCCCTTCAAGTACATAACTGAGTATTGCACTTCCAAAGGCATACAACATCAGTTATCCTCAGTAAGGACACCACAACAAAATGGTGTTGCTGAAAGGAAGAATCGTACCCTTAAGGAAGCAGCCTGAACAATGCTTGCTGACACTGAAATAAGTGAAGCTTATTGGGTTGAAGCGATTAATACCGCCTGCTATACTCAAAATAGATGTTTGATAACTGAGGATTACAACAAAACTCCCTATGATTGATAACTGAGGATTACAACAAAACTCCCTATGAGTTATTTGTTGGAAGACCTCCTAACATCACCCATCTAAGAGTATTTGGTTGCAAATGCTTTGTTCTTAACAATGGTAGAGAATACTTAAGAACATTCCAACCAAAGGCAGACGAAGCGATATTTCTTGGTTACTCCTTGCATAGTAAAGCTTATAGAGTTTACAACAAAAAAGCACAAAAGATCGAAGAATTAGTGCATGTTGTATTCTATGAAAAGTCACAAGGAGTTCCTGCTGAACAAGAAATATCAGATTGTATGAAGAAGTTACTCATACATGATGAACGTGTCAGATTCAATCAAATAAAATTTGTTCTTTAGCCAAAGGCAATCCTCAACTACAACGAAAACCGTAGTGTAGTAGTAGAATGACTCGAGTGTCGTTCTCTCAGGACTATAACTAGCTTAATATGTTTAACAAGAAAATATAAAACAGCAGATAGAAAGCAATAGGGGGTTTTCAAGCAGATAATGGAGGTTGGTGATAGTATGGTCCTTCTTAACATAATGGGTCGATAATCATGCATAGATTCCTCGGTCTTGCATAGAGATCTTTGAATGAATCCTGGGTCCTGTTGTAAGTATTAAGCACTACGAAGATAATATGGGTCTGACTCATCGACAACTAACGTCCTATTGTGTTCCGTAATCATTCAACACTACGAAGATAATTTAGTCTGATTGGCCGACAAGTATCCAAGTGTGCATAATGATCAATACAACATACGAGAATTTTGGTGTTCAACTCATCAACGAAATAAAGCAATGACACGGAGTATAATGCGCGATATAGCCATTAGCATGATTATCTTCCCTCGCTAAGAATTCACATACTACCACCAACGATAAATTTAGCTACTCATAATGTGCATGCAATCAATAGCAATCATAGAAGAAAACATATTGTAAGAATATAAAATAAGTAGATAAAAGTTGTAAGATACAAAGTTACCGAAGGTTGTCAATCTCCGGATGATTGTGATCCTACGTGCTCCAATCTGCTATGAAAAAGTATCCCCTAAGCTATGGAACTCCCAGGACAGGCCCCGGGAAGTTCCTACCTAAAACTATAGAGAGAGGTGAGAAAGTAGGCTTGGAAAGATATGATTTTCGGAGAGAAAACTCACAACTATATATAGGCCCGAAAATCCTCTGGGGCGGTTCGCCCCCCAGTTTTTCGCGGAATTTCCGTGTTTTTCGACGCGGATTTGGATTTCTTCACCTTTTCGGACTCGGTTTCAGACTTCTAATGGCCTTCTAACCTCCAGATTCGACCCCTAGACTCCAATTCCTATCCGGAAACCTTCAGATACTCCAAATAGGCTTCTGAAACACCAATTCCTTGTATACTTCAATATAATTGCCCGTAAATCTCCGAATTTCAACCAAAACCTGTAAAATAAAATATAAAGGGAAACGTGACACTATTCTAATAAAATGTACTAAAATATAGCTAAATTAACATAGAGGATAGCTAAATTAGGTGAAAAAGACTCGAATGAAAGTGTAAAATACACATTCATCAATACACGAGCAAAGAATTGAATCTAATGCAAGGAAAGTCAAATCAATTGAACTAAATGATGATTCTGACAATGACTCTCCTCCCCCGAGTCATGACAAGATAAAAATAGTTCATGACAAAGAATTTCCAGCAAAAGACGCGGTTGCTCCAGATGTTGCTGAAACTATGCAACTTCCTGTGCCTGCTGACGAGTTACCTCAAACCAGCAATGCTGAACAAGCAGTTGCTGATGAACCAATCTCAGCAGAGACACAACAAAATACCAGTAGTACTGAGCAAGTACATACTGAAGAGTCACATGCTGAAGAGCAAACTTATCCAGATCCAAAGAGCAGAAAACCTGTTAATAAATGGATTAGAGATCATCCCTCTACGGATATGATTGGTGATATTGACAAACGCCAAGTGACTAGATCCAAAGTATCTACTAATCAAGAACTTGTTGAAGAAGCAAATGTCCTAGAAGTAGAAGCTTTGTTCTCTTGCTTTGTTTCAGAAATTGAACCCAAGACCATAAAAGAAGCTTTAAAGCATTCTGAATGGATCAAGGCAATGCAAGAAGAACTGGATCAATTTGAAAGGAACAAAGTCTGGAAACTTGTACCCCTTGCTGAAGGAAAGAAAGCAATTGGTACAAAGTGGGTGTTCAGAAACAAGCTGAGTGAGTCTGGAGAAGTAACAAGGAACAAAGCACGTTTAGTTGCTCAAGGTTACTGTCAGACTGAAGGATTGAACTATGATGAGTCTTATGCTCCAGTTGCAAGATTGGATGCAATTAGGCTTTTCTTAGCCTTTGCTGCTCACAATGACTTCATTGTTTACCAAATGGATGTTAAAAGTGCATTCCTAAATGGCTAATTTGCTGAAGAAGTCTACTTCGAACAACCCCCTGGCTTTGAACTTTCCTCAGAAACCAAGATGGTATACAAGCTTCAGAAAGCTGTATATGGTCTAAAGCAAGCACCAAGAGCTTGGTATGATACCTTAGCTAAGTTCTTGCTGGACAATGGTTTCAAGAAAGGTGAAGTTGACAAAACTTTATTTACCATGAACCATGATGGTAAAATACTCTTAGTCCAGATTTATGTGGATGACATAATATTTGGATCTAAGGACAAGCAACTTTGTGATGATTTTGCCAAACTCATGACAAACAAGTTTGAAATGAGTATGATGGGTAAATTGAATTATTTCCTAGGATTGCAAGTCAAGCAACTCAAAGATGGAATATTCATAAATCAAGCAAAGTATGCAAAGGAAATGCTCATAAAGTTCAGGATCAAAGAGGAAGAAAAACCTGAAAAGATCCCTATGAGTGTTGGTACCAAATTGGGCTATACTAAACAAGATAAGAGTGTTGATGAACACAAGTATAGGAAGCTCATTGGTTCTTTGCTGTATTTAACAGCAAGTAGATTAATATCATGGTTCAGCAAGTAGAAAAAGTACTTCTGGAACTTATCAGTTTCTAGGTACTAGATTAATATCATGGTTCAACAAGAAGCAAACCTGTGTTGCCATATCATCTACTGAATCTGAGTACATTGCGGCTGGTTGTTGCACAGCTCAAATCCTATGGATTCAGCAACAATTAAGAGATTATGATATTTCTGCAAAGAAAACACCAATCTTTTGTGATAATACAAGTGCTATTGCTATCACACAAAATCCTAAGTTCCACTCAAGGACAAAACACATTGATATTAGACATCATTTCATTAGAGATCATGTGGAAAAAGGAGACATTGAGGTTGTGAAAGTAGGTATTGATGATCAACTTGCTGACATCTTTACCAAGCCCCTTACCAGATAATAGGTTCACAATGCTTAGGTATAACCTTGGATTGATTGAACTACCTCAATAGTAAGGGATACATTTGGTAGTTTGCTGAAACAGGCATTCAACAAGCCAAAGTATGCTTACATGTATAAAGTCCCTTCCACTGATTTCTTCTATAAAGAAATGATAGTTCACTACATGATTGCTGAAACAGGCATTCAGCAAGAAATTCCTTCAAACCGGGTATTTTTTAGGAAACTTGATCACTTGCTGAGACGGGTACTCAGCAAAGGAAAAACCTTGAAGATTGCTAAAACTGGCATTCAGACAATCAAAGATACTGAAACAGGTATTCAAGTATCTAAAGAAAAACTTGAGACGGGAACTCAGCAAAGAGCAAGAATTCTTCTCGGATTTTACCTAAGGATATCTCAATATAAAAAGAATTTGCTGAGACGGGAACTCAGAAATGTCTTTTAACTCAAAGAAAAATGAGATATTTGATTAAGGGGAAATTTTCAGCAAATACAAGGCTTGTTACCTAAAAAGGTAAGTGCCAAAGTCAAATTAGTTAAAATCGCTGAAAAGATTCTCATTTACTTCAGCAAGCAATTAGCGTTGGAGTAAAAAGGATCAAATCCCGTGAATCAAGGTAAAATCAATTTGTGACGTTAATCGTGGCACAGATAAACTCGTTGTTAATCATGACATGAAATACAATCGTGGCCATTGATTTTAAAGTAGTTTTTGATCCAACGGTTGATATTACAAAGAGAAAGTATGCTCTAACGGTTTTTGTTAGTGGACCACTATGCATTTAATGCAAAGGCTCCACTAACACAGATGAATCTCTATTTTACCCTTGCTGAGAACTCAAAACCATTGAGCTTCTCACACAACAGAGACACTATATAAACAAAGAGTTAGAGAAAGACAAAATTCTTTAACTCACATTTCCTTTCTCTGCAAATTCTCTAGCCTGTGCTCTGAATTCACTGTACCTCCTGTAAAAAAGAAAAGAAAAACTCTCTTTTTCGTACAACCCCCTTACTATATAAGAGATGGCTCCTAAGAGACAATCATCGAAGACCTCTAAGTCATCTAAAGCAGACAGTGCTGGAAAAAGCACTACTCCGGTTGAAATTCCGGCAACCAACACAGTGAAAATTGTGTTGAAAAACAACCCAGTAACCGAAAGACCCATGCCGCCTGCATATCTCGACACTGCAAAGTGTGAGCAGATGATGTAGTGGGGCGGATTTTCCAAGGAGAAGTACATTAGATACTTCTATGAACAAGAACTGGATGAAGAAAACGAAGAGGCGTTGAACTTGATTAATCAACAAGGCCTTCTTTTCTTCATTACTGCTCGCACTAAGAAAGTGAGCATGTTGGACACAATGGAGTTCTACAATAATGCAGAAATCCAAACCCTTACTAACGGACAAGTAGTCACTGAAAAAGTGATTTCTACCTCAGTTCAAGGTGTGCAAATCATCCTGAAATGGATTGATTTAGCAAACATCTTTCAGATTCCAACTACTGGAACTGAAGATGACATCACTGCCACTGATGAAGAAATTGAAGCATTCTATAGTGATGTCAGAAACGAAAAGATGAAGAAAGGAGAGATTTCTCCCGTGACTTGGACATCAAAGCACGTAAAGAGGAAGCATCTCTGCCATTCGCTTGGTCTAGTAGCTCTGATACTAATCAAAGTCTTAGACTCCCAAGTTGGAGGAATTGACCAAGTTGGCTTGAGAAGGTGGCCATTGCTGATGCATATCCATGAGAATAAAACTGAGCTCAACTGGGCTAAGTACATTTTCAACAGACTTGTTGATTGTGTTACTAAGTTCAAGGTAAAGGTTGAAGACAATACAGTCTCACCTACCTTTCCAGTTATGTATGGATTGAAAATATGCTACATCCTTGAACACTTCAGGATTCAGCTAAGAAACTCATTGCCGATTAAGAAATCAGTATGCAATGTGGAAGAGCCTTCTACAAGCAGAATGGACCTAAGCTTGCTGACAAGAAGTCAAAGAAGACAACAGCTGCAAATGTTGCTGAGACTGATAATCAGTCCATGAATGCAACAGTTGCAGATGTTGATCAACAAGGTAAGTGTACAAGAGCTGCAAATGTTGCTGAAAATGCAACAGCTGCAAATGTTGCTGCTGAAGCCACTGCGGTTGCTGAAACTAATGCACCCAGTGAGAAATCTAAGAAGAAAAAGAGAAAAGATGATGATGACACTCAAACTGCAGCGTCATCAGCTGACCCTATTCCCAAGAAGAAACGGACAAAGACTTACCCAAGAAAGAAAACAACGACACGTAGGTCCATTCCAATTGTCCATGATTTATCAGATGATGCTCCAATGGTTGCTGAAACGCAAGCCACTGCAGTAGATGTTGTTGAAGTGTTTGCAGAAGCCTTCAGCAATGTTGAAGTGTTTGCAGAAGCCTTCAACAATCAACCTAACGTTGATACATCTGCTGATACAAGACCGCATGGCAGTGGAAATGAAATTCCTGCCCAAGTCCCCGATATCTACATTGTAGATAATCCTGATGACAACACTCTGGAACCAGCAAGTGATATTGTTGCAGACTTGAGAAGACCGGCACTTGCTGACAATGTTTCTCAAGAGATAGTTGTTGAACAAGCAACTAATCCGGTCCCAGAAATTGTTGAAGATGCAATTGTTGAAGAACCATTTGTTGAGACTGCAATGGTTCAAGTCCTAGAGGTTGTTGAAACACAACAAGAGACAGTATTTGATGACGCATCTCAAGATGCTGAGAATGTTAGACCTAGTTCACCTTTGACCTCTATTGACAAAGTTCAACTGGTGCTGACTGACCTAAGCCAGCAAATGGACTTGGAGATTGAAGACAACTCCAACAAGTCAGTAGACATGTTCATGACAAGTAGTGAACTAAAAGGTCAAGATGTCTCTGCTCAACTTGTCATTTCAGAGACAAGGGAGATTGCTGAATCTGCACAGCCTTCTCAACTAGAGCAAGAAAAGAAGTCTACTAAAGAACAAGTCCCAGATAATGAAGCTGCTATCATTAGGACTGAGTCACCACCTGCCCTTCTTCAACAGGTAGTTAACTCATATATAAGCAAAACTTCACTATCTGAAACTTTATCTTTTCCTGATATAATTGTTTCCTTACAGACTTCTCAAGATACAAGTCAGAAGATTGCTGAAACTTCTGCACCAAAATCCACAACTCCTGTTCAGCAGGTAGATGAAAATTTTGGTAAATCTACTAAGTTTGAAAACTTAGTACTTGTATCTAATATAAAGTTATTTCAGGATGAACAATTCAAGGATGCTGCCCAAGCTCCTGAAGCAATGGAAATAGTACCAGCACAACTTAGTGTGCAACATGAGCTTGCTGAACATCAGCAGGTAAATCATGTTACTGTTTTAGACTCTAAAATTATTTTCGAAAACCTTCCTGAACTTAATTTTATTCTCTTTCAGGCTCAAAAGGAGACCACTGAAGTGGTTCACATCACTGAAGATCTTGAAGTTAGTTCAGAAGAACTCTACTCAGACTTAAAAAAGAATACCTTGACCAGAGTTGCTAAGTCTGTCAGCAACTGGTAAAGGTACAGAAGGATGGATTTCTCTGATCTTCACCTTCATTTGTCCAATGAGAAAAAGAGAATCTCTTTATTGAGACTCGAGACATTTGTACACTCAATACTTCCAGAAGAGCTTACATATTCTCAGCTAATGAGCTCAAGTCTGATTGCTCTAATCAGAGAAAATATGAAAGAAAAATTCAAGAGTGCCTCTCCAGCTGAACAAGTTGTGATGCTAAGGTCTCCTTTGTACTCGTGGTGGCTGATCCCCACAAAATCAATGAAGAAGAGGAAGTTACAAGTGTTGCTATGTACAAACATCTCGAGTTAGCATACTAACGGACGATGATGAAGAAGAAGAGGATGAAAATATCCCAAAGGATACCAGTGATGATGATGAAGGAAAAGGTTCTAAGGACAACAAGGACGATGATGATGATAATCAAGGTCCTAGTCCTGATGTTGGTGGAGTTAAACTAATAGTTGCTAAGACTGAAAATCAAAATACTGAGAATCAGCAAGCTGACCAAACTCACAGTCAGCATCAAGAATCCACTCCTGCTCCTGCTGAGACAAGTACTCAAGCAACTGAACAAGTTGCTGAACCTGAAGAAGAGTACGCCAGAAAGCGTGCTGAAATGCACTTAGGCAAAGCGAAGCTTTCTGATGCCGAGTTAGCTTTACTCGAAGCCAAGGTCACTGATCCAAACCTTGAAGATGAAGAAATGGATGAAGATTATCAAAGAGCACTTCAAAATAGTCTACAGATTCATGCTAGACATATGCAGAATCTAGACATTGCTCAATCTTTAGGAGTGAACAACACGGAAGTCTCCTCCCTTCCACTTACTACTGGTGAAACTCCAGTTGTTGAGTTAAAAGAGTTGCCATCAGCAACCACTCAACAACAAGTGTCTGAAGCTAAAGATTTGGGAACCAAGGTTGCTGGCCTTGACGAATCTGATGACGAAGAAGATCTATCTAACTTCTCAGCAAATGAAGAAGAAAGAACAAAGAAAATTGAACCCACAGAGGTTGCACTTCCTCCTCCATCTCTCCAAACTGATGAAGGAGATTCTGAGAGAAGTCGCTTGCTGAGAAATGATGATCAATTCGCTACTAAGATCAAAGCTCATTCACTTACTCCCTCTCTAGTGTCGTTTCCTAACGTTGAGCATTTTATTCCTAGAATAAAGGCACTAATGGTTGTTCACAAAGCATGCCAAGAAGATGATGATGCATTGCTTGCTGAGAGTCCGCTTGACATTGGCAAAATACTGGCTACAGTGCTGAAACGCACTACTTCTCTTACCATAGCTCAGAAAGACATCAGTCTACATCACAAAAGCTATGAAGAAGATGTCAGTCAAGCACTCAAACTGGCTAAAAGTGCATTGAAAAAGGCACAGGCTTTCATTGAAGAAAAGGTCGACAATGAGCGCAGACATGAGGAGAACTTGGCTTGTATTAAAGAAGAACTGTCCAAGCTAACTGCTGATCAACAAGGCATAATTCTCAAATACAACAGCCTAACTACTCTTGCTGAAAATTGCAATGAGTTTTTCTCTCTACACATCCAACCGATGATGCAATCCATGTCTAAGGGGGAAGATAAACAAAGAAAATCTTCAAGATCAAAGAAACCCTCTGCTGAAGCGCCATTGATACTGCCTGGCCCACCTCCTAGAGAACCTCTTGCTGAAAAAGAGCAAAGTTCTAAGAAATGAGCCGAAACAGATTCTGAGAGAAGTTCAGCAAATCCAAGAAGGAGAAGAACTTTTGCTGAAACTCAAGAATACTGTCACACTAAGAGTCATCAAAATCTGAATGAAGATGATGATAATGATGATGACCAAACAATAGCTCAAGCAATAAGAGCTAGGCCTATTTCAGCCTTAACTCCTTCTGGCCAATCCAAACACTTCTCTTCTGACTCAAGATATTCAGCAAGAGATCAAGAAAATGCTAAGTCAAGAAGAAGAAGGCAAAGACAAGAAGAAAAGAGGCTTGCCAGCATTGCAATTGGCACTGGCATTGAATATACAAAGACCAGCAATGAGGAAACAACTCAGAATGTGATCAGAAACCTACATGGTTGCTGGATCATAAAGTTGGAAGATCTTTTGGCCAACGATTTCTTTCCAACTGTTGTACTTAATCAAATGTACACTTGGATTGAATTGAAAGTGAAAATAAAATAAAGGGATCCTCCTCCCTACCCAAGAAACATCGCTACAAAATGGCTGAACTCGGAGATCTTAGTAAGAAGAACTTCTATCGGCAAGAATATAAAACAAGAGCCCGATTTAATTAAACCGATAGATGTTGCTTACTACAGTGATCCTTTAACCAAGAAGTCCAAGAAGAAATATGGTTTGATTCCTTATGAGTATTTTTATCTCACTGCCAAGGATCAAGAAGAAGATCTTCTCTGGTTAAGAAAGATTCATGCCAACAAGGGAATTTCAGATACTCAACTACTCCATGCTAGCAATTGGGGCATGCACTTGTGGGTACTTCACTACAAAGAAATGAATGGTGAAAACCATCATTATACTGCCTGCAAGAATGCAAGGATTATTCAACTTGAAGTCCGTAAGCTACTTGAAGATTACGAGAAGGACTGTGTTTAATTCTCTGCTCTTGCTGAGAAGAGTGTAAGGGAGACTCTAAGGAAATCTTCTGCTGGAATAGCTTAAGTCCCTTGTAACAAGCTTTGTTTGTTTTGTTTGCTGATTTTTGTAGTTATCTCTAAACTTTCTTGTAAACTTACTGAAAGATAACTATCAGCAATAAGCTTTTGACTCTTATTGGTTTTTGATTATGCAAACTACTCTTGCTTACTGTTTTATTATTCAAGTATGCTTGCATTATTCAAATGATTTATTCAACATTAGAAACCTCTAAAAGGGTAACAATTAATTTATCCATGGATTGCTAACATCAAAAAGGGAGAAATTTGTTACGAAACTTGTAAATTTTGATGAGCAATTAACCATGCTAAATTAAGGAAAGTCCAGTAACTAGTACTCTTAAGGTCCATAGGAATTTAGAATTTTAAGGACATTGTAAAAGAGGAACGTTTGCTGAAGACTTAGTGTAGGTACTAGTTAGGTGCTTTAGTTTTGCTGATGATGTACTTTGTTTTTACAAATGAACTATTGAAGCACTAGAACCGTTCAAAAACTTGAAAATTTGAAGACTGAAGACATAAGAAGATTTCTGAAGATGGTATCTACAAAGGCACATGTTGCTCAGAAAGTGGAAATTTCAGCAACAGCTCGCATAAGTGAAATTCTATATGACAGAATAGGTTGTGCTTGCTGAAACTGAGACTAACTGCTTGCTGAAATACATATGTGACCTCCTTGCTGAAAGTACTTGCATTTTGGCTCCAACGTTCACATTTGAATTCCATTCAAATGAACATTAAATGCAAAGTAAGCACGCGAAGAACATGAAGACTAGAAGACAAATGAAGGACGCTGCTGAAAGTACAAAAGCAAGATAGTGACATCTTAAGGAACAAAGCCTTAGAATTTAAAATTCAAACAGCTCCCTTGATTCACTATAAATAGAGGTCATCCGACAAAGAGTTGAAGTGTGTCAACAAGGTCATCAAACCCTCACTTGTGCTTAAACACTCAATCTTCCATACTTTTTACTGCCTATTGATCCGTTCGAAGACTTAAGCTTGAAACAAAAGCTACTTGTGAAGAAGTAGAACATTCACGCTAAGAAATTAGTTAAGTGTTCTTTCTTTCGAACAAGAAGAAGTCTTGACACCAGAAACAACTTAACTTGTATACTGAAAAGTATTTCAAGTTGTGTTTCTTTAGATAACTTGTTATAGCTGAATAAGTTATACTCAAGTCATCTCATCCCAAACCTCTCTAACTGATAAACACCCTTTTTCAGGCGTGAAATTCAGGGGGAATTAATCAAGCATAGTTTTGCTGATTAAGTGTCCTAAGTTTGGTGGAGAACAAGGTTCCGTTCTCTAATTAGGTTGGAAACGAAGCAAGTGTGCTTTGGTTTCTAAAGAATCATTATAGATAGGTGTTATAAGGAACCTCAAACTTATCTTAGTGGATTCAGTCCTAGAAAGGACAAAGTGGATTAGTTGAGAGATTACGCCACTCTCAGATACCACTATAAAAGTGTTTGTGTGATTTACTTTACCGCATTTAGTTTTCAGCAAGCTTAACTTTTTGTACACTGTCACTCTGCTCACTTGCTGAAACTAGCACTCTCTAAAAAGCACTTATTGTATAAAGACTTCCGCACTCTGTTTTTAAAGTACCAGTAAAACTCGTTACTGAAAAGTAACTAGAACTTGCTGAGAAAGTTAAGTATCAGCAAACTCATTAATGAAAAGTAATAAGCACTTGTTGAGAAAGTTTTTAAACGACGAAAGTTTGAAAAGACTATTCACCCCCCCCCCTCTAGTCTTTTCTTGTTGTTTAAAGGGACCAACAAGAACGTATCGAAATGTATAAATTGGAATTTGAATAAAGCAACCAATCTGTAGATTTGAGTGATTTCACTCTTTTCCTTAAGACTTTATTCGCTCTGCTCTCGGTGCTATAGTTTGCCAGCGAACAGTCTCCCAAGATAAAACTGCAATGAAATCGTATACAAGCACTTGAAATACGAATCTCGGTTGGACTACAGCAATACAGCAATATGGGAAGACATATTTTTGAAAGTAAGAGAAGAAGGAGATTTTTGGATTCCTTATGTGTATTTCCGTTGTGGAGATATTTGTAAATCCAACATATGAGTTTATTTATAGTTTTGGAAGGTTCTAAGCGAAGAGGTGCAACTCTTGAAAATATAACTTCTCGCTCCAGAATCTATCTATTCATGTTGAAACACAACCTTTAACCAAAAGATGCAATGGTCAAGTGGAAAAGTCTCTAGACCTCAACTAAGAGGACATGAGTTTGAAATCCACTAGTGGTAATGTAACGGTACCGGTTTTGATAATAAAATAATTTCTTGAAAAAGAAATCCAAAATAACTTTAATTGCAACGGTCGGCAATTAATACCCAAATAATCTTTGACGCGCACAGCGCTAACAGAAATAAGTAAATATCCAACGAGAACTCAAAATTCAAATGAAACAACGAGTGAAGACAGTAAAAAGTTCATCTTCTTATTTTGAAATAAAATCCCAAGACACCCCAGACCCTTCTCTCAGTCGCTGGCATCCTATTCGCGAACATCTTCAGCAGTATCTGGAAGGAAGGAATTTTGAAAACAAGAGAGTGTGAGATAAAGGATCTCAGTGAAATCAAAGTCCTTTTCAAAAAAAAACAGAAAGAAAACAGTTTTGAAATCAAAGTCCTTTTCAGAAAAAAAAACAATCAAACAGAACAGGTCACATAACAGAATAACAGAACAGATCACATAACAGAATAGCAGAACAGATAAGTTGAAGACCATTGGTGCAGCCCGCCTTATTGCTCCTACTCCCAGAATGCCCTTATAACTCCCTCCAGAGGGTGCACAACTCCGGACAGAAATAGAAACCCCCGTGTACTTTGGGGAAACAGATCCTACGACCCTATTAGACCTCAGTGACTTCTGCCTCGCGTCTAAAAGGGATTAGACTAGGCAATAACCAAGCAAACCCGATAGTCCTCTACTACCCAAGTCTACCTAGTTACGACCTAATCGACCGGTCACACAGAAACAGAACAAACAGATACAGATAGTCAAACACCTAGAAGTCTTTTCAAACTTTCATCGTTTAAAAACTTTTCAACAAGGGCTTATTACTTTTCAGTAATGAGTTTGCTGATACTTAACTTTCTCAGCAAGCACTAGTTACTTTTCAGTAACGAGTTTTGCTGATACTTAAAATCAGAGAGTGGAAGTCTTTGTACAATAAGTGCTTTGACAGTAAGTAATAGTTTCAGCAAGTGAACAGAGTGACAGCGCACAGATAGATATGCTTTGCTGAAAACTAAATGCAGTAAGTAAATCACACAAACACTTTTATAGTGGTATCTGAGAGTGGCGTAATCTCTCAACTAATCCACTTTGTCCTTTCTAGGACTAAATCCACTAAGATAAGTTTGAGGTTCCTTACAACACCTATCTAGAGCGATTCAACAGAAACCAAAGCACACTTGCTTCGTTTCCAACCTAACTAAAGAACGAAACCTTGTTCTCCACCAAACTTGGAACTTATAATCAGCAACACTATGCTCGATTAAGTTCCCCCTGAATTTCACGCATGAAAGGGTGTATTTTCAGTTAGAGAGGTTTGGGATGAGATAACTTGATTATAACTTATTCAGCTACAACAAGTAATCTAAGAAACAAAACTTTGAATACTTTGCAGTAAACAAGTTTGATTGTTTCTGGTGTCAAGACTTGTTCTTGTTCGAAAGAAAGAACACTTAACTAATTTCTTAGCCGTGTATGTTCTACTTCTTCACAAGTAGCTTTTTCAAGCTTTAAGTCTTGGAACGGATCAATGGCAGTAAAGAGTGTTTGAAGGGTATGTGAGTTTAAGCACAAGTGAGAGTTTGATCACGTTGTTGACACACTTCAACTCTTTGCCGGATGACCTCTATTTATAGTGAATCAAGGGAGCCGTTTGAATTTCAAATTCTAAGACTTTGTTCCTTAAGATGTCACTATCTTGCTTTTGTACTTTCAGCAGCGTCCTTTATTTGTCTTCTAGTCTTCATGTCCTTCGCGTGCATGCTTTGCATTTAATGTTCATTTCAATGAGATTCAAATATGAACGTTGGAGCGAAAATGCAAGTACTTTCAGCAAGGAGGTCACATATGTTTTTCAGCAAGTGGTCAGTCTCAGTTTCAGCAAACACAACCTACTCTGTCGTTTAGATTTTCACTTATGCAAGCTGTTGCTGAAGTTTCCACTTTCTGAGCAACATGTGCCTTTGTAGATACCATCTTCAGAAATCTTCTAGTCTTCAGTCTTCGAATTCTTCAAGTTTCTGAACGGTTCTAAATGCTTCAATAGTTTGTTTGTGTAAACAAAGTACATCATCAGCAAATGCTTCAATAGGTTGTTTTTCTTTTCAGAAAACAAGATACATCCTAAGCGGTTAAAATACCTATCTAGCACCTACTCTAAGTCTTCAGCAAATGTTCCTCTTTTACAATGTCCTTTAAAATTCTAAAATCCTATGGACCTTAAGAGTACTAGTTACTGGACTTACCTTAATTTAGCATGGTTAATTGCTCATCAAAATTACAAGTTTCCTAACAGGATCGAAATCGACGGTGAGATCACCATTTTCTTGGAGGAAAAGTTTAGGGCTTTGTCATCAGAGCCGATAAGGCTTGTAATTATCTCTTTATCTTGAATTATTTCCCAAGAAATAGTTAGAATTGTACATGTATAAATTAGGGGCATTTTTAGGGTTCTTGTATTAAGTTTTCAATCCGGTTCAATAAACAAGAAAGCTTAAATATGTTTTCCTTGTTTTCTAACATGGCACTAGAGCCGAGGTTTTGATCCCAATGTTGCGTATTTACTTTATTTTGCAAGAACGAACTCTCATTTTCCGTTTCTCTTTTCCAACGCCTTTTGATGAATGTGTATTTTACACTTTCATTCGAGTCTTTTTCACCTATTTTAGCTATCCTCTATGTTAATTTAGCTATATTTTAGTACATTTTATTAGAATAGTGTCACGTTTCCCTTTAGATTTTATTTTACAGGTTTTGGTTGAAATTCGCGGATTTCCGGGCAATTATATTGAAGTTGACAAGGAATTGGTGTTCCAGAAGCCTATTTGGAGTATCTGAAGGTTTCCGGATAGGATTTGGAGTCTAGGGGTCGAATCTGGAGGTTAGAAGGCCACTAGAAGTCAGAAACCGAGTCCGAAAAGGTGAAGAAATCCAAAACCGCGTCGAAAAACGCGGAATTCCGCGAAAAAGCCGGGGGGCGAACTGCCGCAGCATGGGGCGAACCGCCCCAGAGTTTATTCGGGGCCTATATATAGTGCTCAGTTTTCTCTCCGAAAATCATATCTTTCCAGACCTACTTTCTCACCTCTCTCTATAGTTTTAGGTAGGAACTTCCCAGGGCCTGTCCTGAGAGTTCTGTAGCTGAGGGGATACTTTTTCATAGCAGTTTGGAGCTCGTAGGACCGCAATCATCCGGAGATTGACAACCTTCGGTAACTTTGTATCTTACAGTTTTATTCTACTTATTTTATTATATTCTTTCAACATGTTTTCTTCTATGATTTATGTTGATTGCATGCCTATTATGAGTAGCTAAACTTATCGTTGGTGGTAGCATGTGAATTCTTAGCGAGGGAAGATAATCATGCTAATGGCTATATCGCGCATTATACTCCGTGTCATTGCTTTATTTCGTTGATCAGTTGTAACCAAAATTCTCGTATGTTGTATTGATTATTATGCACAATTTGACACTAGTCGACCATCAGACCAATTATTTTCGTAGTGTTGAATAATTACGGAGCACATTAGGACAATCGTGATTGACGAGTCAGACCAAATTATCTTCGTAGTGCTTAATACTTGCAACAGGACACTAGATTGATTCAAAGATCTCTATGCAAGACCGAGAAATTTATGCATGATTATCGACCCATTATGTTAAGAAGGACCATACTATCACCAATCTCCATTATCTGCTAGAAAACCCCCTATTGATGTCTGTTTGCTGATTTTATATTCTCTTGTTAAATAGATAAAGCAAGTTATAGTCTTGAGAGAACGACACTCGAGTCATTCTATTACTACACTACGGTTTTCGTTGTAGTTCTGGATTGCCTTTGGCTAAATAACAAATTTATTTGACTGAACCGGGACCTGACAAATCTCGCGTTCATCAAATTGGCGCCGTTGCCGGGGACTATACTCCTTTTTTCTGTTTAATTTGTTTATATTTACAGCTTTAGATTCCTAATTCTATTAGTTTTAGTTTTCCTTTTAATCTCTCTCTGATACTGCTTTCCTAGTCTGTTTCTAATCACCTTTCCTAGTCTGTTACAGATAGTGTATGACGCATACACGTTCTGCAGGTACACCGCTTGCTAATTCAATTGCTGAGATCGACAGAGTCTACCACCAAAGAAGGCGACTACTTGAAAGGCGCGCACTAGAGGAAATAGAGGAAACCGATTCTCTGAATCTCTACTTAGTCTCTTCAAGGAAATCGACGGAATGGCAGAAGCTAGACCACTGAAGGCATGGGTACAACCCACCAAGGATCGTATGAGGGGGCCGGCGATTGTTCTTTCGTCTGCAACCCGAGATCTGGAGATCAAAAACCACGCATTCCAACAACTTTCGAGGTTCTATGGCTTATCAAGGGAAGATGTGATGGGGTACTTGCACGATATCGATGATTTCGTCAACCAACTCCCACGACCCGGAGCTGACATAACAACGGATGAGTTGAGGATGAAGGTTTTTGCTATGGGACTTGGCGACAGAGCCAAGTCATGGTTAAGTTCTCTTCCAGCATGCTCGCTGGCACTTGGGAGAAGGTTTTTTTCAGCATTCATGGAGAAAACTTCCCTCACACCTGACTACCGTGCTAAAGGCGCAATTCAATGGATTCAAACAAACGAGACTAGATGAGACCATTCTACCCGCGTGTCGAGAGGTTCCAAGATCTCACGAACAAGTGCCCTCACCATGGTTTTGAACTTTCCGACCTAGTCCAACACTTCTACAATGGACTAACCTTCGAGAACCAACAGTGGTGGTGTCCAATCCAATGCCGAAGGCAATATTGGGAGAGAAACCGCAGAAGCGTCTGGGCTGTTTTCGAAAGGCTTGCTAAGGGTTCGCAGTTCAAGGACCCAAGAGCAATGGTTAGGAGACGTGGACCTGAAGCTCCACCGACTCAAAAGCCCCTATGTACAGGGGGAATGGGGATCAATTCGAGTGCTTTACCAACGAATGAAGCAGTCCTCAGAGCGCCACCAGAAACAACTGTTTCGAACGAAGTATGCCGAATAATGCAAGAACTATGGGCATGGGGCTCATATGTGTAGATCGGAGCTGTGGCATACGATGATGCAACTGGGCTCGAGGAGGAGGAGAAGCCTTTGCTAACGGAGTTTGGTACTCAAGAAGTTAGCTACGGACAAGACGGTAGGAATCCTCGAGGTGATTTGGAGAGAGGATACCGTAACAATCAAGGATATGCACCGGCTAACCAAACTTATGGACCTAACCAAGACCGTAGTAGGCTAAACTATGGTAATGATCACTGCGAAAACCCGCGCTCGAAAGAGCCACCGAAGTCGAAGTCGGCTCTACTGATGGAGAACTTGCAGACGATGGTTGATCACACAAAGTTTTCCATCAAACGTTATGAAGAAGATTCTGAGAGAACTAGCTAGGGCAAGGCTCGATAAGTTAGAACAAAAAGCACTAGGCTTGCCACATCAAAAGATGCAAGAGTTGATCGACCGAGGAGCAAGTGGGAGCAA
>CM051455.1:116595229-116639870 GCA_028274465.1 Plantago ovata | reverse complement strand
TAGTCTTGAGAGAACGACACTCGAGTCATTTATTATACACTACGGTTTCGTTGTAGTTGTGGCTTGCCTTTGGCTGAAATAAACAAAATTTATTTGACTGAACCGGGAGCCCGACATCTCGCTGTTCATCAACTTGGCGCCGTTGCCGGGGGACTAACTCCTTTTTCTGTTTAATTTGTTTATATTTACAGCTTTAGATTCCTAATTCTTATTAGTTTTAGTTTTCCTTTTTAACTCTCTTGATACTGCTTTCCTAGTCTGTTTCTAATCACCTTTCCTAGTCTGTTACAGATTGTGTATGCCGCATACACGTTCTGCAGTACACCGCTTGCTGATTCAATTGCTGAGATCGACAGAGTCTACCACCAAAGAAGGCGACTACTTGAAAGCGCGCACTAGAGGAATAGAGGAAACCGATTTCTCTGAATCTCTACTTAGTTCTTCAAGGAAATCGACGGAATGGCAGAAGCTAGACCACTGAAGGCATGGGTTCAACCACCAAGGATCGTATGAGGGACCGGCGATTGTTCTTTCGTCTGCACCCGAGATCTGGAGATAAAAAACCACCATTCCAACAACTTCCGAGGTTCTATTGCTTATCAAGGAAGATTGTGTGGGTACTTGCACGATATCGATGATTTCGTCAACCAACTCCCACGACCCGGAGCTGACATAACAAACGGATGAGTTGAGGATGAAGGTTTTTGCTATGGGACTTGGCGACAGAGCCAAGTCATGGTTAAGTTCTCTTCCAGCATGCTCGCTGGACACTTGGGAGAAGGTTTTTTCAGCATTCATGGAGAAATACTTCCCTCACACCTTGACTACCGTGCTAAGGCGCAGATCACTGGATTCAAACAGGACTATGATGAGACCATCTACACCGCGTTCGAGAGGTTCCAAGATCTCACGAACAAGTGCCCTCACCATGGTTTTGAACTTTCCGACCTAGTCCAACACTTCTACAATGGACTAACCTTCGAGAACCAACAAGTGGTGGATTTCCAATGCCGAGGCAATATTTGGGAGGAAACCGCAGAGCCGTTTGGGCTGTTTTCGAAAGGCTTGCTAAGGGTTCGCAGTTCAAGGACCCAAGAGCAATGGTTAGGAGACGTGGACCTGAAGCTCCACCGACTCAAGAAGCCCCTATGTACAGGGGGAATGGGGATCAATTCGAGTGCTTTACCAACGAATTGAAGCAAGTCCTCAAGAGCGCCACCGGAACAACTGTTTCGAACGAAGTATGCCGAATATGCAAGAACTATGGGCATGGGGCTCATATGTATAGATCGGAGTTGGCATACGATGATGGCAACTGGGCTCGAGGAGGCGAAGAAGCCTTTGCTACAGAGTTTGGTACTCAGGAAGTTAGCTACGGACAAGACGGTAGGAATCCTCGAGGTGGATTTTGGAGAAGAGGATACCGTAACAATCAAGGATATGCACCGGCTAACCAAACTTATGGACCTAACCAAGACCGTAGTAGGCTAAACTATGGTAATGATCACTGCGAAAACCCCGCTCCGAAAGAGCCACCGAAGTCGAAGTCGGCTCTACTGATGGAGAACTTGCAGAAAATGGTTGATCACACACAAAGTTTTCTCATACGTTATGAAGAAGATTCCGAGAAAACTAGGGCAAGGCTTGATAAGTTAGAAGAAAGCACTAGGCTTGCCCATCAAAAGATGCAGGAGTTGATCGACCGAGGAGCAAGTAGGGAACAAGGCAAACTGCCTAGCAGCACTGTGAAATCGAATGCCATTACATTGGCTGATGATGTACCTGACGAAATCACCATCAGGAAGGTTGTTAGGTGCAAGTGTTGCATGAAGGAAGAACTTCTACAGGCTGAGGAAGAAGAGAAGGGCCTTGGTTCTAAAACAAGTGATGAGGAACAAGAGGATCCCGAACCACTCCCTAAAAGTTTCGATGTAAAGGTAGGGATTGGTGAGCTTGAAGATGTCCGTGCCACACTAGATACGGGAACCTACTCAAACATGATTCCTTTGAATGTGTTTGAAAAGAGCAACATCGGAAAACTATCTGAGCAAAGGGCTATTGTACAACTGGCGGATGGATCCTTTATGAGACCCGAAGGCGTTGTGAAAAATGTGTTGGTCAAGATTGGTGAAGCATCTATATACACCAATTTTGTAGTTATGCCGGCATCTGCACCTGGAATGGGGGATGTCATACTCTTAGGGCAAACATTCTTGACTAAACTACGCTCAGTGATGGATATCTACCAAAGAACTTGCACCATCGAAGTGAATGGCAAGCAACACGTGTTGCAAGCCATACCCGATCCACCTGAACCGCCTGATATTACTACTCACTACTGTGGTCTTGCAGCCTATATTCTTTCTTATTCACAGGTTCGTGGCATGGAAAGGAGATCAATGAAGAGGAATCCTAGTACCCGCAAAAAGAAGAGATAGGCGCAGACAGGAGTCGAGTCAAAGACTTTAAACAATGACGCTATCCGGGAGGCAACCCGGAATTTTTACCGCTTTCTTTACTGCTTTTCTGCATGCATTCATTGTTGAACTATTTGCTTTTCATATGCGAATTTGTTCATGTCTGTGTCGTATATGCTTATGTTGAGTGAGATTTTTCGAGTGATTTTTTGAAAAAATTGGTTTCGGGGATTAAAACCGCATTTTCTGACGTTAGAGACCGTCTCCCCGCATTGGGGAGCACGGGGCGAACCGCCCCGCACGTGGGGCGAACCGCCCCACGGTCCCAGAACTTCAAAAACGCGGATTTTAACCCCAAAACCTTATTTTCTTCATTCTTCTTCATCCATACTCCCAAAAAACCCGAAAAGTGCGACTTTGCTTCTAAATTTTCATAACTTCTTCATTTCTTGACCAAATTGAGTGTTCTTTAGCTTAATTCGAAGCCTATTACATGATCTATCATCCTATCCGAACAGATTTCATCCTAATTCGTTAGATTTGCAGATCTGAGGTATCATCCTTAGAACCCTAATTTTCGAATTTGGGGGTTTTCTATTTTGAGCTTCAATTACGCTTATTTGATGCATGGGTATGTTGTTTGTGTGATTAGACATGTTATTTACTATCAATTGCATGCTCAATTTTGCTTGGATTGTTGATTTGGGTATTTTGCTACTAGATGATATATCATGTTCTGCAATATGTCTTTATCTTTGGTTTCTTGCATATGAATGTGTTTATTGATGTAATGTTGGTGGATTTGACGATAGAATGCTTAATTGTTGAGTATGAGGATTTATGATGATTGGATTTTTCGCTGCTATGGTATGAATTGAGCCTTGTTATCAAGGGTATTGGTTGTCTAGTAAAAGCATGATGTGATGTATCGCATGTAGTAGTTACGTTGGTGTGTTGCATGATGAAGAAGCTAGGCTAGACATTGCGGTTTGGGGAGTTCGATTGTTGATTTTATCACATGTGTGTTTCGCTTTTACACTAGCATATATTTGAGTCTGTTTTGTGTCATACGAGGTGCTAACCGCTGTTTGTAGGTACCATACCAAGGGAAAGGAGCATTCCCGTATGATTGTTGTGAAGAACCATGTCAAGGAAGGTGATCTCGCTAGACGTGCGTTCGAGCCAAGGGGTTTTGCAACAACGTCGTGGATTATCCAAGAGGAGGAGCTAGAGTACACCTGGAGTAAGGACTCCTATGCCTATTCATGCACCACCGAAGGGACAGAAACCGTTATTACGTCATCACTCCATCACGAGGACTGCAAAGTTCGAGTGAACTGGAAGGCACCGGGACATTCTCGCCGCGACGGATTCAATCTTGAGTTCGTAGTTGCTAGAAGATTTCGAAGCGCTAGCTTGGTTCCAAAACATAATGACATGGGTACCCAGTCCCTCGTTGGGGCGCCCTTTGCCTGCCTCTAAAGTGAGCATCATATAGACATCGGTCGGAGCAACAGTGGAGAATGTGGTCGAAATTGGAGGAAAAGGTAGAAGACTTCTGAGTATCCGAGCAGCCTACTGTAACCTTCTCGTGGTGTAAAACGTTGGAGGGGGAGGTCCTGATACCACTGTCCTTTCCCCTTCAACAGTTCACATCCTATTGGAGGGCTACAGGATGGAGGATTCCATAACATCGGCGGCTAATCTTGAGAATTCTACCTGCCACTACAACTCTATTGGCGGTGATGATGGTGACAGTAGTGACAATGAAGGCCATACGGGCAATGATGATCCTGATAGAGGAGTTGTTCCTGTCCGGCCTAAAAATGGAACTACCGCACCCACCAGAAGACCTGATGACACCCTATAAAGCTCACAAAGGAGGCCCAATAAATCACAAGCAGCATACTCAGCCGACCGAGGCCAAACCATGGGGTAACATCTAGTATCACATCTTATTTCCTCATTTTCTTACTGCTAGAGACTAGCGTTAATTTCATGAGGGGGGATGTGATTTAAGTGATCTAGTATTGTTAGTTTGGAGCTTGACATTGGTAGGTTGAGTATAGTACCTCGCATGTTTTATCCGTCTGCATTTTGCATTTGCACGTTTACTGCTTTCTTAGATTTTTTAGGTTGCATTTCACTACATTCATCCTAGGATAGTCTTGCATGTTTTATATGGAGTTTATTGCCGAATTTTTTGAACTTTTTTATTGGGTAGATCAACTAGCTATGCCATTAATCGTATGCTTCATCTCTATGAATTTGTTTGAGGTTTTTCTCGCTTGGCTTGTCACATTTATGTATTGCACTTAGTTAAGCTTGGTAGTCTCGACATCACTTAGTGGTGTTTTCTCTACTGCGGTTCACGAAGGCCTTTATAATAGGATGATGCATGTTAGGGTTTTATGGTTGTTTTCCCGAGTGATTATGTACCTAAGAGGCAACAAGTCTTCACCATGCTTTGAGATTGCTAAATGCCTAGGAAGGAGGTAGTGTGAGGTTGTGTGATCCTTTGTTTATAACCTATTCTTCCGAATAGGTTTGGGGAGTGGGTTACACCATCATTAGACTTGTTTCTGTTTTTCATTTTCGTATCGTGAGTTTATTTTTTCTTTTTCCGTAAATTTTGTACTCCAACCTATTCTTTCGAATAGGTTTGGGGAAGTCGTGTGAGTCATTTTGTTATGCTACTGCTGGCTAGGAAAAAAATCGGAAAAAAAGGAAAATTTCCAGAAAAAAAATGAGAAAAAGAAAAAAAGAATCTGGAAAAAAAAAAGAAGAAAAAAAGAGAAGACCCTAAAAAAGCAAAGAAGGGTCCAAAAAGAAAGTTAAATAGCAGTTTAGCAAAGTTTGAGTCTTTTCCATTTTTCGTATTGTTCGTAATCGTGTTGTAATTTTCTATTTTTATTTTTAATCTTTTTTGTCTTGAGTGTCATCTGTTCTAGACCACCCTCGTCCTGCCATTCAGGAAGTGGTGAATAGCTTAAGACTTTACTTGAGAGATGGGTAGAATAGGGGAGTGTTATCTTTCATAGGGAACCCTCCTTCGTTTGATGAGAGCCAGTACTGGTTCGACCTCTTTTGAGGAAAAGTCTTAACATGGTGGAACAGCAGTAAGTCCTCAGTTTCATAGGCACGGGGCAACCATTCGTATCTTAGCATGCATCATTACGTCGTCACTGACTAGGTCCAGGTAGAGAATGTTACGAGAGACTATCTTGTCTTGACATAAGTGCTTATGTGGATGTGTATAAGTCAATCGAGGTATTCTTCAACCTATATTCATTGTTTAATTCATATGGTTTTTGTTCATATGTTATTTGGTAGATTTAGTAGATTAGTTCATTTTATTTGGCATGAAACTCCATTTTGTGTCTTGCATGTTTTTTGTATTAGAGTCTAGCTTAGTTGCTTGAGGACAAGCAAAGGTTCGGTTTGGGGAGTTTGATGAATGTGTATTTTACACTTTCATTCGAGTCTTTTTCACCTATTTTAGCTATCATCTATGTTAATTTAGCTATATTTTAGTACATTTTATTAGAATAGTGTCACGTTTCCCTTTAGATTTTATTTTACAGGTTTTGGTTGAAATTCGGGGATTTCCGGGCAATTATATTGAAGTTGACAAGGAATTGGTGTTCCAGAAGCCTATTTGGAGTATCCGAAGGTTTCCGGATAGGATTTGGAGTCTAGGGGTCGAATCTGGAGGTTAGAAGGTCACTAGAAGTCAAAAACCGAGTCCGAAAAGGTGAAGAAATCCAAAACCGCGTCGAAAAACGCGAAATTCCACGAAAAAGCCGGGGGGAGAACCGCCGCAGCATGGGGCGAGCCGCCCCAGAGTTTATTCGGGGCCTATATATAGTGCTCAGTTTTCTCTCCGAAAATCATATCTTTCCAGACCTACTTTCTCACCTCTCTCTATAGTTTTAGGTAGGAACTTCCCAAGGCCTGTCCTGGGAGTTCTGTAGCTTAGGGGATACTTTTTCATAGCAGTTTGGAGCTCGTAGGATCGCAATCATCCGGAGATTGACAACCTTCGGTAACTTTGTATCTTACAGTTTTATTCTACTTATTTTATTATATTCTTTCAACATGTTTTCTTCTATGATTTCTGTTGATTGCATGCCTATTATGAGTAGCTAAACTTATCGTTGGTGGTAGTATGTGAATTCTTAGCGAGGGAAGATAATCATGCTAATGGCTATATCGCGCATTATACTCCGTGTCATTGCTTTATTTCGTTGATCAGTTGTAACCAAAATTCTCGTATGTTGTATTGATTATTATGCACAATTGGACACTAGTCGACCATCAGACCAATTATCTTCGTAGTGTTGAATAATTACGGAACACAATAGGACAATCGTGATTGACTAGTCAGACCAAATTATCTTCGTAGTGCTTAATACTTGCAACAGGACACTAGATTGATTCAAAGATCTCTATGCAAGACCGAGGAATTTATGCATGATTATCGACCCATTATGTTAAGAAGGACCATACTATCACCAATCTCCATTATCTGCTAGAAAACCCCCTATTGCTGTCTGTTTGCTGATTTTATATTCTCTTGTTAAATAGATAAAGCAAGTTATAGTCCTGAGAGAACGACACTCGAGTCATTCTACTACTACACTACGGTTTTCGTTGTAGTTGTGGATTGCCTTTGGCTAAATAACAAATTTATTTGACTGAACCGGGACCTGACAAATCTCGTGTTCATAGCCTTTCAATCTCTGCTTTCCTTACCTTTTGAAGCCCCACAACAATGGATACCACTATTGATGAAACCGCAAAGAAAGCAGTTGAAAAGGCTCAAGTCCCTGACCATGAATATCCATAAAGTCCCTACTTCATCCACCACTCAGAAAACGCTACCTCTGGTTCTATTACTCCACTCCTCACCAAATCAAACTACCATACATGGTCCAAAGCTTTTTGCATGTCCCTTGAAATCAGAAACAAAGTTGGTTTTGTTGATGGCACCATCACTGCTCCTGAAAATGATGAAGTCTAAAAGAAGGCGTGGAACAGATGCAACACAATTGTCTTGTCTTGGATGATACATTATGTATCACAAGAAATCAAAAGTGTCATTCTCTATGTGAAGACAACCAAGGAAGCATGGAACAAAATCACTACCAGGTACTCAAAGCCAAATGATGTGCGCATCTGTCAGCTGCAGAGAGCTTTGAGTTCTCTTGGTCAAAGCAATGATAATGTGCAAGACTATTTCACTAAGATGAATGCTCTTTGGGAAGAACTTGGTGATTGCAGGCCATTGCCAACTTGTACTTGTGATGAAACTTGCAAGCATGCTGAGGCTATTGAAAAGCACAATCAGCTTGACAAGATTTTCTGTTTCTTGATGGGTCTCAATGAAAACTATGATATTATCAGGGGTCAAATCATCACTATGGATCCAAAACCATCCATAGATGAGGCATATGCACTTGTTTTGCAGGAAGAAAGCCAAAAGATGGCAAGGCAGGACCAGCTTGGTGAGGTGGAGGCTTCAGCTATGTATGTTGACAACACAGGTGTTCAAGCATTTGGAAGTAACAATGCTCAGCTCAACAATAGCAACAAGAAGAAGAGAGACCAGCTCTACTGTCCCAACTGTCCAAAGTTTCAAATCACAAATATGACACGTGCTTTAAAGTTCATGGCTATCCACAGAAGAGGGGAGTTGAAGGCAAGAATGGAAGAGGAAACTACAGAGGCAGAGGTGGAAGAGGCACTTATGGAAATATGGGAGGAAGAACTGGCAACATGGGAGGAAGGACTGGATATCAAGGGCATCAACCGGTTGCAGCTGCAACCAATCTTAACACAGTCTCCATGACCAATGATCAGTTCCAGCAGTTGATTCAATATGCTCAGAAAGGACCAGGTGGATCTCCAAGTGGTGCAGGACAGCAGAAATGTGGAACCAGCTCATCTCAGAAGGACGGAAATGAAGCAGAAGTAAACTATGCAGGTAAATTTAATTTTGTCAATTTTGTTTCAAATCATACTTTGGAAAGATGGATCTTGGATTCAGGAGCTTCTGATCACATAGTGTTCAGAAAAATATTTCACTAGCAATAAAAGAGAAGTTAATACCTCTGTGACATTGCCAACTTTGCAAAGAGCAATAGTATGTCATATTGGAGACATTAAAATAGAAGGAAAGTTCATTCTTAAAGATGTGTTGTGTGTACCTTCTTTTAAATTAAACTTAATGTCAGTGAGCGAAATATGCAATGATAATGAAATAGCATTCATGTTTTCTAACAATGATTGCTACATATTGCAGAAAAGCTCTATCTCCAATCAACCATGGACCAAGATTGGGAAGATTGAAACAAGAAAAGGTCTGTACACTCTTCAAGAGTCCTTGAAATTACCTAAGGCATTAGCCATTTTGAATAAAGATACTGCTTAGGATGAAGCTCTTGTCTGAAGTCATCTCTGGCTATCGTTTAGGTCATCCTAGTTCAAGTAGATTGTCTCTTATTTCTAGTGTTTATCCCATAGTTCAGTGTAATGATTTTGCTTTCTGTGAGATTTTTATGAAAGCAAAACAGAAGAAGCTATCTTTTCCAGTGAGTAATTCAAGTTCTAGTTATGTTCTTGAGTTGTTAAATTGCGATATTTGGGGGCCATACTCCACTGCTACTTTGAATAATCAGCACTATTTTTTGACAATCGTAAATGACTATAGTCGCTTCACTTGGATTTTCTTGCTTAAACACAAATCTGAGACAAAAAGTACTCTGATGGCATTTGTGAAATTGATGCATAATCAATTGAATAAAAAGTAAAGATAATAAGAACCGATAATGGCTTAGAGTTTCTAATGCCTGAATTCATGAATGAAAGTGGTATCATTCACCAGAAAACGTGTGTATACACACCCCAACAGAATGGGATTGCTGAAAGAAAACATCAACATTTGTTGAATGTAACTAGAGCTTTACTTTTTCAAAGCAAGCTACCTAAATATTTTTGGGGAGAAGCAGTATTGACTGCAGCGTATTTGATAAATCGAATACCTACGCCTATCTTAAACAACAAATCTCCTTTTGAAGTTCTCAGTGGAAAAATGCCAGACTATTCCCAATTAAAGACATTTGGTTGCCTATGTTTCTGTTCCACTGAGCCAGTAGGAAGAACAAAGCTCGATTCTAGAACACAAAAATGTGCCTACATTGGACATACTCCCCATATTAAAGGATATAAGTTGTTCGATCTAAATAAAAGAAAAGTGATCATCTCAAGAAATGTAGTGTTTGTGGAAAGTGTATTCCCTTTTAAGGAAATAACACAAAAAGATGAGAACATACAAATAAGCATACCTGAATACTGATGAATGTGTATTTTACACTTTCATTTGAGTCTTTTTCACCTATTTTAGCTATCCTCTATGTTAATTTAGCTATATTTTAGTGCATTTTATTAGAATAGTGTCACGTTTCCCTTTAGATTTTATTTTACAGGTTTTGGATGAAAAATGAGGATTTCCGGGCAATTATATTGAAGTTGACAAGGAATTGGTGTTCCAGAAGCCTATTTGGAGTATCTGAAGGTTTCCGGATAGAATTTGGAGTCTAGGGGTCGAATCTGGAGGTTAGAAGGCCACTAGAAGTCAGAAACCGAGTCCGAAAAGGGGAAGAAATCCAAAAACGCATCGAAAACGCGGAATTCCGCGAAAATTACTCCCGGACGAACCGCCCGGGACGTGGGGCGAATCGCCCCACACTATTTCGAAGCTATATAGTTGCTCAGTTTTTCTCCGAAATTCATACTTTTCCAGACCTATTCTCTCACCTTTCTTTGTAGTTTTAGGTAGGAACTTCCCAGAGCCTGTTCTGGGGGTTTGTAGCTTAGGAGATACTTTTTCATAGCAGTTTGGAGCTTGTAAGATCGCGATTCTTCGGAGACTGACAACCTTCGGTAACATTGTATCTTACGGTTTATTCTACTTATTTTTATATATCTTTCAACATGTTTTCTTCTATGATTTCTGTTGATTGCATGACAACTATGAGTAGCTAAACTTATCGTTGGTGGTAGTATGTGAATTCTTAGCGAAGGGTTGATAATCATGCTAATGGCTATATCGCGCATTATACTCCGTGTTATTGCTTTATTTCGTTGATCAGGCGCAACCTATATCTTTGTATGTTGATTAATTATTATGCACAATTGGACCCTCGTCGACCTATGCATATCTATATCTTCGTAGTGTTGAATAATTACGGAACACAATTGGACAATAGTGTTTGACTTGTCAGTATCTATATCTTCGTAGTGTTTAATAATTGCAACAGGACAATTGATTGATCAAAGATCTCCATTCAAAACCGAGGAATTTACGCATGATTATTAACCCGTTATGCTTTGAAGGATCATACTATCACCAATCTCCATTATCTATTAGAAAAACCTTTGCTATACCGTCTGCTGTTTTTATATTCTTTAGTTAAATAGATAAAGCTAGTTATAGTCCTTAGAGAACGACACTCGAGGTCATTCTACTGCTACACTACGGTTTTCGTTGTAGTTGTGAATTGCCTTTGGCTAAATAACAAATTTATTTGATTTGCTCGGAGCACGACATCCGCGCGTTCATCAAATACTTAAATGATGCTACTGACATTTTAGAACAACGAGATGAAACTGAAAATGAAGAAAACATGGAAGAAATTCCATTACAACATGAGGAAGCAACTCCAATACAAGAAGTAGATGCAGACGTTGCTGACATGAGAAATTCTCCCATGAGAGAAAGAGTTGAGAGTTCACCAGTAAGAAGTTCACCAATAAGGGAACCAAAAGCAAGAAACTCACCAATTCTTAGAAGATCAACAAGAGAAAGACATCTTCCTACACATTTAGATATCTTCCATCATGAAGCCAAATCATATGCAGTACATGCTAGCTCATTACAAACTCGATATCCCATTTCAGAGTTTCTTGCATATGACAAAGTTACAGATAAAGGCAGAACCTACTCTATAAATCTTGCAATGGTTCATGATCCAGAAACTTTTTAACAAGCAGTCTCTCAATCCCATTGGAGAGAAGCCATTTCACTAGAATTGAAAGCCCTGCAGGAAAATAAGACATGGAGTATAGTACCAAAACCAAAAAATGCTAAAGCTATTGGTTGCAGGTTTGTTTTTAAAACAAAATTAAATGCAGAAGGCAACATAAAAAAACATAAAGCACGGCTAGTTGCCAAAGGATACACGCAGAAGTATGGTTTTGATTATACTGAGACTTTCAGTCCAGTTGCAAAACTAACTTCTATCAAAGTATTTTTGGCACTAGCAGCAAAAGAGAATTGGTCCCTTGTACAATTAGATGTACATAATGCCTTTCTAAACAGAGATCTTGATGAAACCATATACATGGAACTTCCTCCCGGTCTTTCAATTCAGGGGGAAACAGAAGATCACTACAAGAAATACAACTTTTAGCAACCACTTTTAGCGACGGATAGATCGGTTGCTAAAATTAGCGACCGATCGGTCTTTTAGCGACGGATAAAAGGCCATTAGCGACGGATAAGAAAAATCGTGTAAAAGCGCGTCCGTAAACCCTTAGAGCGCACGGGGATTAGCGACGGATTAGCCATCGGTCGCTATTTAGCGACGGATGGACCCATCCGTCGCTACATTTGTGACCGATGATCTCATCCGTCGCGGCTTTTTAATTTCTTTTTCTTTTATTGTTTTGCTGGTCAAAATGCTTAGCGACCGATGGTTCCATCGGTTGCTATGCTATATTAAAAAAAATAATAATAATAATTGGCGACGGATGAGCTAATCGGTCGCTAAATAGCGACCGATCGCTATTTAGCGACGGATGAGCCATCCGTCGCTAACTGTTAACATATCGTCGTCTTCGCCGGCAGACGGACAGAACACCAACGCACAGCAACACTTCTCTCCTTCGCGGCTCCATTTTCTCCTCCCCTATTTTCTTCATTTCTTCACCATTTCAATCAATCGTATAGTCATTTCGAAGCTCTTCCATCAAGGAACAAGTGTAGCTATTCAATTGCGTGATTATTTCCCCATTTGTTCCGCAATCAAAGGTATATATTTCGAACCCTAACTTGTCTAAATTTTAGTATTCTTCATTTTTTTTCAATTCATTGAATTTTATGCATTCTACTAGTATCTATTATGTTGTGTAGCTCAAATTAGGGGGGATGCACAAGTTTTAGTTGGTGAATTGATAGATTTGGGATGAATTGGGTATTTTATAGTTGAGTTCGATTATGTTTGGTATTTGAATTGAGTTGGATTACGTAGTTAGTTTTGTTCAATTTGTGTAGTTTTGTTTCGGATATACTAATTACTAATTAGATTTGGAAATTGTATAAGTATAATGGAAATATGAGTAAATTATTGTGTATTGTAAGTAGTTATAATAATGGAAATTGTATAATTATAATGGAAGTATAGATAAATATATGTAATTATAGTATATTGTAAGTAGTTATTATAATGAAAATTGTATAAAATATAGACAAATATAAGTAATTATTGTTTTAAAAAAATGTAAGTATGAAGGAAATAACTCGATCATAGGTAAATTTAAATTAGAAAATATTGGGAGTATATATAATGCAATGTAAAAAACTGATATTAAAATGAATAATCGGTGAAAAGATACGTTAGCCGCTGCAATGTACTAAACTTCTATTGGCCAGGTTTAGCATTCAATTATGAATCCCGATCGTACTTGGATGTACAGTAGGATTGCAGATGGAATACTTTTGCCTACGTTTGTACAAGGGGTCAATGCATTTGTCGAATTTGCATTGTCAAAACCCGAGTGTTTGAGTACTAGGATGATGAAGTGTCCTTGCAACCATAAGAAATGTAGGAACCGTAAGTACTTACCCTCTACGGTGGTTGTAGACCATTTGAAGAGTAATGGTTTTGTCCCTAAATATGAGGTGTGGAATCATCATGGTGAGGCAGTTCGTTTGTTGGGGGATTATTCCATGTTGTCGGGGAAGCGTAGGAAAAGGCAGGAGAGTAGTGCTACACCAGGTGCCTGTACTCATGATGATGGCACATGGGACCGGATGGAAGAGATGGTCCATAACGCTGCGGGTCAAGAATTCACGGAGGGTGTTGTTAATGAGGAGCCTCCGAATGCTGAGTCACAACAGTTCTTTGACTTGTTGGAAGCGTCAAAGATGCCACTCTACCCGGGGTGTAGGATGAATGAATTGACTATGTTGTCTCGAATTATGAGCAACAAGGAGGGTGGTGGGAATTCAGAAAGCAGCTGCAACGATTGGTTGAGTTTGATCACGGATGCTATGCCTGAAGGAAGCCTAGTTCCAACAAACTATTACCAAGCGCAGAAGAAGATGAAGGCGATGGGATTGCCTATGGATAAAATAGATTGCTTCCCGGGTATGTGTATGATCTATTGGGGGGAGGATGAAGGTTTGTTGAAATGTAAACATTGTGGGAAGGACCGGTATAGTCGTTACAAGGAGGGCGCTGCAATGAAACGACAGAAGAAGAATCTCTCCCACAAGATAATGTGGTACTTCCCTATAGGTCCTCGTCTGAAGAGGTTGTATGCATCAAATGCATGTGCAGATAAGATGTTGATGAACGGAGATTTGTCAGGTCCCGGTTCAGTCAAATAAATTTGTTATTTAGCCAAAGGCAATCCACAACTACAACGAAAACCGTAGTGTAGCAGTAGAATGACTCGAGTGTCGTTCTCTCAGGACTATAACTTGCTTTATCTATTAAACAAGAGAATATAAAACAGCAGACAGATAGCAATAGGGGGTTTCTAGCAGATAATGGAGATTGGTGATAGTATGGTCCTTCTTAACATAATGGGTCGATAATCATGCATAAATTCCTCGGTCTTGCATAGAGATCTTTGAATCAATCTAGTGTCCTGTTGCAAGTATTAAGCACTACGAAGATAATTTGGTCTGACTAGTCAATCACGATTGTCCTATTGTGTTCCGTAATTATTCAACACTACGAAGATAATTGGTCTGATGGTCGACTAGTGTCCAATTGTGCATAATAATCAATACAACATACGAGAATTTTGGTTGCAACTGATCAACGAAATAAAGCAATGACACGGAGTATAATGCGCGATATAGCCATTAGCATGATTATCTTCCCTCGCTAAGAATTCACATACTACCACCAACGATAAGTTTAGCTACTCATAATAGGCATGCAATCAACAGAAATCATAGAAGAAAACATGTTGAAAGAATATAATAAAATAAGTAGAATAAAACTGTAAGATACAAAGTTACCGAAGGTTGTCAATCTCCGGATGATTGCGGTCCTACGAGCTCCAAACTGCTATGAAAAAGTATCCCCTAAGCTACAGAACTCCTAGGACAGGCCCCGGGAAGTTCCTACCTAAAACTATAGAGAGAGGTGAGAAAGTAGGTCTGGAAAGATATGATTTTCGGAGAAAAACTGAGCACTATATATAGGCCCTGAAAAACTACGGGGCGGTTCACCCCATTGTGCGGCGGTTCGCCCCAGAGTTTTTCTCGCGGAATTCCGCGTTTTCGACGCGTTTTTGGATTTCTTCCCCTTTTCGGACTCGGTTTCTGACTTCTAGTAGCCTTCTAACCTCCAGATTCGGCCCCTAGACTCCAAATCCTATCCGGAAACCTTCAGATACTCCAAATAGGCTTCTGGAACACCAATTCCTTGTCAACTTCAATATAATTGCCCGGAAATCCTCGAATTTCAACCAAAACCTGTAAAATAAAATCTAAAGGGAAACGTGACACTATTCTAATAAAATGTACTCAAATATAGCTAAATTAACATAGAGGATAGCTAAAATAGGTGAAAAAGACTCGAATGAAAGTGTAAAATACACATTCATCAAATTCCCCAAACCGAACCTTTGCTTGTCCTCAAGCAACTAAGCTAGACTCTAATACAAAAAACATGCAAGACACAAAATGGAGTTTCATGCCAAATAAAATGAACTAATCTACTGAACCTACCAAATAACATATGAACAAAAACTATATGAATCAAAGCATGAATATAGGTTGAAGAATACCTCGATTGACTTATACACATCCACATAAGTACTTATTTCAAGACAAGATAGTCTCTCGTAACATTCTCTACCTGGACCTAGTCAGTGACGACGTAATGAAGCATGCTAAGATACGAATGGTTGCCCCGTGCCTATGAAACTGAGGACTTACTGCTGTTCCACCATGTTAAGACTTTTTCTCAAAAGAGGTCGAACCAGTGCTGGCTCTCATCAAACGAATGAGGGTTCCCTATAAAAGATAACACTCCCCTATTCTACCCATCTCTCAAGTAAAGTCTTAAGCTATTCACCACTTCCTGAATGGCAGGACGAGGGTGGTCTAGAACAGATGAAACTCAAGACAAAAAAGATAAAAAATAGAAAAACACGATTACGAACATTTACAAAAATGGAAAAGACTCAACACTTTGCTAAACTGCTATTTGGCTTTCTTTTTTGGACCCTTCTTTGCTTTTTTGGGGTCTTTTCTTTTTTTCTTTTTTTCCTTTCCAGATTCTTTTTTTTCTTTCTCTTTTTTTTCTGGAAATTTTTCTTTCTTTTTTTTTTCGATTTTTTTCTAGCCAGCAGTAGCACAACAAAAAGAGAAACAAAATGACTCTCACGACTTCCCCAAACCTATTCGAAAGAATAGGTTGGAGTACAAAATTTACGAAAAAGGAAAATAAACTCACGATACGAAAATGGAAAACAGAAACAAGTCTATGATGGTGTAACCCCCTCCCCAAACCTATTCGGAAGAATAGGTTATAAACAAAGGATCACACAACCTCACACTCCCTCCTTCCTAGGCATTTAGCAATCTCAAAGCATGGTGAAGACTTGTTGCCTCTGAGGTACATAATTACTCGGGAAAACAACCATAAGACCCTAACATGCATCATCCTATTATAAAGGCCTTCGTGAACCGCAGTAGAGAAAACACCACTAAGTGATGTCGAGACTACCATGCTTAACTAAGTGCAATACATAAATGTGACAAGCCAAGCGAGAAAAACCTCAAACAAATTCATAGAGATGAAGCATACGATTAATGACATAGTTGGTTGATCTACCCAATAAAAAAGTTCAAAAAATTCGGCAATAAAACTCCATATAAAACATGCAAGACTATCCTAGGAAAGCAGTAAACGTGCAAATGCAATTAAAAAAAAAAACAAGACTATCCTACTCAACATCACAAAGCCAAACAATACTTAACATCATGGTTCACATCCCATCCCCCTCATGAAACTTAAGCTAGTCCCTAGCAAAAGAGAATGAGTAAATAAAAAGTGATACTAGATGTAACCGAACGGTTTGGCCTCGGTCGGCTGAGTACTCAAGAATGGACTCAAGAGTACCTCCCCACGGTGGCCGCCATTCTCTTGGTCCAATGTAGCAAAGAGACCTAGGAAGCTTCAAAGATCTCACCATGGTGAATGGACTGGTTTGCTTTGCAGGCATATCCAATAAGGACTTCATCAATAGGAGGACATTCACTTTGACTTCATCGAGGTGCTTGTTTAGTGGTGGCTCCTGTGTATCTTGCTTGTCAAGCTTTCCACCTCAGAGAAGTAGATTCACCTCTTTGTACTTAAGAACCTCAGTAGTAACGGAAGGAAGTGGTTTTGGGTTGATGCGAATGTCTGGGAGTAAAGAAACAGGGGAGTTGGGGTCGTCCAGCTCACTGGTCATGGGAGGCGGTTCTCCCCCATGCTGGGCGACTCGCCCCCCACCTCCAGGGGGGCGTCGCCTTCCAATCCTTTCTCCTCTTCAAGTTCTCGAACCTCTTCTACTTCAGCACAATTCAACAAGCTGAATTCTTCCGTAAGATGCTCAGTTACTTCAACTTCTTCAACAACTTTTGCTATACGAAGGTCATCTTCAACTTTCTCGGCATGTGCATCTTCCTCACTGATTTCTTCGGTTTCAAAATACTCCTCGGATGAGCTTCCTGCTTCACCTCGATCTACTTCCCTTGCGGTGATGTGAATTGGTATGACCTCATCGGATTGTGTTGAACCTCTGGCGTACTTACGGAGGACTTCTTCTGCCTCGTCGACCGTACATTCTCCCAGACCGCCGCTCAACTGATCCACTCTAAGTCGTTCCTCTTCACGAAGTCCACCAACGAAGCACCAAATCAACTCCCCATCTTCGAAACGGTGATGGGGGCACTCACGTTTATACATCTCAAAACGTTCGTAGGCGTCACAAAACTGCTCATACTCTCCTTGCTCGAAATATTGGATCCTATCACGTAAGGCAATCGTCTCATGATAAGGCATGAACCGCGCCAAGAACTCCTCTACTACTTGGCCCCAAGTTTTCAGCGATCCTGGTTCAAACCTTGCAATCCAACGCCTCGGCTCATACTCAAGAGCAAAAGAAAATAGTTTCCTGCATAATTGGTCCTTAGTAAACCCTTCTGCTGGAATTCTTTCTATTTCCTCCTCATAGGATCGAATGAAACTCCATGGGTACATCCCTACTCCATCTTCGTACCTCGGTAAGTACCTCACCATGGACTCCGTCACCTCATACCTCCTTAACTCATCTTCCAGGTATATGGAAGATACTCTCCTCACCTGCGAGAATTGGGGTGTCATGCGAGCGCGCATGGACATCATACCTGTATGTCTGTAGTAAGAGTAACTCAAACTAAAAGTTAGTTCTATTAGCGTAATCAAACACAATGTCACCAAAAATTCCAAGAGCACAAACACGCAAGGTAACCAAGATCAGATTAGATGAATTTACTGAAGAAGATAGGAGGAAAGAAATAGGGTAAGAAGGTGAAATTTTTGAGAGACAATCCAAGAGCTGTTCTGGGGGTTGAATGCTGAAAATATAAACAAATTAAAATAGAAAAAAGGAGTATAGTCCCCGGCAATGGCGCCAATTTGATGAACGGAGATTTGTCAGGTCCCGGTTCAGTCAAATAAATTTGTTATTTAGCCAAAGGCAATCCACAACTACAACGAAAACCGTAGTGTAGCAGTAGAATGACTCGAGTGTCGTTCTCTCAGGACTATAACTTGCTTTATCTATTTAACAAGAGAATATAAAACAGCAGACAGATAGCAATAGGGGGTTTCTAGCAGATAATGGAGATTGGTGATAGTATGGTCCTTCTTAACATAATGGGTCGATAATCATGCATAAATTCCTCGGTCTTGCATAGACATCTTTGAATCAATCTAGTGCCATGTTGCAAGTATTAAGCACTACGAAGATAATTTGGTCTGACTAGTCAATCACGATTGTCCTAATGTGTTCCGTAATTATTCAACACTACGAAGATAATTGGTCTGATGGTCGACTAGTGTCCAATTGTGCATAATAATCAATACAACATACGAGAATTTTGGTTACAACTGATCAATGAAATAAAGCAATGACACGGAGTATAATGCGCGATATAGCCATTAGCATGATTATCTTCCTTCGCTAAGAATTCACATACTACCACCAACGATAAGTTTAGCTACTCATAATAGGCATGCAATCAACAGAAATCATAGAAGAAAACATGTTGAAAGAATATAATAAAATAAGTAGAATAAAACTGTAAGATACAAAGTTACCGAAGGTTGTCAATCTCCGGATGATTGCGGTCCTACGAGCTCCAAACTGCTATGAAAAAGTATCCCCTAAGCTACAGAACTCCCAGGACAGGCCCCGGGAAGTTCCTACCTAAAACTATAGAGAGAGGTGAGAAAGTAGGTCTGGAAAGATATGATTTTCGGAGAAAAACTGAGCACTATATGTAGGCCCCGAAAAACTACGGGCGGTTCGCCCATTGTGCGGTTCGCCCCAGAGTTTTTCTCGCGGATTTTCGACGCGTTTTTGGATTTCTTCCCCTTTTCGGACTCGGTTTCTGACTTCTAGTAGTCTTCTAACCTCCAGATTCGGCCCCTAGACTTCAAATCCTATCCGGAAACCTTCAGATACTCCAAATAGGCTTCTGGAACACCAATTCCTTGTCAACTTCAATATAATTGCCCGGAAATCCTCGAATTTCAACCAAAACCTGTAAAATAAAATCTAAAGGGAAACGTGACACTATTCTAATAAAATGTACTAAAATATAGCTAAATTAACATAGAGGATAGTTAAAAATAGGTGAAAAAGACTCGAATGAAAGTGTAAAATACACATTCATCAGATGCGTTGGCACAAGGAGAGAGTAGTCGCGGATGACCAAGAGGGTAAGATGGGTCACCCATCAGACTCGCCGGCATGGAAAGAGTTTGATGTGAAATATCCACAGTTTGCAGCCCAGTCTAGAAATGTAAGATTGGGACTTAGTACTGATGGTTTCAACCCGTTTGGGAGTGAACGGAAATATTCGTGCTGGCCAGTGATGCTTACACCTTGCAACTTGCCTCCGGGTGACTGTTTGAAAGAACCATTCATGTTCTTGACCGTGCTGGTGCCAGGGCCGGATGATCCAGGATAGAAGATAGATGTCTTCTTGCAGCCACTGATCAAGGAGCTTATAGAGTTGTGGGAGGATGGTATCCCGGCATACGATGTCTCAACAAAGACGAACTTTACCTTGAGAGCAGCACTACTCTGGACCATCAGTGATTTTCCTACGTACTCCATGTTGTCTGGAAGGAAAACATCCGGATACAAGGCATGTCCACATTGTCTGGATGATGTTGATTCACACTATCTGCCGAAGAGTCGAAAGAAATCTTGGTTTGATTGTCATCGCAGGTTTCTAGACGATGAACACCCGTTCAGAAAGAACAAGACTCAGTTTCTTAAGAACAAAGTGGTGGTGAAGAAGGCCCCTAAAGAACTAACAAGTGCACAACAATTTGCTATTATAGAACGCTTGGGGTACAAGAAAGTAACTGAGGTTGGGTGGGAACAGCATAACGAGAATATCAAAAGTGAGTATGGATGGAAAAAGAGATGCATCCTATGGGATTTGCCTTATTGGAGTAGTCTTCGCATACGTCATATCTTGGATGTCATGCATATTGAGAAGAACGTATTTGAGAACTGCTTCAACACCATTTGTGAAATTCCCAACAAAACAAAGGACACGGTTAGGTCCAGGGAAGAGTTGGATATTCTATGCAGGAGGCCCGGACTGTCAAACAAGAATGCTGATGGCAAGTGGCCGAAGGCTAAATACACTTTGTCCAAAGAGGCTAGAGCGAAACTTTTTGATTGGGTGAAGTTGTTGAAGTTCCCCGATAATTATGCTTCTAAATTTGCTCGGTGTGTGGACACGAGTAAGACAAAGATGTATGGGGTGAAGAGCCACGATTGTCATGTGTTCATGGAGAGGCTCATCCCGATTGCATTTCGCCAGCTCTTAGATAGATCGGTATGGAGTGCCTTGACCGAGTTGAGCTTGTTCTTCAAGAATCTATGCACACGGGTTGTTGAGGTTGAAGTGTTGAAGACGATGAAGGCTAACATACCGGTGATTATGTGCAAGATCGAGCGTATCTTTCCACCTAGCTTCTTTGATTCCATGGAACACTTGCCCATTCACCTACCAGATGAGGCGTTGCTAGCCGGACCTGTTCAGTATCGTTGGATGTATCCCTTTGAGAGGTAAATATTTTAGTATCATATTTACAAACATATATGACACATGATTGTATAGTATATCTAATTATGACAGACATATTATAACAGATACTTAGGCAAGCTGAAGCATTATGTGAAGAACAAAGCTCAGCCTGAGGGTTCGATTGCCAATGCATACATTCGAGCAGAGACTGCAACTTTTTGCTCCTATTTCTTTGACACTGGGGTCTCTTCGAAGACATCTAGGCCGGCTAGAAATGCCGACACATTTCAAGTGCAAGAGGACCATAAAGTTTCACTATCAATCTTTAAGGTTTCGGGGAGGGCGTATGGTGAAAAAAAAGTGGCATATCTGACGGATAAGGAGTACAATGCTGCACATTCGTATGTCCTTTAGAATTGTGCTGAGCTCAAGCCATTCCATGTCAAGTTTACTAGGTTAGTTGCCTTCTTACGTTTTACGATTGAATTAAAATCTTATTTTAGAGAAAATGGTAGTATTAAACCAAATATACGCATCATGTGCAGTTTCTTCAGCGCCCGTTGTGTAGAGCAAAATCCTATAGTGGCGGATGACACAATTGAGGACATGCTTAGGGAGGCCCTAGTCTCCGAATTTCCAACATGGTTCAAAGAGCATGTACAGAACCCGGCCAACAAAATAACATGTCCTTACTTAAGAGCACTAGCAAGTGGACCTGGGAGAAGATACTCCTCCTTCCCATCTTACATTGTAAATGGACTTAGGTTCAACAGTAGTGAGTGTGGATCGACAGATGCTACAGTTAATGGTGGGGTTCGTGTCTTGGGGAAAGACATAGGTGATGATGTCTACGATTACTATGGGAAGCTTAGGCGTATTGTTCGCCTTGAATATCCCGGAGTACCTTTGAAAAGAACAATGTTGTTTGATGTTGATTGGTATGATCCCACTGATGTAGGCACCAGAAGGCTTGAGGAGTATGATATGGTGGAGATAAACTATAAGAAGAAGTACAAAGTGTACGAACCATTTATCTTGGCAAGTCAAGCACTTCAAGTTGTATTTCTTCAGTTTCCTACCTTGAAAAAAGATAAGGGCGATTGGTTAGCTGCTGTACCTATAAATGCTCGATCCAAAGTTGAGTATGTGGAGAAGGACGAGTCAATTAACAACTCGTACCAAGAAGAAGATGTAGATGGTCAGGCTAGAAAACCTGTACAGGCTACAGTACAAGTTATTCAGCTGCATGATGATGTTTTCATTGACTTACAACCAGAGTAGATTATAGAGGTTACGTGAATTAGTACTAGGTAGTTAGAGTAGACTTAGCTTAGACTTATCTATTAGGCATATAATAAAAAAATGTTCCTTACTATATCTCTGATTTTACATCTTATATAATAGGTTGATTATTATTAGATGTCAGTTCCTACGTTGGGGGATATCCTACTTGAGGCTTGGAAAGCCAACTGGCTGTTGGGAGTTCCGCCTTCGGAATGGATGCCAGCTCCCCTTCATGAGTATTGGCAGGCCTACTGGCGTGACCACCCAAATGTCCAGCGTCGTTCCTTACTTTATCTCTTAATGACTTTACATGTTTTATATTCAATTGTGTATGTACTAACACGAATCTTTTTATTGCAGATGCCACGACCCAGGAGGCCACGATACATGACCCCGCAGTCCCAGAGGTCAGATACCGACGGAGAGGACACCGGGCAGGGCTCACAGCAGGGCTCCCCTACTGTTTTTGGGACTCCACCTGGGTCGAGTAGGGGATCGACTGCCTATTCCTCCCTCCACGACCCGTGGGCCCACGTTCCAGACGACGGTTGTCTCTTTCAAAGGCCGGAAGATGGTCTGATGTGGAATGGTCGCCCTGTCCTTTACCCCAATGGAGAGAAGTAAGTATTAGGCATTAACTGATTTACGAACTTTTAATATATATATACCGAACTAACCGAAGGTTTCACTATTGACTTACATGTTCTTCACAGGTTGTATGGGGAGCCCGCTGCCAAAGTACTCAGTGGGATAATACGGAACAGGATGATCCCACCGCAAGAGGGTGGCAGCCAGTGGCATTGCATCCCGGACCAAATTAAGGGAGAGCTGTTCGAGGAGCTGAGGGTGAGTTAATAATCGTACATTAGTTACCTAATTGTTTGTGTTGTGAGTGGTATGTTAGCCACTTTGTGTGAGTGGTATGTTAGCCACTGTACTTGGGTGATATGTTAGTCACCATTGTTTTAGTGAAATATAGGACAATGTGAGTGGTATGGTAGCCACTATATTTGAGTGGTATGTTAGCCACTGAACTTGGGTGATATGTTAGTCACCGATATACTTGAATAGATGTTGTTTCCCCTTGTTATATATTTGATACATGTTGTTTCCCCTTGTTATACTTGAATGTTTTTAAGTATTCACCAACGTATGTGTTTCGATGTTTATTTGTAATTGTGTAGAAAGATTTCTTCCTTCCGAAAGCATTGCTGATGGATCTCTGGTGGAGCTTCAACTCTCACGGTAGTTCCCTTTACAAGTGCATGGTTCATAACATGAAGAAACTGTATACACATAACCGTCCACGTACCGGTGATTGGCCCGGAGATGAAATTTGGGAGGCGTGGAAGGTGTATTGGGCTAACGAGAGAGTCCAGGCGCAGGCTGACCAGAACACTGATAACAGGAAGAAGCAGCCGAATGATGGGAGCCGTACCCTGGTGACACACCGTTTTGGCTATGAGTCGATCGCTACAGCACATGTGAGGCAGAAGGTAAGTGTATTAACTTTGTGAATTCATCATTCTTATACTTGTTATTTACTTGCATTTCGAACTTTCAAACTAAGTATATGATGCTTTCATGTGTCATTCAGTTGAAGGATAAGGAGAGTCTCCTATTTACCTTGTTCTCGAGATCTCAGAAGGCCAAGGACGGACAGTGGTTGTGTGACGAGGCCAGGTAAGTTCAACAATACATGTGTTTATTAAATACTGATGATTTCATAACTAATTAACAACATAACTAACACCTTATACTCTTGATTTATAATTTCAGACGGCCTACGAGGCCAGGATTCGTGATCAGGATCTCACTGTTGAGGAAATGAATGTCATTTTCCTCGAGGTGAATCCTCCAGACGAGAAGGGTCGTCGCTTGGGACTGGGGAGTGCAGCAGCCGTCCCTGAATTGGACTCGAGGCCGACTCGTCGTTCCCGTGCCAGTACATCTTCATCATCTTCAGCAGCAGCTTCCGCTCGAGAGCAGGCCCTCTTACTTCAGTTGCAGGAGAAGGATGAGGAGGTGAAGAGGCTAGCTGCGGAGCAGGCTGCGCAGAAGGCTAAATATGGTACTATGTTTGCTGAGCTGTATGCGAAGCTGGGGATGGAACCACCTACCTCTCCATGATCCCCTATCCTTTTCGACTCTATTTACTATTTTCTACATGAATACTGTGTACACTATGATATTATTTTGGATTAGTATTGTGTACGTATGATTATTATTATATGTATGGAGGGTTTTGGTACATTTATTATGATTTTTTTGTTTATTTGGTCTATAAGAATTTATGTAACATGTTGTTTAATTGAACAGGTTGCATTTGATTTTGGTTCTCATTATTATATCTAAAAAATTAAAAAAAAAAAAAAAAAATATATATATATATATAAAATATATATATATATATATATATAGCAACCGATGACTTTATCCGTCGCTAGGAGCATCAGAGATCCAGCGACGAATGAGTTATCCGTCGCTGGATCTCCGGGACCTTTTGCGACGGATAAGTCATCGGTTGCTAAAAGTCAACCTCCTTATCCGTCGCTAATCCGTCGCTAATTAGCGACGGATAACTCATCGGTTGCTAATTCGCTAGCGACTAACGGTTTAGCGATGATGACTTTATCCGTCGCTAAAAACACCGATCGGTCGCTAATTGTTATTAGTGACCGATCGGCATTATTTAGCGACGGATGGATCCGTCGCTAAATGGTGTCCTCCTTGTAGTGGATGAAATGGTATGCAAGTTACACAAGTCCATTTATGGACTAAAGCAAGCATCTCGACAATGGAACTATAAATAAACTCAATTTCTTTTTGAATTGGGGTTCCAACAATCAAAAGCCGATTATTCTCTGTTCACAAAAACCATCAAGGATGGGAGCACAATTTCTCTTCTAGTCTATGTTGATGATATCATCATAGGAGGGAAAAATGAAGAAGCCGTGAACAACATTAGAGAGAGATTGAAAACAAAATTCAAAATTCGTGATCTAGGCCAACTAAAATATTTTTTGGGTCTTGAAATAACAAGAAATAGCAAAGGAATACTTATCTCACAGAAGAAGTATGCCTCTGAAATCATAGAGAAAAGCTGGATTACTTGGAGCAAAACCAGTAATTACATTACACCAATCGAACAAAATGCAAATTTTTTTTTTTTCAAAATTCTTCAAGATCACTAAAGAATTCAACTTATTATAGAACATTGATTGGAAAATTGATCTATCTTACAATTACACGACCAGACATATGCTTTGCAGTTAGTATTTTTAGTCAATTCATGGAAAATCCATGTGAAGATCACTTAGAAAGAGTTCTAAGATTAATCAAATATGTCAAAGCAGATATAGGATTGGGATTGTATTATTCAACGAATCCTAATTTACAAGTAACAACATATAGTGATTCGGACTTTGATGGAAATCCAATCACGAGAAGATCAACTATAGGATATTGCGTATTCATAGGAGATTCACTTGTTAGTTGGAAATCAAAAAAACAACTAACGGTAAGCAAGTCATCAACAGAAGCAGAGTACAGAGCAATCTCGCAAACCTGTTGCGAAGTAATGTGGCTCAAGTACTTACTTAAAGATTTCAGAATCGAAACAATTATCCAATCACAATATTGTGTGATAATCAATCTGCAATCTATCTCACCAAAAACCCCGTCTTTCATGAAAGGACAAAACATATCGAAATCGATTGCCATTTTATAAGGGAGAAGGTAGAAGAAAACATTGTGAGATTGGAATACGTTCCAACCAAAAGACAATTGGCAGACATATTCACCAAGGCAGTAGCTTCACCAAACATAGTTGAAGCAATAGGTAAGATGAACCTAATAAATCCTTATGTTCCTCTTAAGGGGGAATATTGGAAAGCCTTGGAATGTAGAAGGACCGGAAAAGAATATACCAATGGACTTGAGGATAATGGATTTGAAAGTAATATGGCTACTGTGATAAGCGGGAAAGGACGGAAGGACTTAGAAGCAAATAAAGATGGGACGACCAATGAGAAAGGAACGCGTCTCACGAACACGTCTGAGGTGAAGCGAATCCGAACTGAAGACAACGAACCGGAAGAGTTAAAAAGACGAAGAGCGGCGGTGTAGGAAGACCACCCGCAGAAGATTACAACGGTACAGTTTTATACCGGAATTGTACAGAAACTGTACCGGAAAGGATGACAGCTACAGGATCGAAATTGATGGTGAGATCACCATTTTCTTGGAGGAAAAGTTTAGGGCTTTGTCATCAGAGCCAATAAGGCTTGTAATTATCTCTTTATCTTGAATTATTGCCCAAGAAATAGTTAGAATTGTACATGTATAAATTAGGGGCATTTTTAGGGTTCTTGTATTAAGTTTTCAATCCAGTTCAATAAACACAGAAAAGCTGAAATATGTTTTCCTTGTTTTCTAACAGTTAGCTGGAGAGGTTGTCTACACCACTGTGTAGATATCTTTGTATTCCAAGACTTGCTAATTTTTGCAATTCTTTGAGGTTAATCTAGTGAGCTAGAATGATTGGTTTGAGGGGTTCTGTTACCCTATGTTCGTGTTGTTTTCTGTATTGAGTCGTTATACTTCATTGACTACTTGAAATAAAATGCTATCTTTGTTAAAAAAAAATGGTCGTATAGCCTATTTTTATATTTTACCATTAAGCTATACAGTGTTACGTTAAGCGTAAAATAAAAAAATTATCATATATAAAGGGAAAAATTCGATGAATACCCTGTGTTGTAGCACAAGCTAGAACATAGCTAGCCTCGCCCTGCCGACCAATGGTCTGAAGTTGGGAGGAGAGGTGAAAGTAAATATATCATTTGGTTATTTCGGAAGTTTGGGAGGGACGAAATTATGTAAAATTGATAATAGTACTCGAGGATATGCCTACAAAATCCTTCTGACATCAATCTAATTCTCTTCGGATCCCTTCTCTTTCTCAGAGTCTGAGTCGTACACTAATGTGATCCTCTGCGTAAGATAGCTCGGTTGTGACTTAACCGAGATATAATTGTTCTAAGATAATTAGTGAAATTAGGTAAAAATTAGTCTGAGAGACTGAACTATGTGGGGAATAAATGTGAAATTCTGTATTTATTTATGTATTCATTTTTTTGGAGCAAATTCTATATCGTTATGCATCATTCTAAGTTCAAACATATTTGGCATTGTACTAGTATTTCCTAAACACATGCATGTCCCTTCTAAAACTTACTCAACATTAAAAAACTGAAAAAAGAATCACAACCATATTTAATATTTTACCAGTTACGAATTATAAAACTCTCAGTATCACAGATATATATAGATAGATATATATAGATATATATCTATATATATACATATATATATATATATATATATATATATATATATATTATATATATATATACTAGGAACCGCGCGTGTGAAGCGTAATCATGTAAAACATTATTGTTTTATTAAATAATATATTTAAATAAATGGAGTGAATATATAATCTTCACATAATGACTTCAAACGTAATAAAAAAATAACTAATTGAGTAATTAAACATAATATAAATGGTGTGCTATAAATGTATATAGTTTTTGTAGTTATGCAATTAATAGTTTTGAATTGAATTATATTAGACATACAAAAAGTATTCATCCGATGAGTTAAGAACCATCAGATACATCTCTAGACTTTGGAAACATTCAACTTCAAAATCTGCAATGCATCTTTTTCGCATGTTAATTGGTATTTTTCATCAGTTGAATATATTATCAAGTGCTTCATATAAACATTCTAATTTCATAATATGATGATTTTAGTTATTTTTATTGTATGATTTAAGAATAATTTAAGGTCAAAATGACCATCGAAAAAGTCAACAAAATCAAGTGTTACATTTATTATTGGACGGAGGAAGTATGTCTTTTTTATAAGAACATATCATGGTTATTTTTAAAATTAACTACAGTACGTCATACAACTTTATGTTAAAAAATAAAACTTTAAGAAGAGAATAAATAAAAAAGATTACGTGATTCGAACTCAACACCTTCAACTAAAATAATGATACAAATAATAGAGAAAAATCACCAACAAGATTCGAACCAAACACCTTCAATAAAATTATAATGGAGAAAAATCACGCCAACGGGATTCGAACCCTACATCTTTTAATTAACTAATGACACATGTACGCACCAGATTGAAATTGGATAAGCAAGATCAACGGATTAAAATTGATTGGTAGGTCAAACCATTGGATAAATCAATCGGCTTATTATATTACTTTATATATATATATATATATATATATATATATATATATATATATATATATATATATATATATATATATATATATATATATATATATATATATATATATATATATATATATATATATATATATATATATATATATATATATATATATATATCTATCTATTAAAGGAGAGTTTAATTTATGTTCTCTAAGATTACAATTCTGAGATACACTGCAAATCCTTTCTGAGTCTTCTCCTTGATTTGTGGTAGTACTATATAAGTTTTATCGTTTTTGCAACTTTCTGTTTTATATTGTACATGTATCTGATAACTTCTGCTTGCAAAAGCTTTAAATTGTTCTGTTTCTATCCTCCTGTAGTTTCACCAAAATGGCTTCTGTACTAATTGGTACATCGACCAAGAAAGCGAAAGGTGCAGCGGAGTTAAACGAAGATACGTTGATGCTGATACTACTTCTGTTGCCACCTAAATCCATTTTCAGATTCAGGTGCGTCTAAAAAACATGGAACATTATTATTTCCACCCCTTTCTTTCTTCAAGCCTATCATCGCAAAACAAAAGAGCCTCCACAACTGATTGCATTCATTCAAAGCAATCCTGACCATTCCAAAATATTGCCTCTGGAACCGATTAATCATCACGACTTAGCTGATTTTTCGACTGAGTTCGCGGACTTCATCAACTCATCCAATGGTCTTATTCTCTGGTGTAAGCCCTATGTAAGCAATTCCAAGTTCTACTACCAATGCAACGTGCTAAATCCCCTGACCCGGAAAATGGTTGAACTGCCTGATCAGCCTCTCATACAAATGAGAACCTGTGTTATGGCCATAGTTTGCCAAGAGAACACACAAGAGCTTGTAGCCAGTTACAAGGTCATCGTGGCTGATGCAAGCACAGTGAATAAGATTTTCAATACAAAAATTTACTCTTCCAAGACTCGTAAATGGACCTCGTCAGCTCCACCAGTCATGGAGGACTTCGAATTATGGGTTACACCTCCAGTGGTGGCGAATGGCATTATATACTATAGTGCGAGTATGAGTGTCATTGTTTACAACTCTAATAGAGACAGTGTGCAAATAATCAAGCTGCCAAAGAGATGTACATATCCCTACAATATCGCAGGGTCAAGTGGGGAAGACAATGACAACTTGTGGCTCTGTGAACAGCGCACGACACGGATGAATATTTGGATGCTTCCAAGTGCTAGCTCAACAACGACAGATTGGATCCGCAAGTACAGTTTTAGTTGCGATTCTTTGGCGAAAGATATAATGTACGCACTTAAGAGAGACAACAGAAAGATGGTGAACAGATAACCGCAGAGGCATTAGTCCCATGGACACCCCATGTACTTGTTCTTAGCATACAGCAAAGGATTTTTCTTTATAACACACGGAGTAAGTTTGTGGAGGAAGTCCAGTTTCTTGGTGGTCAAAGTTTCGAAGATGACAGTCGCAACTATTACTACCCCTACATGGAGCCTTTTTGCCTATCCTCCTATGCTCTTTGATATGTCAAACATAATATATACTACTATATTACTTGGTTGTTCCTTAACTGCAAGCTCAGAGACTTAACTACATATACCACACTTTTCATGACAATGTATTCACACAGACGGATTAAGTTTAAATATATATACAAATTTCGGCAAATAAGCTATCCGAACTAGTTAAACGCACTCACACTCACTACTTTTACCTGGACATTACTACCCTGCTGGACGCACTGTGCCAAACCCCGAAGCTAAGGTCAAGCTCCCACCATCCGACATATAGAAACAGTTATAGTTAATACGAGTGACAAGAGCTGCCAAATGAGGAAACTGTCCCACGTTGAGCTTCACCGACAAAATCTGCATTGACATATGTAGGAAGATCAGCAAATGGTGAGTTAAAATCTCCATGTTAAGAGGCTCTCTTTCTAATTAGTTGAATGCAAAAGGGAAAACCGAACAAATTAGTTCTAACGATCACATAGGTATGGATTCAAAAGTTCAAGAAAAATTACCTTCCTGCAGTTGAATAATGAAAACTATGGCATTAAAAGAATTATATGTAATACAAAAGGAGGAAGGGAAAAAAAAAAAAAAAGAACTCCCATACCCTGAGGAGGAATGACATGCAGTCATCAAAATGTTTCTCTATTCGCTCCAAATCTTTCTCGCATCTTATTTTGATGGCAGAAACTGCTCCACCACTGCTCAGGGTCTGTTGTACAGTATAGAAGTCCAGTGCTAGCCCAAGAATACTGTTTATACGACTGGCAATCAATCCCCACTACAATGAGACCATATTTCCTGTTAACTGCTGGAAATTTGTAGGTTCCTCATATGCAATTTCACATGTAATAAGTAACTTTAAAAATGCAAAGGACACCGAACGTACCAACTTGTCAGGAACCACAAAACACTGGCGCTGGATTGACAGCAAGTAGGCCTCGTGAACTTCAATGGCCTCATCAAGAGTTCCAGCTGCCGCCACACCTTCACAAAGCTCACGCCATGCATTATGATATACCTACGCACCACAGATTGGTTTAGTATGCTACACACCAGAATGTATATACTTCGGGAAAGTCTGTGGACTCTAGATTACTAGAAGGTTGTTAATTCCTATCATAGTTGGATGCTTTTTAGCACATGGCATTACAATCAGACTTAAGACATGATGATAGGCTAGCTTATAACTTTTCAACGTAGTAAGGTTGAAAACACTATGCCTCATGTCCTCAGGCGTTAATCCTAGACTCGAATAATGTCGGCAAACATTCTCCGCTAGATTTTTAGAGTTCAAACCCAAACATTTAGAGTTCAGTTTACATTTGACACAAGAGAAACAACAAATTCAGGACATAGCAGGCCACAGTATTGTGGCTGCAACAACTAGAAAGTTAGAAGTCTCACCGCAGCATCTAGTTTAGATTTTCAAATTCTAGTAACTGGTACTTTTTGGATTGGGTAACACTAGATGTTGTAAGAATTATAACAGGAAAAAAAAAAAAAGGAGAAAGTGACACATACTTTTTTTTTTTTTTGAGAAGTGACACAAATACTTTTTGTTAGACAGATTTATGTTCCAATATCATGCTTCTGTAACCATAAGCTAGGAATCTCATTTGCGTTTGAGAAAATTCATAAATGTGTAATCAAGTAGTCATACCAAAATCACTAGAAAATTGAGAAATACAAGATTCTATGTGATCATGCAGCTATATGATATATATCACATATATAGAAGAGATAACATATATTCATGTCTGAAGTCAAAGATTGCAGAAGGAAGAGATAACATATATTCATCAAGGGGATTTTTCAGTAACTCAGAGAGTTTCCTTAAAATAAGATAGATTGAAATACTCCAAATCAACCACTTTAATTGGGGAACAGAGTGAGAATAGTAACGAACAGACAACACACCACAACATATGAACAGTTATGTTAGTTACTGATGGGTATTTGACGGCTTGAGAGAAAAATAATCATGCTCGTATCAGTGTGCGGGACTGTGGCAGGTTTAACAACTAGTTTTTTAATATCAAGTAACTGAACGCTAGAGTCCTGAACTATCAGGAGTTGTGAGTATTTGGCGTAAAAATACTATATACCCTTTCAATCAAATTCCTCTCATTCCATGCCAGTTGTGTACAGCACGAGAAAATTGATTGCCAAACAAACCAAACAAGCACTTACCCTATCCATAACGTATTGGTGAAAGGCATCAACGAAATGGAGCAATTTTTGCTCAAGCAACCACCTGCGCTTGTGTTTTCTTGTTACACTGCCTCTATCCTGATTGGCCAGAAATCCATATATGAAGTGCGCATTTGAACATAAGGATACAATTTGGTATAATACCTGACTGCAAGTCTGCATAAAACTTTGAAATAAATACAAGTTGACCAGTACCTTCCACATCCATCTTCGAGCCTTATCAAGCACAAATTTTGCACGTTTAACTTTCAGTAGAAAACTCATGACCTGGAGACAATAAGATAAGAGATGACCAAGTACCGAAAAAATAAAAAATATTGTGATCTAATTAGAAGTTTCATGAAGCTACCTGATTATACTTCTTCATTGCATCCACGTTGGCAATAAGTTCAAGCGGCCATGAGACCTAATGTATTTTTATTAAAATAAAATTTAATCAAAAGGTAAGATTCCGCTGACAAAGATTGAGGAAGAGCATTATAAAAACTCGAAGTACATGCCTTGTATGTGAACTTCAGAGAGTCGAGGACATCCATTGCAGAGCCCTGTTGTCCTCTACCTTTACGAGGAGATGAAACAGATGTATAATTTTGCTCTTCCTCAGAAGAACCTGGACTTTTGGATACTGAGACAACCAATGAATCAGGTGTACTAAGGAGCACATTATCAGCAGAATTCCTAATTGATTCCTGTATATATTACATTGTTGTTGGTTAATTGTTGTTTAGGGACTTACAAAAAAACAAAAATAATAAAAATAAAATGGCAGGAAATTGGTATTTCCGTAACCCAAAATGAAAAGAATGGTTTTTATGCCAATGCCTTCTGTTGTTTACCAACCACTTTCATTACTTACATACTGACTAAACTGTCTCTCCACACCTGACAAACTTACTTCTGGGCAGGTAATAAAAATGGTATGGCAACCATCAACAGTCATCCTAGCACAGTTTTAAAAGGATCTTTACTGGATGCATATGACTTAGAATTTCAATTTTTGTTAGGCATAAATCCTAAGAGTGTAAAAAGTTGGTAAATGATACTCAACATCGAGTTAATTTCTTAGAGTTCCTATTTGGTTCTATAGAAAGGAAAATTTTGATACTTGAATAGAGACGACTGGTTTGTTCTCTCCGCATGATTGCAAAAAAGAAAATCAAAGCAAAAAGTGATATATATCATTCAAAACAAATACCAACAATCTTACTTCTAAGCGATAATTTAGAAACCATCAGGGTAGAAAACCACAACTATATGCATCATAGGTATGTCCGAAAATACATTTGCAATCACAAAATGTAGTAGGACAAATTCTTCATTGTAATAGTTGATAATTTAATATCTGCGGCAGATATGTAGTATCAATCCATGGTTAAACACAAGGCTGGCATTCGAGAAGGGGACAATTCCACAAAGACACAATTAGTTATGACTTATGTGACTAGACTAGTAATGCATAATATAATCATAGCAATTCTGTAACACACAACAAAAGATTATATACTTTTCGCTCTTTTGTAACAATCATCAACTAGCTAGATTGTTTGAAGAGATTAGAATATAACATCTGCAATTTGAGAACAGACATCTTATTTATCTCCCATTTTATCTATGTGAGGCACCTAAACTCTGTTCCCATCATCGAAAAAATCAATCGGTTATTGTAATATTGCATAGAAATTTGAAAGAATAGTTCTCAAGACAGATTTCTATAGCAGCATGCCAACCACTGATTACATCCATATCAATGGATATACTGCACTAGAAAAAAGAGAAAAAAGGGTGACTAGCTTCATTGTAACGATAACATTAGAATCCAAGAAAACTAACTGTAACTAACCACATGAAAATAATAATGACATCTACAAGTAAGTCAAGGTATTTATTTAAAGACTTGGAACTTTTCTCAACAAACATCGGCAATGTTATAAATAGATGTTCCATATTCAAATATTGATGAATCTGAAAGAAAGAACACACTAGGTTCACAAATGCAGTGTAGCATAAACAAACTTAAGAATAACAGGAAAAAATTTGGAAATTAAACAAACTTAAGAATAACAGGAAAAAAAATTTGGATATTGCTCCTTAAAGTTTGAGGAGAAACTATCATGTCAATTTTAGTTGATGTTGAGTTGAATGAAATTAGAGTTCGAATATATCAATGGAAATAAGTAATAACTCCAAGAAGGAATGTACACTAAAATAGTAAAAACATTGAATTATGAACTTTCAAGAAAGTAGGTTATAAGCATCTTGCATTAAAAATTAGCAGACCACAAGAAAATAACTAGAGATGCACAACACATACTATTCTATATACCTGCAAAATTGTGTTCAATTCAAAATCATCATCCAAGGACTCTCCTTTGTCGAGCTTATTAAAAATCACTGACAGGAAATGCTGCAGCAGATCACCTGGATATGACAATACTCCAGTCAGATAAATTTGACAAATTTAAGCAAAGGCACGACTAAGACTAAAATTGTCAAAATGAGAGGAGACCTGATCCTAGTAAGTATATGCCTCTCAAAATACCCAACTCATCTAGTAATCTCCAGTCATGCAATAATTTTGACAACATCTTCCTGCCAATATAATCAGCCTGCAAAATTAATATTCATAAAAATGTGTACATCCATATTCCATACATCAATAGCATCACAAGTATCAAATGTAATAATATGTCAGGGCCAGTAGTGAACCTGCTTCTTGACATAGAAGATGAAGCATTCATGAAGAATAATCGCAGGAAGTGGAGTACTTCTGGGCTCAACATCTAGAATCCAGCTAAGGGTTTTTGACTGAAGAGTGCTATTATTCTGAAAAGGTAAAGCCTCCGAGATCTGAAGGTCATCCTGTTACCAGATGAAAGTAAAACATGAAAATCAGTTTAAAAATCAAGAAGCAACCCAAAATTTTGTTTTGCTACATAATTGCACCACAGGTCATCTTATGTAGGCCAAGCCTCAGGATCACATAATTCCTACTGTATAATTTTATCACTCACTTCCACTTAAATGAAACAAGTTCAATCACTCATCAGTCAAGCAAACATTAAAAAAAAAAAATAGAAAACAGAAGTTACCTTGAAAGGTGGAAGAACAGTTGGAAATGGAAACAACACTTCAAGCAATTTTGTGTCATCTAGCAACCGAAGACGTTCCAGTTCGCCAAACTGAAACCCAGAAGCATAATCCGTGTGTCCATTATTCTCATTATATATGGTCTTCCTAAGGCCCTCATCATTCAAAGGGGCGAGACGGAAGGCTTGAGATATATTCAGTGAGCTCCAGGCATCCCTGTTCTGCTCCAGAAACCCATGACAAACCGTAATAGTTGGATTTTCAGGAAAGTATGTTTGCTGAAGATCATCAATCTCATCCAGATCTACATGTAGTTCCTTCAAATTACATGTTGCACTTTTTTGTGAAGATAGTGAGGTGTTACTTTTTTTCTGCGCAAATGCATCGTCCAGTAATTTTTCCCAGAACTTTTTTGACTGTGCATCTGATGGAAAGTTCATATCAGGCTTACCCAGCTCCTTTTTGCACCCAAAGGATCTAAATAAATGGTTGTCATCTTGCCATAAACATCCGGAAATGTGATCCCCATTGCCAATAAGGGCAGCTAATGACAGGCAGAAGACCTCTGACAAGGTTAATCCACCTATACCATTCTCATCATCAGTGTTATTAGAAGACACTGCTAAACTAGATGTCATAGGAGCATGACGAATCAGCTGCAACGATTTTCCAGCAGAAATGATAGCCTTTGCAGTATCCTTGATAAAGAACGGGCAAACTTGGAAATCTAGTTTAGTTGCTCCTTTTCCTGGAACCACAGTTGACAAAGATATGGATTCTCTAGAACTCATATGTTTTTTCTCATTATGTAAAGGTAGAAAGCTTGAGGGAAAATGCGTGGGATGTAATTTCTCAGTCATAGCTGATCTTGGCTGAAAGCTTTTCTCCCAAAACTCAGCATCATCTACTGTTATTTCTTTGTTAGCAGCAAAGAACATCTGCATGAAGGGAACGATTTCTAGTGAGAATGGCAATATTAGAAGACTCTGAGAGGGAGAAAAACATGAGACATCTGCATGGAAGGAAACGATTTATAGTGGAGCTTCAAAACTGGCATATTAACACGAGATATTTCTTAGAGAGGGAGAAAAAGGTGGAAAATGAAAGAAAACACAAGACTTAAAAGATAAGACCACAAGATAAAGACTTGAAAATTGATACTGGTGATACTACCTACACAACAATTATCATCAATAACTCCAGTACATCAGTACAGCACAAATTAAAAGTGCAATCATAACAAGTTATCAACTCATAGAAAGGCAAAGAGTGGAAGAGCAAAATATAGGATCTTAGCTCCCTATCTAATGTGTATTGGTTGAACAATATAGAGTGCTGAGGAATTAGACATTAGTAAAATGTGTTTCTGAATCATATAATTTTTTTTCCTGAATCATATAGTTATACAACAAAGTAAAACGTGATACATGAATAGATAAAATTAAGAAAAAAAACAGCATTCTTATAGAAAGAAATTGCATGAATTCACATTTGCAGAGACCGAACTGTGAACAATGTAAGAGAATTTTCTTAAGATGCACATAATTTATCATTCTATCGTTCAAGGAATAAAACATTCACCAAAGGAAAAAAAAGAAGATAAAAAGCCTTCTTGGATAATTCACAGGATAATCTGGGACCTTAGAAATTTGTAATGCATGACAGTTTAGAGAATAATTGTCCCATCAGTTTATGCATGAACTACAACAACTCACCTGTACGGGCCAATCATTCCAGAAAATAAACATGAATCTACACGTAATTCTTCAAGGCCATTTCATATGTTAACTCATGGTTTCTACATGATTCTCGGAGGAGAACGTATATGTTTCAAAAGGGGTTGGGACAGAGAAGGACAACAAAGTACCTCATTGAACGGATCATCAAGAGTCCCTTGAAATAGCCAAGAATCAAGAGTCTCAATATACGGGAACAGACTGCCAACAAGAATGTACAGTATCATCCTATATGCATCCTCCTACAACCACCAGATTGTTTCAGAACGAACAGACTTGCAAAAAGACCATGATATGATAACTAGTAAACATATTAGAACAACCTCTCCACCTTGCACCAGACAAACTTCATTTAGCTTCTGATGCAAATAATTCATAATATGAAGAGCAATGTCAGCAGCCGGAACATGGTGATCGGATTCAAAATAGATTTGTGGGATGGCTCCGTGCACTACTTGTAACAAACATTCAGCTCCTGAACAAAGACTAACATAAAATGAAAGATCAGGAACAATGGAGAATCCCAGGAAAGAGAATTAAGCTCCAACTAAATCCTTCAGAAATCATTTTGAAGCAAGAAAAGTACAGGCTAAGTTCTACAAAACTATCTTAGCTTCAACCAGGACTTGACAAAGAGAATGATAATATGAATCAAATACTTCACATAATAGATCAAAAAATGACAAATGTAGCACCATCATTCAGTCATAACCTAAATTCCACAAAGAACAAACCCATAGAAGAACAAACCTTGATAATGAACTGGACAGTCCCAGCAGGGTTGGTGTAGTCCTACCATCAGAGCTATTTATCTTCACCTCTTCTTGCAAAGCAACATCACGTATCCTCTGTTTGAAAATACGAAAGAATCACACGAATGCATTCGAAAAATTTGAAAACATAGACTAACACCACAAGACATACTCTAAGACATTGATAAACAGCACAAGAAAAGGCCCGTAAAGTTGGCGAAGGCAAGCGCTTGAAGTCATCGATTTTCTTCACCAAACCATCCACCAACTGTAAACAGGTAGCCGCATACGTAAACCCATCAAGCAGCTGATACAAACTCGTATGAGAAAGGTGATTCACATAAATCCCAGTCTTGAACCGAAAGCGTTGCTCCTTCTTATCCCAAACGAAGAGGGAACTCGATAGACCTTGAAGCATTTGCAACACTCCCCGTACCTAAAACAAACAAACAACCAAATGAATAAACTGAATTACAAATAAAAGAACAAACTTTACAAGTTTGAAAAGATATGTACAAGATCGATTTCATTGGTATTCAAAGATGATTGTGGGGCAGTGAAATGTAAGCTCCCGCGGGTGAAGGAAGTGTGGAGCTTGTTTATGAGATTTTCACGGACTTCCATCTTGTTGGAAATCAAGAATTCAAGGAAGGCACTCAGTGACGCATATCATCAAACAGTTGGTGTATCCGATCCAAACACGGAATATATATATAAAGGGAGAGGGATGAAATTGAATTGTTGAAACGGTGAGTGATTAACTGCGCCGGCGAGTGAAAAGTTAAAACTGGATCATTTTGGTTCGTGATTGAATTGCAGAGGAATTCAAGTGGTAGAGTTCACTATTATTTAGAAAGGAAAAAGAATCATTTGAGAAAATTTGTTGTAGCCGCTAAAGTTTTTCAAAACTCTCTTTCTCGTGCGAAGTAAGGGGTACAAATTAAATTTTCTACTCCGTAGTACAATTTACCAACCGTAAAATTAAAAAATAAATTAAATTTTCAATGACTTCTTAAAAAAAAATTGTACTAACCTGGAGACGGACCTAGGCCGAGTGTTTTATTCCCGAATACTTTGCATGGTGCTAAGTGTCATACCTCTTCCAAGAGTGTCTTTTTAATGTACCTTCTCTCGGACCTTTATATGTATATAGGAGGTCATTCAAAGGCTACTTTATTTTGGTGACATAGTGTTCGTAGGTAAGGAGGAAAGGTCCTGATGTAGGCCTAGATGTAATAGTGTAATTGATTGTAGATTATAAGTTCTGCAGGTACTAAAGTTAACGTTATGAACATTAAAACGATAACGAACTAAGGGTAAAACTTCTTAGTTCGTACTAGGATGTTGGATACAGGCAAGACATATTTCAATATCAACATGTTATTAAATGGCGTTTGTTTGTTTGTTTCATTTTCTATATACATATCTTTGAATTATCTATAACTCCCTCCGTCTCATTCAAATTACCCAATTTGACTTTTTTCGGTCAACAGTGTTCAACTTTGACTCCCGATTACTATTAAACTATAATGATAAAGTATTTGACGAAATCATATGATATTATGAAAATATAGAACTTAAATTTTCATAATATAATTTTATTAAATATTTTATCATTATAGTTTAAGAGTAATTGAGATTCAAAGTTGAAAACTGTTGACGGAAAAAAGTCAAACTGGATAATTTCTAGCGGACAGACGGAGTATTTTGTGTAACTCGCTAGTCATGTGATTTGATTTACACGTTGACCGTGCGTAATAGCTAGCCCACGGTGAATTGGGTAAAGCTATAATTATATTATAATTATATGTCAATCTTTATTCTTACAAACTACTACAGTACATTCAACACTTTATATTGATTCGTTGAGTAAACAGTTTGTATGATTCACCAGAACTCAGGCCTCAGAGATATTTTACAAGTATTGCCTCAGCTTCTTCTTCTTGTTCTCCATCATCTCATTTACACAGAAGAAACAATACTAGAGAAACCAAAAGATAAGATACTACACCAAATGATTCTTATGTACTGTTACACTATATATGATTAACTGGTTGGTACACAAAACAGTTTAGTCTGTATGAGTTCAATGATGATGCACTATACCCCTCCACTCTCCATGGAATTTATTTACTGATGTACTGCCTAAGATAATCCACCCGAGCCGGATGCTTCAGCTTCATCAGAGCCTTCACTTCATGCTTCCGTACCATTTCACGTGAAATGTTCAAGTTTCCCGCGATCTCTCCTAGTGTTCTGTCCCCTTTACCATCAAGGCCGTATCTTTGTCGTATCACCAAGCTCTCCTTGGGCTTCAGAGAATCAAGCTGCCGAATCATATGTAGACTTTTAGTGATTTCCTCGATGATATGAACTTGATAATTTGGAGAATGTATAAGACTAGAATTTACCACATCGTCGATAGCAAGCCTGAGAAGAGCAGGTTGCCTTCTTCTGTCTCCATCGGCATCATCAACATCAGCAAACATATTGATGAATTCTTCTTGAGTTATCTTATGCCTTGCATTTAAAGACAAAATAGGCCTCGACGCCTTCAGGACATCATTGTATCTTTCTTGGGAGATTCCGACTTTATCTACAATTTCTTCGATAGTTGGTGGTCTATTATATTTAAACATCAATTCTTGTTTCGCCCGCTGGATTTCTATTCTGATCTGTCTCAGAAAACAGATACAGTTTGTCAATGCCTTATATTTACACCGAGTAATTATGAAGGTAATCTGCAATATGATTCTTATGTGCTGTTTAGTGAAAGAATTTATGGGGACTTACCGAATCAAGGCCAAAGGGGACCTTTATGAAGCTTGACAGTGTCATAGAACGAATAATGGCATGCCTGATCCAAAAGACACCATATGTAGAAAGCTGGAACTTCCTATTAGGTTCAAAACGCTCGATAGCTGTAATAAGACCCTTCACACCAGCTTGACAAACATCCTGGAATCGTGGACCGTTTGTGAAGTCTTGAAAATACTTGTTCATCACAAACAATACGAGCCGTAGATTGTGCTGTAATCAATCAGAAAGATAAAGGCTTTTAGCTGAAACTTCTCTTGCCAGGGATAGATATTAACTGTGAACAATCAAATTCAGGAACTATGTTCTAACTATAGGAACATTGAACAGAATTATGTATAACAGTTTTCATATAAGTATTATTAACTCATGCAGAACATATTCGTAAATTTTCAATTCTTCCACATTTGAGTTAATGCTCAGAACCATAATTGCTGTTTCTACAACCAAATACTTGCATATATGTTTAAACTTCAAAACAGCACGAAGTTATAGAAAAAAACAATACTGATGTACATGCATAACAGAGAAGCTAATAGATCACCACAGGTGTTAGCCACTACGACCTTCAAAAGGCCAACGTAAGCAATCCCAAGTTCCCAACCATGAAAGCACATGAAAAAGAAGCAAAAGAAATATTCTCAAAGGCTACTCACCTTGATCAACTTGTTTCTAGCTGCTCGACCAACTTCCAACTGTTTCCGTAGTGGACCAACATCCATTTTTGTTGCCACAGCTACTTCATCCTCTGTTACATCTCTTCCTAAATCATTTTGTAATGCATCTTTAACTTCAAGGATTCCCTAAATGAAATAATCATGAATCAGCAATAAAATATCAGAATATGAATTTAAATACAAAACAAAGTGTTCTGTTTACATCTCCACTATTCTTGTTTGCTATAAGTTCACCTTCATAGGTTGCATCAGCCTAAACAGCCAGACATGCTCAGACGAAGGGAGCACCGGTGGGATCTTCATCTTCTTCCAATCTAAGAAGGCCAAATCGGTGGAAGCTGAATAATCTCTGACAAGTCTATCGATCTTCACATCTTCGTCATTCTTGTTACATTTCTTTCTCTGGGATGATGCACGGAATTCACCTTCTTTCCGAGTCCTCAGAGCAATCCTCTTTTCAAGACTCAACCTCGTTTCCTTCCTCTTATGACTCCTTACAACATCATTTCCTGCTTCCTTGCCCACCTTCTTCCTCCGTGGCTGCTTTCTCCTTATAACCTTTTCATCTTCGACCACATCATCGGTGACAGTGCCCGCAGGACTCCGTTTGAAAATATGTTCTAGTTTGGCAGCAGCTTCGTTATAATCCAACTCCACCGTACTTGGAGCTGCTTCTTCAATCGTGACAGCATTCACTCGTTCAGGTCGCTTTTTCACCTTTCTCAACCTCTTCACATTTTCTTTCTTTACCTCCAAAGGTAACGCTACAGACTCCCGCCGTGGACCAATCAAAGAAGTATTCTTTCTCTTATCAGATTTGAATGACACTATCACAGGCCTTTTCAGCACAGAAACCCGAGATGAACATTGCGAGTTCAATCCTAATGGACTTCTCGCAACTGAACTAGATACACTCACAACTCCCATGCCAAAGCAGTATATTCCCAGAATCCTCTACAGCAGAAGCTCTCAATACCAATATTCTGTAACACTGAAAACTGAATCTATAAGCACAAACTACAAACCCAAGCATCACTATGATCATAAGTTGATAACTGATAAATTGTAATATTTGCCGTTTAAAAAAAAATAAAAAATACCCTTATGATTATGCAACCCTAATCTTCCAACAAACAGTATATAGTATACTCCATGAAGTATCAACGAAGCGTGTATCACTTAGTTAGTAAGCTGCTTCACCTCCAATAGACAGCGGTTCGAGTTAGCATGTTGATCACTCGCTTTACCGGTTAAAAAAATTAAGTATCAAATTCCAATATTTTTGCTAGTTGCGAAATATAGACATTTAATTCTCCAACACTCCCCGAAATTGTGAGCAATACAATTTCAACTTAATTGTGGAAGTTAACTCAAACGGAGATTCGAACCTAGATCGGTGCCATGATATAATTCGGACTCGAAACAGAAGTTCGAAATGATGGTGAGTTGCGTAATAAATATAAGGATTTAAACATGTTGAAACACTGAAAAGAAGAAACAGTACCTTACAAAGAATGAAGTGTGTACCAGATAGATTCCGGCAAACAAATGGAATATTCCGGCGGAAATGTGGTGGCAAAGAAGTGAACCTTTTTCTGAAGCTGAAGACAAAGGTTATTGAATCTCTAGAAAATTCTAAAATATAAAAAACCTGATCTGAATTTTGGCATCCACAAGCTTTTCTGAGTTTCTGCAAGAATAGATCAACGCCTAAAGTTGATCTCAACACAATCAACGGTGATGAGCACTGCCACGTGGAGTTGTATTAAGTTGGAGGTGACGTGGCTGATGCCACAGCAGGGAATGGTTCGACTTAGGAGTGCACGTGGCAGGTTGAAGATGGTACAAGAGATATTTGGGGGAAGTTTATGGATATTGTTTGCACGACGTGTTTAGTTCCAATTGGCTGGGAGTTGTTAGTGGGTCCGGGGTTCGATTTCCCTGGGTCTCAGGGTTTGGAAACGTTGCCTGATTGTGGCCATTTGTTGTGTGTTTTGCGCGGAATTGAATTCTCCTGTGTTTGTTTGAAATTGATTAATTAAAGTGGTTATCTATTTTTTATTTTAATAATTAATTTTTTAATGTTTGAATTTTGTGTTTATGCATTTGTTTCTCTATAAATTAAGCAGACTAACCGCTGTAGCATTCTAAGATGTTTTTGGAGCTTTAATCAACTAAAAAGGAAAAGTAATAAAATGCTAAAAAAAATAAATTAATAATATTAAGTGATTATTTGTATTTTAACCACACTAAAATATTGCTTAACTTTAACTTTTAATATGTATACCAAACACCTCATGCTTTTGATTATAATCAGATTATTTAAAATTTAAGCAAATCAATTAAGAATTGATTGTAATAGGTATTTGAAAACACTACTATCTACTAGTATTTCTCAAAATATTTCTTTACGTTTGTTTGTCTTTTTTTTTTTTTTTTCTTTTTTTTTTTTTTTTTTTTTACTTTTTTATTACCGTTTGACTCTATTTACTCCTAAACTATAACGAAAACGAAAGATTAATATATGAAAATATAGTATCTCTATTTCATTATATAATTTCATTAATTATTTTTCAATAAGATTTATGATTTATTAAAGGTCAAATGGGGCTACGAAAAAATCAACAAAATAAACGTAAAGAAATGACTCGGACGGATGGAGTATATATATACTCCCTTTGTCCCACTTTAAATTACCCATTTTTCCATTTATGGCGTCCCATTAGAAATTACCCAGTCCATAAATGGAAAGTTTTTATTACTATTTTATTATGCTAACAACTCCTATATATAATTAAATATTCACTTACTCCCACTACCTAACATACTTACAATTAAATATTCACTCTTATATATAATATGCAAAAGTAATGTTTTTCTTAAAAACTGTATTTTTACCCAAATGGGTAAATTCAAACGGGGCGGAGGAAGTATATATTCTATAAGACCTTCTCTAGCAAAGCCTTAAATAGGCATTTGAGGCTCATAAGGCTCTGCTGGAGAGCCTTGTAACCACTTTTCGGACTTTCTCCTATGACTTTCCTGGAAGAACGAAGGACCAAGATTCCTAGCATCAAATGTTTGATGCTCACATCTGAGCATCAAACATTTGAGGTGAGCATTAACACTTGATGCTCATTAGTTTATTATTTTTTTTAATCTTTTCATTTCTTTCATTATTTTTTTTTCCACTTCTTTTTCTTTGTTTGCTGGCCGGATCTTTTTTCTATTCCATTTCTTTATTTTTGTTTTCTTTTCCAC
>CM051455.1:116443677-116595129 GCA_028274465.1 Plantago ovata | reverse complement strand
CACTTATTTTGTTGTAAATTTCCATTTATTTTTTGCAAAAAATAAAATACACTTATTCAATAAATCATTTAATAATTCATATTACAACTGAAAATAATACCCCTTACATAATAATAAAATTACAAATCTTACGTAAAAAAAAAAAAAAAAAAAAAAAACACTCTTGAAAATGAAAATAGCTAGGCGACAACATTGTTTAACCCCTAAAATGAAAATCCTTGTTTATTATAGTATTTATTTCAAAGTATTGTTATTTTTAAAATTTATAATGTATTGCAATTAATTAATAATAATGAAAATGAGATGTATTTATGAAATTTTAAAAGAAATGAGAAAATGAAAAGTAAAAGAGAGGTTGAAGGGAGTATTGTTGAAGTGTTGGGGTTTAAATTGAGTGGAATGCTGAGGTGGCAACTTAAAGCTCAGATTGAGTATCAACTGCGGGAGAAGTCCTAAATGAGTAATATTTCAAGCAGAAAATTACATAAACCAACCACTTGAGGGTACCTAATTACTAAAAAGCTAGTTTAAAAACTAATTACAAATAAGGTCATTCTAATTTATTTGGCCCTAATTTTCGCTCATTCTTTCCAATTGTACCCCTGCCCCTTTCTTCCTCTGCAAGCCGGCAAATAAACACGTATTTCAATCTCATTTATTTCTCTCTCAGCTCGAAATCAAATTTCGTTCCATTTTCGTACGGATTTTTTCCTTTTTTTCGTTTGAAATCGTGAATCGACTGCGTTCTTCGTGTTGTTTGCTATGGATTTGTTGATTTCGTTGAAATCGAACAGGTTGTGTTATGCGTGGGTGGTGAGGGGTGAAATTTCGTTTTCTGAATTGCTTGATGTTGCGGTGTCTAAGCTTAATCTGAATGATTTGGATTCGACTCAGTTCCAGTATTGGATCGGTGAGAATCGATATATTGTTTTCAGTGATGACGATTTGAAAGCTATGATTATGCTCTGTTCTGCCAATGGCATGAAATTTGTCAATATGGATGTTTTGGTTGGGTTGTCTGATGATTGCGTTGAAAAACCTGTGAAACGAGCTAGATGAGCATTGATGGTGAGGACAGTAGATCTGTGTTGTCTGAAACTAGGGTTTCAGTGGGTGAAACTAGCTTTGGTGTTGATACTAGGCCTGATCTGCTTGAAACTAGGGATACTATTCTTTCTCTGGTTGAAACTAGGACTGAGATGTTTGAAACTAGTGATAAATTGGTTGAAACTAGTTGTGGTGTGGCTGAAACTAGGCGTGAAACTAGGGCTGAAACTAGGCGTGAAACTAGTGGTAGTAGGCCTAGTGGGTCTGAAACTAGGCTTGAAACTAGGGGTTCATGTTCTACGGTTGGTAAGGTTGTTTGTGCAGGTCCTAGCAGGTTTGCTTCTCAGGTGATTGTGGCTGAAACTATTGAGGATCCACTAGTTTCAGGTCATGCTGCGCTGGTTTCATCTGATGTTCCTTTTAATAATAATGTCAATGATGTTGCTATTTATGGAGGTGTGCCACAGGCTAGGGAGAATGTGTTGTTGTCTCAAGGGTGGCATAGGGAAATTAGGGAGGTTGGGCAGTCGTTTCCTGGAGGTGTGAAGGCGTTTAGGATTGCTCTTGCTAAGTTTTCGATTGCACTTGGTTTCAGGCTTAAGATTGTGAAGAATAATCCGCAGAAACTTAGAGCTATTTGTAGCAAACATGCTGTTGATGGGTGTCAATGGATGGTTTGCGGATTGCTTTATATTGCTAATGGCTGGTTTTACATTAAGGATTTGGTGAATGAACATACATGTGTGCTTTCGCCTCTTCTCGATAAAGGTGATCTGTTAGCTACTACACTTATGGCGGATTTGATCAGGGATTCAATGACTATCACCTCTGCTACTGGTGGCAATGAGATAAAGAAATTCTTCTGGGATTTATACAAGATAGAGGTTTCGTATAGCAAGGCTTATAGGGCATTGGAGAAGGTTCGAACTGATGTTTTTGGGACTACCATCTGTCATTCAATGAGCTTGAGTGGTACTTGGAGGCTCTGAAGCGCACGAATCCTGGTACTTATGTTGCTCTCGATGTGAGTGAGTCCGATAACCGTTTCAAGAGGTTGTTCATATGCTTTGCTGGCTGTATGGAGGGATTCGACCACTGCCGTCCTATTCTCTTTCTTGATGGTGCTCATCTGAGGTCTAGATTTAAAGGGTGTTTGTTAGCTGCTACCGGGAAAGACGCAAATGATGGTATGCCTTTCTTTTTATTCTCTTTGCGCTCTGAAACTAGCTTTTTGTGTGAGCTGAAACTAGCACTTTACTAGCATTTTGGTCTTGAAACTAGCATTTTGGTCTTTGAAACTAGCATTCTGGTCTTGAAACTAGCATTTTGGTATCTGAAACTAGCTTTGAAACTAGCATTCTGGTCTTGAAACTAGCATTTTGGTATCTGAAACTAGCTTTGAAACTAGCATTCTGGTCTTGAAACTAGCATTTTGGTATCTGAAACTAGCTTTGATGTCCCTGAAACTAGTATTGTGTGACCTGAAACTAGCATTAATATCCCTGAAACCAGTTTATTTTTGTGTTTTTTATCAGGTATATTCCCGTTTGCCTTTGCAATTGTCGATGCAGAAAACAATGAAAACTGGTTGTGGATTTTGGAGAACCTGAATCAGGTTTTGAGAGAGAATAGGGTGATTGCGATGATATCTGACCGTGCACCCGGGCTAATCCAGGGTATCCCAGCCGTTTTTGGTGAGAGAGCTCACCACTTTTACTGTCTTGAGCACCTGAAGAGAAATTTGAGAGATTCTTTTGGGAAGTGTCGCATAGAGCGTAGTTTGAGGGAGACATTTGTGTTCCGCCTGAGTGAGTGTGCTTATGCTGTGAGTGATGATCTGTTGCAAGAGAAGCTGGATATGTGGCGTGAGGAAGGGTCACATGCTCTTGTTAGTTTCATTGATAGCGTCCCACTTGATCATTGGACAAATGCATTATCTCCTCCGATTCGCTATGGCGAGATGTTTTTGAATATAGCTGAGTCTTTCAATTCGTGGATCGATGCAGGTCGTGGTCTCCCTGTGAAGCATCTGATTGAATTTATACGTGAGAAGGTCATGGTTCTTTTTGAGAAGAGGAGGAATCAGTCTCTAAACTGGAATGGTGTTCTATGTCCCGAAAGGGATAAGAAGTTCAGGGATATGGTGAGTGAGAGTCAGCACTGGTTGACTGTGACATCGAATGTTAATGTTGTGAGTGTGTATTCTAATCCCAGCGTCACAGTCGATCTGGATGAACGTACTTGCTCTTGCAGGTTTGTATTTCTTATTCATTTCTGGAATGAAACTAGCTCTGAAACTAGGTTTTTTTTTGTTGAATGAGGTCCTGAAACTAGCATTTAGCAGCTGAAACTAGTTTAATGATGTCCCCCCTGAAACTAGTGTTTTATTGTGTTGAATTTAGTGTCTGAAACTAATGTTTTTCTTGATGCAGGTGGTGGACAGTTAATGGTTTCCCTTGTGCACATGTTGTTGCTGCGATGAAGAGGTCGAGGATCAGGATGGATGATTTCATTGACACGTATTTCCATGTTACTTCATACAGGACATCGTATTCCTTCCCCATCTTCCCTGTGCCGTCCATGTTGAAGCACCAGATATGCATGGAGGTTCCACCCAAAGGTATCAATCCACCGATTACCAAGAGGCCTCGTGGGCGCCCGAACAGTAAACGTATCAGGTCTAGGGGTGAGGTGGTGCAGACGAAGCGATGTGGACGTTGTGGTCGTAGTGGGCACAATAGGAAGACATGCACTGCTCCTATTTCTTGAAGGAGTTCTGTTTCCTGTCTTGTTGTTCTTCATTATGAAACTAGAGATTTTTCGACTCTTTTTTGGTTATGTGTTTTGATGATCTGTATGTTTGATCATTTATTACCTCAGACCTTTTTATTATTCTGTTTTATCGGATCGTATCTTTATGAGACAATTACTTTCATTCATTTTTTTGTGTTTTGATCTGTGTTATGTTATACAATCCTGAAACTAGGGTCTTATGATCCTTTGAAACTAGCATTTTTTAGGGGTTTATGATCCTTTGAAACTAGCATTTTAGTTGTGAAACTAGCTCATTTTGGGTGAAGGGGTTCATGTCACTTGCAGTTGTCTGAAACTAGCTTTTTTAGGTGTGAAACTAGCATTAAGAGGAGCTGAAACTAGCTCATTTTGGGGTGAAGGGTTCATGTCACTTGCAGCTATCTGAAACTAGCTGAAACTAGCTGTGAAACTAGCATTATTGAGCATCTGAAACTTGCAATACAATTAGAGAAACTAGTTCATATTACTTTCACACACATACTAGCAATTAACGTGATACCCTACGAACTAATAATTGTTTATACGTGATTCAACATACTACACAACTACGACACTGATTAAGCTAACTAAACACCCCATAGCAGCACTTTTTCACCGTGCTTCTTCATCCAATGTCTCCTGGCTGAGATCGTACCTTTTTCCTTCACAGAGGAACGTCCTGATGATTTGTGCTCTATACCGACAACATTCTTCGAACGAGAAGATATGATCTTCAGAACCCGTTGATTTTATGCTCCAGACCTCATTGCCATTCACTCTGGCGTCGATGATCTTGAGGATCATTATACCGCATTCAACTCCTACTTGTTGTGGGCAATCATCATGGTCCTCGGATGTGAATGAAACATCTCTGAATCTCTCGTAGTAGCTGTCAGCATCTTCATCACCAACCGGATTGTCCATTCTTGTCTTTATGATTCTCTCGAAAGTTGCGCTGTGGGAAATTGTAAATGTAAGGAAAGGGCTTTTTAGATTTCAGAAATGATCATGAAACTTGCTTTTATGTGGCCTGAAACTAGCATATTATCAGTTGAAACTAGCAAAATATTGCAATGAAACTAGCCTTAATTACCAAACAGTCATATAGAATATAAAATACACACACATACCACTTTTTCACTTGCTATGTAGTATCCGTCAGAGTTGTCTGCTTTGTGCCTGAGAGTGTTGTAAAGGCGGAACTGTGATGTTGTTGTTTCCAACTCAAGTAGCACCCAGTGGCCTTTAATGATCAGCGGGAAGAATAGCACCTCTTCAACTGTGAGTGTTTTGAGTTTTGTGATTACGCCATTGAGCACACTCTCTTCCTCTGCTGGGGTCATTTCGTAGCTGAGCATTTCCTGCAATACATTTTGTTTCTTCTTTTAATTAGGTGTCATTCTTTTTTGTTAATGCAATGTTTAGTTCGTGGACTTACATAAAGCAGTGAGTCGAAAAAAACAAACTTGTTCTCCTTTGCTTTTTCATTTGCTTGATCCACCAGACGATTCCCCCATAGATCTACTGTCTGCATTTAAAACGAAGTCGTTATTTTTCAAATGAAACTAGCATTTTATACCCTATAAACTCCTGAAACTAGCATATATTGGCATGAAACTAGCATACCGTGCCATGAAACTAGCTTTTTTCACCATACAATATCATGAAACTAGGAGACAACCTCATGAAACTAGCTTTTCATATCACACAATGTCCTGAAACTAGCATTTTATACACTATAAACTCCTGAAACTAGCATATATTGGCATGAAACTAGCATACCGTGCCATGAAACTAGCATTTTTCACCATACAATATCACACAATGTCCTGAAACTAGCATTTTAAGTCTCACAATGGCCTGAAACTAGCATAAGCATACAATGAACATTTTTCCCTTACCACACTGCTTATGCAGTCTTCTCTGATCAGGTATGCTACTTCCTTCATCGTCATCCTCTCCGTTCCTTTCTCGTATATCCAACAGCTGTTTTTTCGGAAACAAGAAAGTATTATCAGATCACATAGACACAGTAATTAATATAAGTGATTTTTTTTAAATGATTTTAAGCGATGAGCATGCTGACCTCTTTGTGTTGTAGTTGTTTATCTTGACCAACCTATCTCTGTCATTCTGGTCGAGGTACTTTGTTGTCCTGTACTTGTTGTCGAAGGTGAGTCCTTCAACTTTACTGCTTGACTTGTGGTATTGTGTTGCCATTCCTGAGATGCTCTTGCCGGGGTTGTTGATTTGTTCCCCAGTCAACTCAACCGAGCTCTGCGACGCCGAAACTAGCATGTCCTGACTCAATTGTTCCTGTGAAGATAGAACAATTGCATCCGACATCTTCAAATCTTGCACGAACTGATATTGAGAAGAGACGACCATTGTTGTGTCATGTGATGTCTTCATCTTCTTTTTATTGTCATTGTAGACAAACTGATCGTCCCTCTTCGCCGGCTGTCGATCTTTTTGCTTTATTCTCTGCACGTACGATGCTGGTTTCGATGTAGTGACAGGAATTGCTGCTATTGGTGTGGTGCTGTCATCTACATCGTCATCAACATCGTCGTGTTGCTGTTGTTGTGCCCTTCCTCCTCTCCTTCCTCTTCCCCTTCCTGTCCTTGCTCTCCCTCGCCCCCTGCCCCTTTCTTGTGTGTCTCTGTTGGTATCATGCACCATTTTCTCGTACTCACTCGCCTTCATCTCTAGTGACCGGTTTTCATTGCGCAAATCAGCTGCGACTTCCTCCACTTCAACCAACTTTTGATGCATCTGTGCATTTGTTTCTTCCAGGGTTTCTATCTTTCGTCCCATCTCTTGCACACTATTCTTGAGATCGAGATTTTCAGCCAATGTCTCATTCAGTTTGGCTTGAAGGGTATTGGTCGAGTTGTGTGCTTGCTGGATACGGTTATGTTTCATCGTCACACCAGCTTCAGACTACTGATCTCTTTATTGGCTTCTTCGAGCTTAGCTTTCAGCTTCTTGTTTTCAGCATCGGTTCTCGACACTAGGGTCGACAATCTCTCCCTGTCACCGTTGGATGAATTTAGCTCGGCTTGCATCGTTGCTCTTTCTCTGTTTGCTTGTTCAAACGATGCTTTCATCGTAGTATACATACTCCTCATCATTTCTGTTTGTCTTATTTTCTCCACATACTTTCCTTTGTAGTCCTCCTCCTCCTCCTCGTCATCTTCCTCCTCGTCATCCCCCTCCTCGTCATCTTCCTCCTCATCATCCTCCTCCTCGTCATCCTCCTCCTCTCCCGAAGTGTCTGAAACTAGCAGAGATTAGCATGAAATTAGCTTTTTTCATATCATACATTCTGAAACTAGCATTTTACACCGTACAATATCCTGAAACTAGCATAAAGTGTCATGAAACTAGCTTTTCATATCACACAATGTCCTGAAACTAGCATTTTATACACTATAAACTCCTGAAACTAGCATATATTGGCATGAAACTAGCATTATAACTCACATAATGTACTAAGACTAGCATACACTGGATTGAAACTAGCATTATAACTCACATAATGTACTGAAACTAGCATATAATGGATTGAAACTAGCATTTTACACCGTACAATATCATGAAACTAGCATAAAGTGTCATGAAACTAGCATACACTGGCTTGAAACTAGCATTATAACTCACATAATGTACTGAAACTAGCATATAATGGATTGAAACTAGCATTTTATTGCATATAATATACTGAAACCAACATAAACTAGCATTATAAGTCCCACATACCATCATTCTGCCCTCTTGTTGATCCTGGCTGTCTTGCGGATCGAGATTACCTTCTTCCCTCATACTGGCTATCACAGAAGTAGTGCTGTCGAAGAAATCGCCTAATGCGAACGATGGTCCAGGAGTCAAATTTATTGGTTGTGCATTCATTGGCGGCTCTTCTTGCTGCCTGCTGATCTCTTGCTCAGCCACAGTCGCTAGTCTGTCGATACCACTAGTTCCAGCTGGCTCTTCTTGCCTGCTCTCTTGCTCAGCCTGTGTTTCTTCTTGTTGATGGACCTGTTGTTGCTGTGCTCCTTCAATTCCGAGCAATTGTCTTTCCATATCTGTCATTGGTTCCTCATCTTTTAACTGAAACGAAGAGCAAAAAAGAGGCTGAAACTAACATCTTGTTATTTAATTTCGAATCCAAATCCAAACATACAATACGTTTTCCTGAAACTAGAACACATACCAGATTGTCCTCAATTTCATCCATAGTTTTCCCTACGATTGCACTGTACAAATGCCTGAGATCCCGTTTCAGGCATCTTGGGAAAGCATTTTCTGCTGCTTCCTCTACGAGATGGGTGTTTTCGCATATGAGGTACTGCATCAAACGAAGCAAGACATTTTATTAAAAAAATGGACCCGAAACTAGGATGTTTTTGTATCAGATAATGCCCTGAAACTAGTGAAATTAGCATAAATACACTTACCATCAGCATTTGCAGACATCCGGCGTGTGTTGTGCTGTGAGGATCGAGAGAATCGTTGAAGTGCTCGAGTATCCTTTGTGACCAGTTGTACTTACTCTCGGTCAAGTCACTGGCGTAGTCGATGTACTTCCAAGGCAAGTTATTGCCCTTGTTTACCATGAGTCCTTCACAGAGGAGGTACAAGACCACGTTTATTGCGAAATCACCCTTGTTCATCCGTTGCCTTTGTCTCACTTGATTGTTCAACCTTGCCTCTATCGTGGCTTTTGTCAGTTTGAAGTTACTCCTTGAATTCTTTTCGGGGTAGTTTTTGTTGACGAACTCGGTGTTCTCAACTAGCATGCCCCGCTGCATTTTTATTTTCACTGTCCCATCTATTGGACCGAAGAAGAGCCTCACTTTTTCCTCTGTTAATCTCACTCTTCTCGTACCAATAAGCAGTGTGCTTGTGTTCTTGTCATAACTGGGAATCACCCGCCTCAGAGCATCATAGTTCTTGAAGAAGTAGTTCGTCTGGACCTTTTTGTCAATGAACTTCTTCAACAGCACCCTGAATGGTGTTCTCATTAGTTGCTCTTCATTTTCTTTTAGGGGCAGTTGTGCGAGAAATTGAGCTGTCAATCGCAGATCCCCTCGATTGAATTTAGTTGGCACTGATGGCCCTGCACCTAAAACCAAGCAGAAGAACTTAAGATAATGCAATGAAACTAGCAGATATCAAATGAGCACGCACCGAAACTAGCCGAAATCAAAGGACAAATACCGAAACTAGCCGAAATCAAAGTAACAAACAATTGAAACTAGCATAAACTAGCAGAAATCAACTGAAACTAGCAGCAACCATCTTCTCATGCACTGAAACTAGCAGAAAACAACTGAAACTAGCAACAACCATCTTCGAATGCACTGAAACTAGCAGAAAACAACTGAAACTAGCAACAACCATCTTCTCATGCACTGAAACTAGGAGAAATCCAACAGAAACTAGCAGAAAACAACTGAAACTAGCAACAACCATCTTCTCATGCACTGAAACTAGGAGAAATCCAACAGAAACTAGCAGAAAACAACTGAAACTAGCAACAACCATCTTCCTATGCACTGAAACTAGGAGAAATCCAACAGAAACTAGCAGAAAACAACTGAAACTAGCAACAACCATCTTCTCATGCACTGAAACTAGCAGAAATCAACAGAAACTAGCAGAAAACAACTGAAACTAGCAACAACCAACTGAAACTATGTTTACCCACTGAAACTAGCCAACATTCATGTTGCTCGGCGTTTGGAAGTGACAAAATCGTGAAAAAAATCACTCAGAAACTAGGGTTTCGTACCTTTGTCATCTCTACCGCTTGTTGTTGCCAATTGGTTGTTCGATTCTGCCATTTTCGTAGTTGGGTTGTTGATTTTAGTACCTTTCGAGTTGAATTTCGTCAGATTTGGTTGAGAATTTCGTGTCGTTTCGTCTGTGTTGGAGAGAGAAACGGAGGTTTTTAGCAGAAATGAATTTTTGATAATGGCGGATGGCGAGAAATGAGGGGCAGTTTTGTCCACTCATACACGCCTGTTAGTGGTAGCGAAATTTTAGTAATTGGTTTCTTAAGATGGCTTTTTTTGTAATTAATGCGTCTTATTGATTTATTTATGTATTTTTCCCTATTTCAAGGCTCATCCTTTGTTCATACTCCAATTCTGACATGGCAAATTCCTCTATTCTAATTGGTTGATTTCTTTATGATTTATGAGAATACCCAAGTCGGCACATATTTTCTACGTAACTTATGGAAGTGAGAAAACGCCATACATAGTTTTGCTTAAAGTTGCTAAAATTAGAGATAGAACTGTCAATATTAGTTGTTTATTCACTCTCAAACCGAGTCAAACAACACCAGCTTTGCCCACCTTACATTTATAATAATACAACCCACATCACCAAATTCCCTAAGCATAGCAACACAGTAACAACTAGAGTCACATCATCATACAACCACAACCACAGAGGAAAGAGTTAGCCTAACACCAACACTAAATACAAAAGAAACAAGCATATATCAGTTCAACCCTGTTTTCCTGCTATGCTTCCCGAACAAAGCAGACATCTCCAATCCATTCCAGATTTCTCCTCCAAAGCAGAGATCACAATGCTCATGTTTTACACTGCAGTCCAATCTATATACTTGTACAGCAGAGGCACAAAAAGTAGCGCGTGAAGCCTAATCGAGAGCATCGTTACTACATAAGCCGACAATCTTGAATAGTAAGAGAAATCAATAATGTAAAACCATGATGTGATGATATAGTGATATGCCAGTGTCCCAACTAAGCCAATATCTTTTCAATTATGAATTCACAAAACTATATCTTTTCAATTATGCATTCACAAAACCTATTCCTAGTCATAAATCGTTGCCTAGCAGAAGCCTTGATAACTCCTGTATGTATAACTAAAGTCAGGTGTCAACAAAATGTCCAAAGTGATGATTGTCGAATATAGCAAGTAGTAACAAAAGTAAGAGGTGTAGCCTCATGTCTAGTGCCAGAGGGTCGACATGAATACATGATCAATATGCAGCAAACTTAACTTTGGAAGTCGCTTGTGTATTTAATTACCACTATTGTGTCAAATTGAGCTCTCCAGTTCAGTCTCAACTACTGAAATACATGATACATGTGAATTGAGAATTTGAGAGAACATATGAAAAAGATGCTACATGTAAGTGTGTTGCCTCACAGATATGATGCAATACACCTAGAATGATATCACACAAAAGTTCATACTTCATTGAGTTCATTCATAAATAAAAGAAAACAAACAACTACGTACAGAATATTAGCCATTGTGCTTTGTCTTCAAGATAATTAACCCAAAATATCTATAAACTCGTGATCAACAAAACACTGAAACAGTGTAGTAAGATTTTGCACCTCGAGTGTAATATAAGAGCAGCCTGATCCGCAGAAACAACTGTTCTGTTCCTTCCCTTGAAGTCCCTTCTAAACATTACTGAGACAGGGAATGTAATCAATTGCATCTCCATCGGTGAAGAAACTGTCATCCTCATCCTCTCCAAAAGAAACATAGTCATCCGGGACGTCCTCATTGAAATCACATAGTTCTTCCAAACTTCCATCAACAAGGTTGCATTTTATTGCTTTTCGAGGGGTTCGCAAGACTATCACTGAGTCAGAATCATCATCATTCTTACCCCTGACGATAGACAATATATAAGCAACATATCTTAAATGCTTTAGCTCAGGATATTGATATTGATCAATAATTATACCAGCATATTCTCTGATTCTCTGTACCTCAGGATATTGATCAATAAGATTAGAAAGATCAACCTTAAACTTAACAACCCACTCAGAATAATCTCTCGCCAGCTCATAGATGTTAAACTGTGGTAGTATGCATTCTGCGAAATGCAAGTGATCGCCCGACTCCCCAAAGTAACAACGGGTCACTACACACGAATCCACAACTTGTGGGGGTGATGGCATTTCGCCCAACACCAGACTGTCGACATGAAAGCGCAACCATTTTTTAAAATTCTTGGGGCCACGCCAGTGGATAGAACCATTCCAATAAACTCCTCTGTCTAATGGGAACTCAGTTGTTATCTCTCCACCAGAGCTCCATTTCTTGATCTCAGATGAGTAGATTGCAAGAGTATACTTTCTTAAATATTTAAGACCAGATAAAACATTTGTTAAAACTTCAAGTTCAAGATCAGATAAAACTTCAAGATCAGATAAAACATGCACCACTTTGTAATACGGGGATTTAACAGGTTCGAAAATTATGGTGTATCCATATAGTAACCAATTCTTGTTAATTGTAGGATTTGGAGGGAGGGGAGCAGAGCGACCGGTGGTAGGGTTGTAGACGTACATAGTTTGCTCACCTACATAGCCGCTCCCACAGAGTATAAGGCCATTGCAAGAGTGGTGAATACCTGAAACTGGCTGGCAATGGGAGGTGCTTGGTATGAAATTGGGTTCTTGTTTGGATGAAGAGGAATGTATTGAAGATCATCACATGAATTGCCAAAGAAAATTCCTCGGGGTGGATTAGGATTGGGGAAGAATCTGGGGTTTGAGATGATTGACCGCCATGGTTTACTCACTAATTGAAATTGAATCAGGGATTTGATTGGCAACTTGAGCAGAATCTCTCGTATCAGATCGTCGACCGAGCCAACGATTTCAGCAGATGATACAACTGGTGGTGGTGGACCTGGTGGTGATGATGACGAAGTGGTAGGGTACTTTTTAATCACTGTTATTGCTCTCTTCTTCTTCATCGTGGCTCTCTCTTCTTCAACCGAACCAACGATTTCAGTGAAAATGGATATATATATATATACTCTTCTTCACTGTAAATTCAGTAGACACACAATCTGAAATTCGATAATTCATATTATAAATCATAAATCATAAATCTTATTATTAGACCTACATTTTATATAACTATATTATAAATGCAGCAGAAGTAAAAATATGCAGAAGAAGTTTAAATCGAAAGAGGAATTTCAATCAAACCCCAAATTGAAAAATTTGAAGAACCCACACAAACTTCAAGATAAAAACTGGCATCGTGGATTGAAATGAAATACAAAAACTGAAAAATGTTAGGTTCAATACATACCTTCCTTGATTGAGAGATTGAAACTTGAAAGATGGACTCGTGGTGGAGGACGGCCGCACAACGGGTGGAGAGTGGAGAGTGAGAGTGGAGGGAGGAGAACACCAACAATCGGTTTTATTCTATTCTTTAATTTTATCCTATTTTTTATTTTTGGAAAAATTTAATCAAGCCCCAACCTTTTACTATAATATAATTTCATATATTATTTTTCGATAAAATTGATATTATAAAAGTGGAAAAATAATATTTTCATAAATTGTACCGTACAATATAAGTTTATGAAAATATATTATTTTCACTTTTATAATATAAATTGTATCGGAAAAATAATATTTCAACTTATATTATATAAGTGAAAGTCTTTTTTTTTTTTAACTAAGAACTTTTCATTACCTCCAAAAGCAAAAGCGTTACAAATCAATAGGCCGACAAATCGTCAAGGCCATCCAAATCACCTATTACAAACTACCATTGAATCCCAGATTAGTCAACTAGCAACCAAAGACAATATCATATACTTTTTGCTGGAGCAGAGGCCATAGAGTACTACGCCTAATAATGGCATGTATCACCGCATTACAAATTCATCAACTCTGACCGGTCGTTGTTCGAAAATAACTGCATTCTGGGCCTGCCATATGCCGTATACAACCTCTGCCACAAGCCCTTTCAAAATTCTTGCCTTCCATCCTCGCCCCTTTGCTCTTTTGCATAGATCACGCATGCCGGTTTCCCAATCTGGCCACTGTATTTGCAGTTGTAGCCATGCAAAAACCGTGCTTAAGATCTGTTTTTGTGTGCTCACAATGGAAATAGAGATGCTCTATGTTTTCCGATTCACCACAGTAGACGCAAACCCCGTCAGTTTGAACACCAAACCGGAGCAAACGGTCTTTAGTAGATAGCCGTTTATGGAGGGCCAACCACAGCACAAAGATAGCACGCGGACGAGCTATGCTGCCACTGACGAGTTGTCTCCAGTATACTGCGGACGCCTGACCTTTGATCCCCTCATAGACTTATTTAACTACATATCTACCTTTATTTGTACGGTCTGTCCAAGCCTGCAGCCCAAGCACCATTGCTCTGCATTTAAAGATACTTTTAATGATCCAGGAACATGTAGAAATAGGTGCATAGTCAACAATCGACCCCCCCTTGAGGTAATAGCTATGAATCCATCTTATCCATAGTTTATCTGTTTTCTATTGAATGTTCCAGAGTAGTTTCACCATCAACGCCTGATTCCAATCATGAAGTGCAATAACATTTAAACCACCACATTTGCGAGGAGAGCAGACAGTCTCCCACGCCACCAAAGCCTTTTTTGATTGATTATGTTTTCCACCCCACCTATACTCTCAATGTGGTGCAATACATGCTTGGGGAGAGGAAAAACCTGTAGTTAGTAATGGCTAATAGTGTAAGAAAATATGGTCAGAGTCACCCCTAGGGTACGCAGCGGAATTTCAAAATTTTTCTTAACATACAGGTTAATTGATTATGCATATGTCGTATATATATCAACACGTCAATTAGAAGACTAACCTTACTTCCAAAGCAGCTTCCAAGTCTTCGTAATAATCCGGTGTATCTTCTCCTTCGTCGAAGTCGAAGATATCTACAATACTCTGATTATCTGCAAGACAATAAGAGTTAGTTTCCAGCTTCTAGAACCTCAACCTTGGTATCCACGGATGAACAGCCTATCGGAAGAATGCTAGGATATTCTTTGTGTGACCAAGAAGACGGGGCGGCGATTCCTCCGGATAAGGTGGCGCGCGCGCGTGTGGCTTATAGAGGAGGGGAGAGCTTTTATTTTCTCTAAGAAAATTGGGTAGAATAACTGTGTGTAAAACTGTGAAAGTCTGTCTCAAAAGCTCTCTAGTAGTCTACTATATATAGTAGTCAATAGAAGCCTAAAGTATAAGCAATTAGACTTCGTAAAGGAATAAGAATCTAATTCTTATCGCACAAGGAAACCAATATCAAGTCCAGATTCATTCCCAATCAAATTAAAACTCAATCAGGAAAATCTAACTTATCCCTTGGACTTCTAATAGAGGAAGGAGTCGAACTCCTTCCTCCATCTTATCCACGCGCGCGCGCCCAGTCCTACGGGAGGTGGGTCCCAATTTTGGGACCCACTTATAGTTCTAAGGCAATTCAAACTCCAAGTAGATTTTGCCCAAGTGCATATGTTAATTCTAAATTAACATATTCTTTCAAATCAAACCTCTATTATATTTCCAAAATATAATCTTTAATTGTATTTACATAAAATACAATTAATAGCCAATTCAATTAATAATTCCAAATCATTATTTGAGCCACCAAATATTATAATTAATTCCAAATCAATTATAATCCATCAATCACAATTAATTCCAAATTAATTGCGATTCCATCTTCAAGGATATTCTGATAGGCTGAATCACCACATAGTGTGACCCATAGGGCCTCATCGTATTAAGCAAGTCCTAGACTAGGCAACATGGAATTCCTAGACGGTTCCATTTGCAATATCAATACGTGAGGACGTTTGAGAGGTTTCTCAAAGCTAACCCTTTCGTTGCGAAGCCTGTTGCGCTCAACGCGGCGATGGTAACGTCCCTTCATTTGACTTGCTCGAATGTATCTAGGATCGATGAACTGTCTATCCCAATAATACATCCACGGGCGTCTCAGGGAGTTGCTTGGTTAAGATATACTTATGACCATCATAATATATCATTTGCACTGGCCAGTGACTTTACCAACACAACTATGCAGACTATGAGCAGTACTCTCCTGTGCTACACTTGAGAGATGAATCCTTCACAGAATCACTTATCATCCCCATTTGTATGTAGCCATAATCCCGGATCGTGTCTTAGGTCAACTGCTTATTCAGAGCTGACATCGACGGGTCCACCAAGGATATGGGGCAACAAATGTGATGATAAAGTCCTGTAAGTACAAAGGACGACTGGCATCACTTCGACAACTTACCGGTTCCCATAGACACTTCGGTGTAGAGTATACATCGATGGGAGTGTACGGTGGGTACTTCCATTGTTCGATAAAGCTTCTTCGAACAACTATGCGCAGTTATGAGAACGTTTCTCGATTGTCCAACAATCCGTTCCGTGACCGTGGGATCGGCTCACACTTGCTCCAACAAGTATAACCTCCACGCATACTAGTCTCGTCTGGTTCAATCAGACCCCTACACCCGAGATGAACCTCGACTAGGGAGAGTTTGGGATAGATGATAACTCACATAGCTCCCACTATCTGTGTGATCGGTCATCTATCCGAGGGGACATGTTTAATATCAATACATACAGTAATAGATATATGACATGCTGCATGCCTGGTGTAATATAAATATGAAAGCGATACTCAATAGTAAAAGCAACAAACATATATTATATTACGTTGACCTGTGTAATAGTACATATATGCCCTCTATAAGAGCACTATGCCCTTAGTAAGGACTGTCTCTAGGACATATACACTATCAATCTCCCACTTGGAATAGAGTCAGTCACCTTTATGCCTAATACCCAGATTAGCATAATGTCTTAAGTGGACTTCCACTAATAAGACCTTGGTGAAAGGATCTGCCACGTTGTCCGTGGTAGAGACACGTTCTATACTAACTTCTCATCTATCTATAATCTCACGTATAACGTGATATTTTCTAAGTACATGTTTGTTCTTGTTTGTAGATCTAGGCTCCCTAGCTTGAGCGACGGCCCCCGTATTGTCACAATAAATCGTTATTGGACTAGGAGCAGGAACAACCCTCAATTCCTTCAAGAACTCTGAAATCCAGACAACTTCTTTCAATGCTTCTGATGCAGCAATGTACTCGGCTTCTGTGGATGAGTCAGCAACCGTGGCTTGCTTAGAACTCTTCCAACAGACAGCTCCTCCGTTCAATTTGAATACGTATCCTGTCTGTGACTTAAAGTCATCAGGATCTGATTCAAATCCAGCGTCGACATACCCAGACATCTTTAATTCTGGTTCTCCACCAAACACCAAGAACATCTCTTTAGTCCGTCGAAGGTACTTAAGAATGTTCTTTACAGCAGTCCAGTGAGGTACTCCTGGATTCTGTTGGTGTCGACAAGTGACACTAAGCGCGTATGCCATATCGGGTCTTGTGCAATTCATTGCATACATTATAGACCCTACTGCCGAAGCATAGGGCACACGACTCATTGCATTTCTTTCTTCATCAGTTTTAGGACCATCCTTAACTGATAAGACAATCCCATGCCTAGCTGGGAGAAAGCCTCTCTTTGATTCGTCCATCTTATAACGCTTCAGTATTTTGGCGATGTAGGTGGATTGTGTCATTCCTAACATCCTCTTGGATCTATATCTAAAGATCTTGATCCCTAGGATGTAGTTCGCTTCACCCAAGTCCTTCATCGAGAAGGTACTTGATAACCAAACTTTAGTCTCTTCTAGCATAGAGACATTGTTTCCCATGATCAAAATGTCATCTACATAAATGATCATGAAAACAACTCCTTTGTCGCTGTGTCTAGCGTAGACACAGGGATCTTCCTTGCTTCTGATGAAGTCAAACGATTTGACAGCCTCATCAAAGTGGATATTCCAGCTCCTTGACGCTTGCTTTAGCCCATAGATGGATCTTTGTAATTTGCATACAGCAGTTGGCTTGGTTTACTAATAAAACCTTCCGACTGTACCATATAGACCTCTTCCTCAAGGTTGCCATTGAGGAAGGCAGTCTTTACATCCATCTGCCAGATTTCATAATCATAGTAGGCAGCTATCGCAAGTAGAATTCGAATGGACTTCAATTTTGCTACGGGTGAAAAGGTTTCATCGTAATCGATGCCATACCTTTGCGTGTAGCCTTTCGCCACAAGCCTAGCTTTGTGCGTTTGTACCTTGCCATCGGCATCTGTCTTTCGTTTAAAGACCCATTTGCACCCAATAGGTCTAACCCCTTGGGGCAAGTCTACCAAGTTCCAAACTTGGTTCTGGTACATTGAATCCACTTCTAATTCCATGGCCTCTTGCCATTTGTCTGAGTCAATATCAATTATTGCCTCTTTGTAGGTCTCGGGATCTTCCCGATCTGATAAACCGACATCAAGTTCACTGATGTCTTCTATCATAAGGCTTTGCTTCTGAGGTCCTTTTAGGATCCTCTTCGACCTACGGAGCTCGACTTGTTCTGGTGCTTTTGTTTTCTGGCTTCGTGTAACACGAACATTATCAGTGGGTACTGATGCAGCTGGTCGTGGGGCGCGACCCTGTTCCCTTGCGGGAGGCTGCTCTTGTGCAACTTATTGCACAGGTTGGTTGACAACGGGTTCTATTGGTGTGGTTTCAACTGTTGATCTAATCACAGGACTCCCACTGACTATGACATGCCTAGCAAGTGTCATATCATCACCTTTGTCTGCTTCGAAAGCTCCCACTGAACTTGAGTCCAAATCAGAAGATTTAGAGACCTCATGTTCGCGCGTGTCAAAGTCTTGAATTTCTTCAAGTTCTTCGAGGTATTCAGCTTCTAAAAACTTGACGTTTCTAGATACGATCACCTTGTGATCTTCAGCATGATAGAATTCATAGCCTCTCGTCTGACGAGGATAGCCTATGAAATATACTTTGACACCCTTGGCATCTAACTTATCAGTGAGCATCAGTTTGACTATCGCAGGACAGCCCCAAGGTCTAAGATAGCCCAGTGAGGGCTTCTTTCTCTTCCATAACTCATAAGGAGTTTTCTCCACTGATTTAGATGGTACATGATGAACGGAGATTTGTCGGGTCTCGATTCAGCAAATAAATTTGTTATTTAGCCAAAGGCAATCCACAACTACAACGAAAACCGTAGTGTAGCAGTAGAATGACTCGAGTGTCGTTCTATCAGGACTATAACTAGCTTTATCAAATCTAATTTAGAATATAAAAACAGCAGACGTAATAGCAAAGGGGTTTCTAGCAGATAATGGAGATTGGTGATAGTATGATCCTTCAAAGCATAACGGGTCGATAATCATGCATAAATTTCTCGGTCTTGCATGGAGATCTTTGATCAATCTAATGTCCTGTTGCAATTATTAAGCACTACGAAGATAAGGATTCTGACAAGTCAATCACTATTGTCCTAATGTGTTCCGTAATTATTCAACACTACGAAGAAAAACTCGCGTACAGGTCGACAAGGGTCCAATTGTGCATAATAATTAATACAACATACGAGAATTTAGGTTGTGCCTGATCAACGAAATAAAGCAATAACACGGAGTATAATGCGCGATATAGCCATTAGCATGATTATCTTCCCTTCGCTAAGAATTCACATACTACCACCAACGATAAGTTTAGCTACTCATAATAGGCATGCAATCAACAAAAATCATAGAAGAAAACATGTTGAAAGATATAACAAATAAGTAGAATAAACTGTAAGATACAATGTTACCGAAGGTTGTCAATCTCCGAAGAATTGCGATCCTACAAGCTCCAATCTGCTATGAAAAAGTGTCCCCTAAGCTATGAACCCCCAGAACAGGCTCTGGGAAGTTCCTACCTAAAACTACAGAGAAAGGTGGGAAAGTAGGTCTGGTAAAGTATGATTTTCGGAGAAAACTGAGCAACTATATATAGGCTTCGAAATATTGTGGGGCGGTTCGCCCCACATCTGGGGCGGTTCTCCCCAGAGAATTTCTCGCGGAATTCCGCGTTTCCGACGCGTTTTTGGATTTCTTCCCTTTTCGGACTCGGTTTCTGACTTCTAGTGGCCTTCTAACCTCCAGATTCGACCCCTAGACTCCAAATCCTATCCGGAAACCTTCAGATACTCCAAATAGGCTTCTGGAACACCAATTCCTTGACAACTTCAATATAATTGCCCGGAAATCCTCGATTTTCAACCAAAACCTGTAAAATAAAATCTAAAGGGAAACGTGACACTATTCTAATAAAATGTACTAAAATATAGCTAAATTAACATAGAGGATAGCTAAAATAGGTGAAAAAGACTCGAATGAAAGTGTAAAATACACATTCATCAAACTCCCCAAACCGAACCTTTGCTTGTCCTCATGCAACTAAGCTAGACTCTAATACAAAAAACATGCAAGACACAAAATGGAGTCTCGTGCCAAATAAAATGAACTAATCTACTGAATTTACCAAAAAACATATGAACAAAAACCATATAAATCAAAGCATGAATATATGTTGAAGAATACCTCGATTGACTTATACACATCCACATAAGCACTTATGTCAAGACAAGATAGTCTCTCGTAACATTCTCTACCTGGACCTAGTCAGTGACGACGTAATGAAGCATGCTAAGATACGAATGGTTGCCCCGTGCCTATGAAACTGAGGACTTACTGCTGTTCCACCATGTTAAGACTTTTCCTTTTTTGGACCCTTCTTTGCTTTTTTTGGGGTCTTTTCTTTTTTTTTTTCTTTTTTTTCTTTCGAGATTCTTTTTTTCTTTTTTCTTTTTTTTCTGGAATTTTTACTTTCTTTCTTTTTTTTCGATTTTTCTAGCCAGCAGTAGCATAAAAAAAAAAGAAACAAAATGACTCACACGAGTTCCCCAAACCTATTCGAAAGAATAGGTTGGAGTACAAAATTTACGGAAAAGGAAAAACAAACTCACGATACGAAAATGAAAAACAGAAACAAGTCTATGATGGTGTAACCCCCTCCCCAAACCTATTCGGAAGAATAGGTTATAAACAAAGGATCACACAACCTCACACTACCTCCTTCCTAGGCATTTATCAATCTCAAAGCATGGTGAAAACTTGTTGCCTCTTAGGTTCATAATTACTCGGGAAACAACCATAAGACCCTAACATGCATCATCCTATTATAAAGGCCTTCATGAACCGCAGTAGAGAAACCACCACTAAGTGATGTCGAGACTACCATGCTTAACTAAGTGCAATACATAAATGTGACAAGCCAAGCCAGAAAAACCTCAAACAAATTCATAGAGATGAAGCATACGATTAATGGCATAGTTAGTTGATCTACCCAATAAAAAAGTTCAAAAAATTCGGCAATAAACTCCATATAAAACATGCAAGACTATCCTAGGATGAATGTAGTGAATGCAACCTAAAAAATCTAAGAAAGCAGTAAACGTGCAAATGCAAATGCAGACGGATAAAGCATGCGAGGTACTATACTCAGCCTACCAATGTCAAGCTCCAAACTAGCTCCAAACTAACAATACTAGATCACTTAAATCCCATCCCCCCTCATGAAATTAACGCTAGTCCCTAGCAGTAAGAAAATGAGGTAATAAGATGTGATACTAGATGTTACCCCATGGTTTGGCCTCGGTCGGCTGAGTGTGCTGCTTGTGAGTTATTGGGCCTGCTCTTGGAGCCTCATATATGATCATCGGGACTTGTGGTAGTGGCGGTAGTTCCATCAATAGATCGGATAGGACCAATTCAACCATCTGTATCATCATTGTCCCTATTGTCTTCATTGTCACTACTGTCACGCACATCGTCACTGGTAGAGTTGCAGTGTCGAAGGGAATCTTCAAGATTGGCCGCCTCTGTTATGGAATCTTCCACCCGGTATCTCTCCAACAGGTTGTGAACTGTTGAAGGGGAAAGGGAAGTGGTATCAAGACCTCCCCCTCCAGCGTTTTACACCCCAAGGAGGTTACAGCGAGCTGCTTGGGTATTCAGAGGTTGTCCGCCGTTTTTTCTATGTCGACCACATTCTCTACAGTTGATGCTCCCGATGTCTATATGATGCTCCCTTTAGAGGCAGTCAAGGGGTACCCCAACGAGGGGCCGGGCACCCATGTCATTATGTATTGGAACCAAGCTAGCGCTTCGGAACCTTCTAGCAACTGCGAACTCATGATTGAATCCGTCGCGGCGAGAATGTCCCGGTGCCTTCCAGTTCACTCGAACTTTGCAGTCCTTGTGATGGATTGATGACGTAATAATGGTTTCTGTCCCTTCGGTGGTGCATGAATAGGCATAGGAGTCCTTACTCCAGGTGTACTCTAGCTCCTCCTCTTGGATAATCCACGACGTTGTTGCAAAACCCCTTGGCTCGAACGCACATCTAACGAGGTCACCCTTCTTGACATGGTAGTGATCGTTCCCCCTCCAATTCTTCACAGCAATCATACGGGAATGCTCCTTTCCCTTGGTATGGTTCCTACAAACAACAGTTAGTACCTCGTATGACACAAAACTGACTCATGCATATGCTAGTGTAAGAACGAAACACACAAGTGATAAAATCAACAATCGAGCTCCCCAAACCGTAATGTCTAGCCTAGCTCCTTTATCATGCAACATATCAATGTAACTACTACATGCAATACATCACATTATGCTCTTACTAGACAACCAATATCCTAGATAACAAGGCTCAATTCATACCATAGTAGCGAAAAATTCTAGCATAATAAATTCTCATACTCAACAATTAAGCATTCTATCGTCAAATCCACCAACATTACATCAATAAACACAATCATATGCAAGAAATCAAAGATAAAGACATTGCATAACAAGATAAATTATCTAGTAGCAAAATTCCCAAATCAACAATCCAAGCATAATTGAGCATGCAATTGACAGTAAATAACACTTCTAATCACACAAACAACATACCCATGCATCAAATAAGCATAATTGAAGCTCACAATAGAAAATCCCAAAATTCGAAAATTAGGGTTCTTAGGATGATACCTCAGATCTGAAAATCTAACGCATTAGGACGAAATTTGTTCGGATGGGATGATAGATCACATAATAGGCTTCGATTTAAGCTAAAGAACACTAAATTTGGTCAAGAAATGAAGAAGTTATGAAGATTTGAAGATGAAATCGCGATTTTCGTTTTTTTGGGGAAGAGGAATGATGAAATATGAAGAAAATGAGGTAAAGGGGAAAAAATCCGCGTTTTTGACTTACTGGAACCGTGGGGCGGTTCGCCCCGTGCTCCCCGATGCGGGGAGACGGTTCCTGTCGTCAGAAAACGCGGTTTAATCCCCGAAACCAATTTTTTCAAAAAACCACTCGAATAATATCACTCAAACTTAAGCATATACGACACAGATATGAACAAATTCGCATACGAGAAGCAAATAGTTCAAGAATGAATGCATGCAGAAAAGCAGTAAAGAAAGCGATAAAAATGCCGGGTTGCCTCCAGGATTGCGTCATTGTTTGAAGTCTTTGACTCGACTCCTGTCTGCGCCTATCTCTTCTTTTTGCGGGTACTAGCCTTCCCCTTCATTGATCTCCTCTCCATGCCACAAACCTGTGAATAAGAAAGAAAATAGGCTGCAAGACCACAGTAGTGAGTAGTGAAAGAAATATCAGGCGGATCAGGTGGATCAGTTATGGCTTGCAATACGTGTTGCTTTCCATCCACATTAATAGTGCAAGTTCTTTGGTAGATGTCCATCACGGAGCGTAGCTTAGTCAAGAACGTTCGCCCTAAGAGTATGACATCCCCCGTTCCAGGTGCAGATGCCGGCATAACTACAAAATTGGTGTATACAGATGCTTCACCAATCTTGACCAACACATTTTTCACAACGCCTTCGGGTCTCATAAAGGATCCATCCGCCAGTTGCACAATAGCCCTATGCTCAGATAGTTTTCCAAGGCTACTCTTTTCAAACACATTCAAAGGGAGTATGTTCGAGTAGGATCCCGTGTCTAGTGTGGCACGGACATCTTCAAGCTCACCAATCCCTACCTTAACATCAAAACTTTTAGGGAGTGGCTCGGGATCCTCTTGATCTTCCTCACTTTCATCAGAACCAAGGTCCTTCTCTTTTTCCTTAGCCTGTAGAAGTTCTTCCTTCTTGCAACATGATGAATGTGTATTTTACACTTTCATTTGAGTCTTTTTCACCTATTTTAGCTATCCTCTATGTTAATTTAGCTATATTTTAGTACATTTTATTAGAATAGTGTCACGTTTCCCTTTAGATTTTATTTTACAGGTTTTGGTTGAAATTCGAGGATTTCCGGGCAATTATATTGAAGTTGACAAGGAATTGGTGTTCCAGAAGCCTATTTGGAGTATCTGAAGGTTTCCGGATAGGATTTGGAGTCTAGGGGTCGAATCTGGAGGTTAGAAGACCACTAGAAGTCAGAAACCGAGTCCGAAAAGGAGAAGAAATCCAAAAACGGGTCGAAAACGCGGAATTCCGCGAAAAACACTCCGGGGCGAACCGCCCCAGATGTGGGGCGAACCGCCCCACACCGGGCGAACCGCCCGGTGTGTGGGGCGAACCGTCCCACAGTAATTCGAGGCCTATATATAGTTGCTCAGTTTTCTCCGAAAATCATACTTTTCCAGACCTACTTTCCCACCTTTCTCTGTAGTTTTAGGTAGGAACTTCCCAGAGCCTGTTCTGGGGGTTCGTAGCTTAGGGGACACTTTTTCATAGCAGTTTGGAGCTCGTAGGATCGCAATTCTCCGGAGATTGACAACCTTCGGTAACTTTGTATCTTACAGTTTATTCTACTTATTCTTATTTATCTTTCAACATGTTTTCTTCTATGATTTTTGTTGATTGCATGCCTATTATGAGTAGCTAAACTTATCGTTGGTGGTAGTATGTGAATTCTTAGCGAAGGGAAGATAATCATGCTAATGGCTATATCGCGCATTATACTCCGTGTTATTGCTTTATTTCGTTGATCAGGCACAACCTAAATTCTCGTATGTTGTATTAATTATTTTGCACAATTGGACCCTCGTCGACCTGTACGCGAGTTTATCTTCGTAGTGTTGAATAATTACGGAACACAATAGGACAATAGTGATTGACTTGTCAGACCCATTATCTTCGTAGTGCTTAATAATTGCAACAAGACACTAGATTGATCAAAGATCTCCATGCAAGACCGAGGAATTTATGCATGATTATCGACCCGTTATGTTTTGAAGGATCATACTATCACCAATCTCCATTATCTGTTAGAAAAACCCTTTGCTATCTGTCTGCTGTTTTATATTCTCTAGTTAAATAGATAAAGCTAGTTATAGTCCTGAGAGAACGACACTCGAGTCATTCTACTGCTACACTACGGTTTTCGTTGTAGTTGTGGATTGCCTTTGGCTAAATCATAAATATTATTTGACTGAATTCGGAACCGACAAATCCGCGTTCATCAAATTGGCGCCGTTGCCGGGGACTATACTCTTTTTTTTCTATTTAATTTGTTTATATTTTGAGCTTTCGATTCCTAATTCTACTAGTTTTAGTTTTCCTTTTTAATCTCTCTCTGATACTGCTTTCCTAGTCTGTTACAGATAGTGTATGCCGCATACACGTTCTGCAGGAACACCGCTTGCTGATTCAATTTTTGAGATCGACAGAGTCTACCACCAAAGAAGGCGACTACTTGAAAGGCGCGCACTAGAGGAAATAGAGGATACCGATTTCTCTGAATCTCTACACATTCTTTTCAAGGAAATCGACGGAATGGTAGAAGCTAGACCACTGAAAGCATGGGTTCAACCCACCAAGGATCGTATGAGGGGACCGGCGATTGTTCTTTCGACTGCAACTCGAGATCTGGAAATCAAGAACCACGCATTCCAACAACTTCCGAGGTTCTATGGCTTATCAAGGGAAGATGTGATGGGGTACTTGCACGATATCGATGATTTCGTCAACCAACTCTCACGACCCGGAGCTGAAATAACAACGGATGAGTTGAGGATGAAGGTTTTTGCTATGGGACTTGGCGACAAAGCCAAGTCATGGTTGAGTTCTCTACCAGCAGGCTCGCTGGACACTTGGGAAAAGGTATTTTCAGTTTTCATGGAGAAATACTTCCCTCACACCTTGACTACCGCGCTAAAGGCGCAAATCACTAGATTCAAGTAGGACTATGATGAGACCATCTACACCGTATTTGAGAGAATCCAAGATCTCACGAACAAGTGCCCTCATCATGGTTTTGAACTTTCTGACCTAGTCCAACACTTCTACAATGGACTAACCTTCGAGAACCAACAAGTGGTGGATTTCCAATGCCGATGCAATATTTGGGAGGAAACCGCAGAAGCCGTCTGGGCAGTTTTCGAAAGGCTTGCTAAGGGTTCGCAGTTCAAGGACCCAAGAGCAATGGTTAGGAGACGTGGACCTGAAGCTCCACCGACTCAAGAAGCCCCTATGTATAGGGGGAATGGGGATCAATTCGAGTGCTTTACCAACGAATTGAAGCAAGTCCTCAGGAGCGCCACCGGAACAACTGTTTCAAACGAAGTATGCCGAATATGCAAGAACTATGGGCATGGGGCTCATATGTGTAGATCGGAGCTGGCATACGATGATGGCAACTGGGCTCGAGGAGGCGAAGAGGAAGCCTTTGCTACGGAGTTTGGTACTCAAGAAGTTAGCTACGGACAAGACATTAGGAATCCTCGAGGTGGATTTTGGAGAAGAGGATTCCGAAAAAATCAAGGATATGCACCGGCTAACCAAACTTATGGCCCTAACCAAGACCGTAGTAGGCTAAACTATGGTAATGATCACTGCGAAAACCCCGCTCCGAAAGAGCCACCGAAGTCGAAGTCGGCTCAACTGATGGAGAACTTGCAAAAGATGGTTGATCACACACAAAGTTTTCTCAAACGTTATGAAGAAGATTCCGAGAAGACTAGGGCAAGGCTCGATAGGTTGGAAGAGAGCACTAGGCTTGCCCATCAAAAGATGCAAGAATTGATCGACCGAGGAGCAAGTAGGGAACAAGGAAAACTGCCTAGCAACACTGTGAAGTCGAAATCACCATCAAGAAGGTTGTTAAGTGCGAGTGTTGCAAGAAGGAAGAACTTCTACAGGCTAAGGAGGAAGAGAAGGACCTTGGTTCTGACGCAAGTGATGAGGAGCAAGAGGATCCCGAACCACTCCCTAAAAGTTTCGATGTTAAGGTAGGGATTGGTGAGCTTGAAGATGTCCGTGCCACACTAGACACGGGATCCTACTCAAACATAATCCCTTTGAATGTGTTTGAAAAGAGTAACCTTGGAAAACTATCTGAGCAAAGGGCTATTGTGCAACTGGCGGATGGATCCTTTATGAGACCCGAAGGCGTTGTGAAAAATGTGTTGGTCAAGATTGGTGAAGCTTCCGTATACACCAATTTTGTAGTTATGCCGGCGTCTGCACCTGGAACGGAGGATGTCATACTCTTAGGGCGAACGTTCTTGACTAAACTACGCTCCGTGATGGACATCTACCAAAGAACTTGCACTATTGAAATGGATGGCAAGCAACACGTGTTGCACGCCATATCTGATCCACTTGATCCGCCCGATATTTCTTTCACTACTCACTACTATGGTCTTGCAGCCTATATTCTTTCTTATTCACAGGTTCGTGGCATGGACAGGAGATCAATGAAGGGGAAGCCTAGTACCCGCAAAAAGAAGAGATAGGCGCAGACAGGAGTCGAGTCAAAGACTTTAAACAATGACGCTATCCGGGAGGCAACCCGGAATTTTATCGCTTTCTTTACTGCTTTTCTGCATGCATTCATTCTTGAACTATTTGCTTCTCGTATGCGAATTTGTTCATATCTGTGTCGTATATGCTTATGTTTGAGTGATATTTTTCGAGTGGTTTTTTTGGAAAAAATTGGTTTCGGGGATTAAAACCGCATTTTCTGACGACAGGAACCGTCTCCCCGCATCGGGGAGCACGGGGCGAACCGCCCCACGTGGGGGGCGAATCGCCCCGCACCAGGGGCGAACCGCCCCACGGCCCCAGATGCTCAAAAACGCGGATTTCTTCCCTTTACCTCATTTTTCTTCATATTTCATCATTCCTCTTCCCCAAAAAACCAAAAATCGCGATTTCATCTTCAAATCTTCATAACTTTTTCATTTCTTGACCAAATTTAGTGTTCTTTAGCTTAAATCGAAGCCTATTACATGATCTATCATCCCATCCGAACAGAGTTTGTCCTAATGCATTAGATTTTCAGATCTGAGGTATCATCCTAAGAACCCTAATTTTCAAATTTGGGGGTTTTCTAATTTGAGCTTCAATTATGCTTATTTGATGCATGGGTATGTTGTTTGTGTGATTAGACATGTTATTTACTATCAATTGCATGCTCAATTTTGCTTAATTGTTGATTTGGGAATTTTGCTACTAGATGATATTTCTTGTTATGCATTATGTCATTATCTTTGATTTCTTGCTTATGATTGTGTTTATTGGTGTAATGATGGTGGATTTGACGATAGAATGCTTAATTGTTGAGTATGAGGACTTATGATGGTAGAATTTTTCGCTACTATGGTATGAATTGAGCCTTGTTATCAAGGATATTGGTTGTCTAGTAAGAGCATAATGTGATGTATTGCATGTAGTAGTTACATTGGTATGTTGCATGATGAAGAAGCTAGGCTAAACATTACGGTTTGGGGAGCTCGATTATTGATTTTATCACTTGTGTGTTTTCACACTAGCATATGCATGAGTCAGTTTTGTGTCATACGAGGTACTAACTACTGTTTGTAGGAACCATACCAAGGGAAAGGAGCATTCCCGTATGATTGCTGTGAAGAATTGGAGGGGGAACAATCACTACCATGTCAAGAAGGGTGACCTCGTTGGATGTGCGTTCGAGCCAAGGGGTTTTGCAACAACGTCGTGGATTATCCAAGAGGAGGAGCTAGAGTACACCTGGAGTAAGGACTCCTATGCCTATTCATGCACCACCGAAGGGACAGAAACCATTATTACGTCAGCAATCCATCACAAGGAATGCAAAGTTCGAGTGAACTGGAAGGCACCGGGACATTCTCGCCGCGACAGATTCAATCATGAGTTCGCAGTTGCTAGAAGGTTCCGAAGCGCTAGCTTGGTTCCAATACATAATGACATGGGTACCCAGCACCTTGTTGGGGAGCCCCTTGCCTGCCTCTTAAGGGAGCATCATATAGACATCGGTCGGATCAACCGTAGAGAATGTGGTCGACATTGGAAAAAATGGTAGAAGACTTCTGAGTATCCGAGCAGCTTACTGTAACCTTCTCGTGGTGTAAAACGTTGGAGGGGGAGGTCCTGATACCACTGCCCTTTCCCCTTCAACAGTTCACATCCTATTGGAGGGCTATAGGATGGAGGATTCCATTACAGCGGCAGCTAATCTTGAGGATTCTACTCGACACTACAACTCTACTAGTGAGGATGTGCGTGACAGTAGTGACAATGAAGGCCATACGGGCAATGATGATACTAATGGAGGAGTTGTTCCTATCCGGCCTATAATTGAAACTACCACGCATACCAGAAGACCCGATGACACCCTATAAAGCTCCCGGAGCAGTTCCAATAACTCACAAGCAGCACACTCAGCCGACCGAGGCCAAACCATGGGTAACATCTAGTATCACATCCTATTTCCTCATTTTCTTACTGCTAGGGACTAGCGTTAATTTCATGAGGGGGGATGGGATTTAAGTGATCTGATGTTGTTAGTTTGGAGCTTGGTATTGGTAGGATGAGTATAGTACCTCGCATGCTTTATCCGTCTGCATTTTCATTTGCACGTTTACTGCTTTCTTAGATTTTTTAGGTTGCATTTACTACATTCATCCTAGGATAGTCTTGCATGTTTTATATGGAGTTTATTGCCGAATTTTTTGAACTTTTTTATTGGGTAGATCAACCAACTATGCCATTAATCGTATGCTTCATCTCTATGAATTTGTTTGAGGTTTTTCTCGCTTGGCTTGTCACATTTATGTATTGCACTTAGTTAAGCTTGGTAGTCTCGACGTCACTTAGTGGTGTTTTCTCTACTGCGGTTCACGAAGGCCTTTATAATAGGATGATGCATGTTAGGGTCTTATGGTTGTTTCCCGAGTAATTATGAACCTAAGAAGCAACAAGTCTTCACCATGCTTTGAGATTGCTAAATGCCTAGGAAGGAGGTAGTGTGAGGTTGTGTGATCCTTTGTTTATAACCTATTCTTCCGAATAGGTTTGGGGAGGGGGTTACACCATCATTAGACTTTTTTCTGTTTTTCATTTCCGTATCGTGAGTTTGTTTTTCCTTTTCCGTAAATTTTGTACTCCAAACTATTCTTTCGAATAGGTTTGGGGAAGTCGTGTGAGTCATTTTGTTTCTCTTTTTGTTATGCTACTGCTGGCTAGAAAAAAAATCGAAAAAAAAAGAAAGAAAGAAAAAATTCCAGAAAAAAAGAAAAGAAAAAGAATCTGGAAAGAAAAAAAAAAGAAAAAAAAAAGAAAAGACCCCAAAAAAGCAAAGAAGGTCCAAACAAGCAAAGCCAAATAGCAGTTTAGCAAAGTGTTGAGTCTTTTCAATTCTTGTAATGTTCGTAATCGTGTTTTTTTATTTTTTTATCTTTTTGTCTTGAGTGTCATCTGTTCTAGACCACCCTTGTCCTACCATTCAGGAAGTGGTGAATAGCTTAAGACTTTACTTGAGAGATGGGTAGAATAGGGGAGTGTTATCTTTATAGGGAACCCTCCTTCGTTTGATGAGAGCCAGTACTGGTTCGACCTCTTTTGAGGAAAAGTCTTAACATGGTGGAACAACAGTAAGTCCTCAGTTTCATAGGCACGGGGCAACCATTCGTATCCTAGCATGCTTCATTACGTCGTCACTGACTAGGTCCAGGTAGAGAATGTTACGAGAGACTATCTTGTCTTGACATAAGTGCTTATGTGGATGTGTATAAGTCAATCGAGGTATTCTTCAACCTATATTCATGCTTTGATTTATATGGTTTTTGTTCATATGTTTCTTGGTAGATTCAGTAGATTAGTTCATTTTATTTGGCATGAGACTCCATTTTGTGTCTTGCATGTTTTTTGTATTAGAGTCTAGCTTAGTTGCTTGAGGACAAGCAAAGGTTCGGTTTGGGGAGTTTGATGAATGTGTATTTTACAGTTTCATTTGAGTCTTTTTCACCTATTTTAGCTATCCTCTATGTTAATTTAGCTATATTTTAGTACATTTTATTAGAATAGTGTCACGTTTCCCTTTAGATTTTATTTTACAGGTTTTGGTTGAAATTCGAGGATTTCCAGGCAATTATATTGAAGTTGACAAGGAATTGGTGTTCCAGAAGCCTATTTGGAGTATCTGAAGGTTTCCGGATAGGATTTGGAGTCTAGGGGTCGAATCTGGAGGTTAGAAGGCCACTAGAAGTCAGAAACCGAGTCTGAAAAGGGGAAGAAATCCAAAAACGGGTCGAAAACGCGGAATTCCGCGAAAAACTCTCCGGGGCGAACCGCCCCACACCGGGCGAACCGCTCGGTGTGTGGGGCGAACCGTCCCACAGTAATTCGAGGCCTATATATAATTGCTCAGTTTTCTCCGAAAATCATACTTTTCCAGACCTACTTTTCCACCTTTCTTTGTAGTTTTAGGTAGGAACTTCCCAGAGCCTGTTCTGGGGGTTCGTAGCTTAGGGGACACTTTTTCATAGCAGTTTGGAGCTCGTAGGATCGCAATTCTCCGGAGATTGACAACCTTCGGTAACTTTGTATCTTACAGTTTATTCTACTTATTCTTATTTATCTTTCAACATGTTTTCTTCTATGATTTCTGTTGATTGCATGCCTATTATGAGTAGCTAAACTTATCGTTGGTGGTAGTATGTGAATTCTTAGCGAAGGGAAGATAATCATGCTAATGGCTATATCGCGCATTATACTCCGTGTTATTGCTTTATTTCGTTGATCAGGCACAGCCTAAATTCTCGTATGTTGTATTAATTATTTTGCACAATTGGACCCTCATCGACCTGTACGCGAGTTTATCTTCGTAGTGTTGAATAATTACGGAACACAATAGGACAATAGTGATTGACTTGTCAGACCCATTATCTTCGTAGTGCTTAATAATTGCAACAGGACTCTAGATTGATCAAAGATCTCCATGCAAGACCGAGGAATTTATGCATGATTATCGACCCGTTATGCTTTGATGGATCATACTATCACCAATCTCCATTATCTGTTAGAAAAACCCTTTGCTATCTGTCTGCTATTTTATATTCTCTAGTTAAATAGATAAAGCTAGTTATAGTCCTGAGAGAACGACACTCGAGTCAGTCTACTGCTACACTACGGTTTTCGTTGTAGTTGTGGATTGCCTTTGGCTAAATCATAAATATTATATTACTGAATTCAGAACCGACAAATCCGCGTTCATCACAACACTCGCACTTAGCAACCTTCTTGATGGTGATTTCGTCAGGTAGATCACCAGCCAATGTGATGGCATTCGATTTCTCAGTGTTGCTAGGCAGCTTGCCTTGCTCCCTACTTGCTCCTCGGTCGATCAACTCTTGCATCTTTTGATGGGCAAGCCTAGTGCTCTCTTCCAACCTATCGAGCCTTGCCCTAGTCTTCTCGGAATCTTCTTCATAACGTTTGAGAAAACTTTGCGTGTGATCGACCATCTTTTGCAAGTTCTCCATTAGTTGAGCCGACTTCGACTTCGGTGGTTCTTTCGGAGCGGGATTTTCGCAGTGGTCATTACCATAGTTTAGTCTACTACGGTCTTGGTTAGGGCCATAAGTTTGGTTAGCCGGTGCATATCCTTGACTGTTTCGGAATCCTCTTCTCCAAAATCCACCTCGAGGATTCCTACCGTCTTGTCCGTAGCTAACTTCTTGAGTACCAAATTCCGTAGGAAAGGCTTCTTCTTCGCCTCCTCGAGCCCAGTTGCCATCATCGTATGCCAGCTCCGATCTACACAAATGAGCACCATGCCCATAGTTCTTGCATATTCGACATACTTCGTTCGAAACAGTTGTTCCGGTGGCGCTCTTGAGGACTTGCTTCAATTCGTTGGTAAAGCACTCGAATTGATCCCCATTCCCCCTATACATAGGGGCTTCTTGAGTCGGTGGAGCTTCAGGTCCACGTCTCCTAACCATTGCTCTTGGGTCCTTGAACTCCGAACCCTTAGCAAGCCTTTCGAAAACTGCCCAGACGGCTTCTGCGGTTTCCTCCCAAATATTTCCTCGGCATTGGAAATCCACCACTTGTTGGTTCTCTCAAATGCGGTGTAGATGGTCTCATCATAGTCCTGCTTGAATCTAGTGATTTGCGCCTTAAGCGCGGTAGTCAAGGTGTGAGGGAAGTATTTCTCCATGAAAGCTGAAAAAACCTTCTCCCAAGTGTCTAGCGAGCTTGCTGGTAGAGAACTCAACCATGACTTGGCTCTGTCGCCAAGTCCCATAGCAAAAACCTTCATCCTCAACTCGTCCGTTGTTATTTCAGCTCCGGGTCGTGGGAGTTGGTTGACGAAATCATCGATATCGTGCAAGTACCCCATCACATCTTCCCTTGATAAGCCATAGAACCTCGAAAGTTGTTGGAATGCGTGGTTCTTGATTTCCAGATCTCGGGTTGCAGACGAAAGAACAATCGCCGGTCCCCTCATACGATCCTTGGTGGGTTGAACCCATGCCTTCAGTGGTCTAGCTTCTGCTATTCCGTCGATTTCCTTGAAAAGAATGTGTAGAGATTTAGAGAAATCGGTATCCTCTATTTCCTCTAGTGTGCGTCTTTCAAGTAGTCGCCTTCTTTGGTGGTAGACTCTGTCAATCTCAGCAATTGAATCAGCAAGCGGTGTTCCTGCAGATCGTGTATGCGGCATACACTATCTGTAACAGACTAGGAAAGCAGTATTAGAGAGAGATTAAAAAGGAAAACTAAAACTAATAGAATTAGAATTGAAAGCTGAAAATATAAACAAATTAAACAGAAAAAAGGAGTATAGTCCCCGGCAGCGGCGCCAATTTGATGAACAGAGATTTGTCGGGTCTCGATTCAGCAAATACATTTGTTATTTAGCCAAAGGCAATCCACAACTACAACGAAAACCGTAGTGTAGCAGTAGAATGACTCGAGTGTCGTTCTCTCAGGACTATAACTAGCTTTATCAAATCTAATTTAGAATATAAAAACAGCAGACGTAATAGCAAAGGGGTTTCTAGCAGATAATGGAGATTGGTGATAGTATGATCCTTCAAAGCATAACGGGTCGATAATCATGCATAAATTCCTCGGTCTTGCATGGAGATCTTTGATCAATCTAATGTCCTGTTGCACTTATTAAGCACTACGAAGATAACGATTCTGACAAGTCAATCACTATTGTCCTAATGTGTTCCGTAATTATTCAACACTACGAAGAAAAACTCGCGTACAGGTCGACAAGGGTCCAATTGTGCATAATAATTAATACAACATACGAGAATTTAGGATGTGCCTGATCAACGAAATAAAGCAATAACACGGAGTATAATGCGCGATATAGCCATTAGCAAGATTATCTTCCCTTCGCTAAGTATTCACATACTACCACCAACGATAAGTTTAGCTACTCATAATAGGCATGCAATCAACAGAAATCATAGAAGAAAACATGTTGAAAGATATAAAAAATAAGTAGAATAAACTATAAGATACAATGTTACCGAAGGTTGTCAATCTCCGAAGAATTGCGATCCTACAAGCTCCAATCTGCTATGAAAAAGTGTCCCCTAAGCTATGAACCCCCGGAACAGGTTCTGGGAAGTTCCTACCTAAAACTACAGAGAAAGGTGGGAAAGTAGGTCTGGTAAAGTATGATTTTCGGAGAAAACTGAGCAACTATATATATAGGTCTGGTAAAGTATGATTTTCGGAGAAAACTGAGCAACTATATATAGGCCTCGAAATATTGTGGGGCGGTTCGCCCCACACACCGGGTGGTTCGCCCGGTGTGGGGCGGTTCGCCCCACATCTGGGGCGGTTCGCCCCATAGAATTTCTCGCGGAATTCCGCGTTTCCGACGCGTTTTTGGATTTCTTCCCCTTTTCGGACTCGGTTTCTGACTTCTAGTGGCCTTCTAACCTCCAAATTCGACCCCTAGACTCCAAATCCTATCCGGAAACCTTCAGATACTCCAAATAGGCTTCTGGAACACCAATTCCTTGTCAACTTCAATATAATTGCCCGGAAATCCTCGATTTTCAACCAAAACCTGTAAAAAAAAATCTAAAGGGAAACGTGACACTATTCTAATAAAATGTACTAAAATATAGCTAAATTAACATAGAGGATAGCTAAAATAGGTGAAAAAGACTCGAATGAAAGTGTAAAATACACATTCATCAGTACACGGTTTAGAATGTAGATTGCAGTTTGTAGTGCATATCCCCACAGATATTTTGGAAGAGTCGAGAATCCAATCATTGATCTTACCATGTCTAACAGGGTTCGATTCCTCCTCTCAGACACACCATTTAACTGTGGTGTTACAGGAGGAGTCCATTGCGATTGAATTCCACTTTCCTTCAAGTAGTCGATAAATTCTTCACTAAGGTATTCACCTCCTCGATCTGATCGAAGAGTGACTATCCTTAGGTTCAATTCATTCTCGACCTCATTCCTAAACTCCTTGAATTTCCCAAAGGTCTCGGATTTATTCTTCATAAGATAAATATATCCATAACTTGAGAAATCGTCAGTAAAGGTAACGAAGTAAGGATAACCCCCACGCGCATGGATGATGAATGTGTATTTTACACTTTCATTCGAGTCTTTTTCACCTATTTTAGCTATCCTCTATGTTAATTTAGCTATATTTTAGTACATTTTATTAGAATAGTGTCACGTTTCCCTTTAGATTTTATTTTACAGGTTTTGGTTGAAATTCGGAGATTTCTGGGCAATTATATTGAAGTTGACAAGGAATTGGTGTTCCAGAAGCCTATTTGGAGTATCTGAAGGTTTCCGGATAGGATTTGAAGTCTAGGGGCCGAATCTGGAGGTTAGAAGGCTACTAGAAGTCATAAACCGAGTCCGAAAAGGTGAAGAAATCCAAAACCGCGTCGAAAACGCGGAATTCCGCGAAAAAAGCGTGGGGCGAACCGCCGGAATCCTGGGGCGAACCGCCCCGTGATAAATTCGGGCCTATATATAGTGCTCAGTTTTCTCTCCGAAAATCATATCTTTCCAAGCCTACTTTCTCACCTCTCTCTATAGTTTTAGGTAGGGACTTCCCGGGGCCTGTCCTGTGAGTTCCGTAGCTTAGGGGATACTTTTTCATAGCATATTGGAGCGCGTAGGATCGCAATCATCCGGAGATTGACAACCTTCGGTAACTTTGTATCTTACAGTTTTTATCTACTTATTTTATCTTCTTTCAATATGTTTTCTTATATGATTTCTATTGATTGCATGCCTATTATGAGTAGCTAAACTTATCATTGGTGGTAGTATGTGAATTCTTAGCGAGGGAAGATAATCATGCTAATGGCTATATCGCGCATTATACTCCGTGTCATTGCTTTATTTCGTTGATCAGTTGTAACCAAAATTCTCGTATGTTGTATTGATCATTATGCACACTTGGACACTTGTCGACCATCAAACCAATTATCTTCGTAGTGTTGAATAATTACGGAACACATTAGGACGTTAGTTGTTGACGAGTCAGACCATATTATCTTCGTAGTGCTTAATACTTGCAACAGGACACTAGATTAATTCAAAGATCTCTATGCAAGACCGATGAATTTATGCATGATTATCGACCCATTATGTTAAGAAGGACCATACTATCACCAATCTCCATTATCTGCTTGAAACCCCCTTTTGCTTTCTATCTGCTGTTTTATATTTTCTTGTTAAATAGATAAAGCTAGTTATAGTCCTGAGAGAACGACACTCGAGTCATTCTACTGCTACACTACGGTTTTCGTTGTAGTTGTGGATTGCCTTTGGCTAATTACAAATTCATTTGACTGAATCTGACACGTTCATCAAATTGGCGCCGTTGCCGGGGACTATACTCCTTTTTTCTGTTTAATTTGTTTATATTTACAGTTTTAGATTCCTAATTCTTTTAGTTTTAGTTTTCCTTTTTAATCTCTCTCTGATACTGTTTTCCTAGTTTGTTTCTAATAACCTTTCCTAGTCTGTCACAGATAGTGTATGTCGCATACACGTTCTGCAGGAACACCGCTTGCTAATTCAATTGCTGAGATCGACAGAGTCTACCACCACAGAAGGCGACTACTTGAAAGGCGCGCACTAGAGGAAATAGAGGAAACCGATTTCTCTGAATCTCTACTTAGTCTATTCAAGGAAACCGACGGAATGGCAGAAGCTAGACCACTGAAGGCATGGGTACAACCCACCAAGGATCGTATGAGGGGACCGGCGATAGTTCTTTCGTCTGCAACCCGAGATCTGGAGATCAAGAACCACACATTCCAACCACTTCCGAGGTTCTATGGCTTATCAAGGGAAGATGTGATGGGGTACTTGCACGATATCGATGATTTCGTCAACCAACTCCCACGACCCGGAGCTGACATAACCACGGATGAGTTAAGGATGAAAGTTTTTGCAATGGGACTTGGCGACAGAGCCAAGTCATGGCTGAGTTCTCTTCCAGCAGGCTCGCTGGACACTTGGGAAAAGGTTTTTTTCAGCTTTCATGGAGAAATACTTCCCACACACTCTGACTACCGCGCTTAAGGCGCAAATCACTGGATTCAAGCAAGACTATGATGAGACCATCTACACCGCCTTCGAGAGGTTCCAAGATCTCACGAACAAGTGCCCTCACCATGGTTTTGAACTTTCTGACTTAGTCAAACACTTCTACAATGGACTAACCTTCGAGAACCAACAAGTGGTGGATTTCCAATGCCGAGGCAATATTTGGGAGGAAACCGCAGAAGTCGTCTGGGCAGTTTTCGAAAGGCTTGCTAAGGGTTCGCAGTTCAAGGACCCAAGAGCAATGGTTAGGAGACGTGGACCTGAAGCTCCACCGACTCAAGAAGCCCCTATGTACAGGGGGAATGGGGATCAATTCGAGTTCTTTACCAACGAATTGAAGCAAGTCCTCAAGAGCGCCACTGGAACAACTGTTTCGAACGAAATATGCCGAATATGCAAGAACTATGGGCATGGGGCTCATATGTGTAGATCGGAGCTGGCATACGATGATGCATACGATGATGGCAACTGGGCTCGAGGAGGCGAAGAAGAAGCCTTTGCTACGGAGTTTGGCACTCAAGAAGTTAGCTACGGACAAGACGGTAGGAATCCTCGAGGTGGATTCTGGAGAAGAGGATACCGTAACAATCAAGGTTATGCACCGGCTAACCAAACTTATGGACCTAACCAAGACCGTAGTAGGCTAAACTATGGTAATGATCACTGCGAAAACCCCGTTCCGAAAGAGCCACAGAAGTCGAAGTCGGCTCAACTGATGGAGAACTTGCAGAAGATGGTCGATCACACACAAAGTTTTCTCAAACGATATGAAGAGGATTCTGAGAAAACTAGGGCAAGGCTTGATAAGTTGGAAGAGAGTACTAGGCTTGCCCATCAAAAGATGCAAGAGTTGATCGACCGAAAACTGCCTAGCAGCACTGTGAAATCGAATGCCATTACATTGGCTGATGATGTACCTGACGAAATCACCATCAGGAAGGTTGTTAGGTGCAAGCGTTGCATAAAGGAAGAACTTCTACAGGCTCAGGAAGAAGAGAAGGGCCTTGGTTCTGACACAAGTGATGAGGAGCAAGAGGATCCCGAACCACTCCCTAAAAGTTTCGATGTTAAGGTAGGGATTGGTGAGCTTGAAGATGTCCGTGCCACACTGGATACGGGATCCTACTCGAACATAATTCCTTTGAATGTGTTTGAAAAGAGCAACATTGGAAAACTATCTGAGCAAAGGGCTATTGTGCAACTGGCGGATGGATCCTTTATGAGACCTGAGGGCGTTGTGAAAGATGTGTTGGTCAAGATTGGTGAAACATCTATATACACCAATTTTGTAGTTATGCCGGCATCTGCACCTGGAACGGGGGATGTCATACTCTTAGGTCAAACATTCTTAACCAAACTACGCTCCGTGATGGATATCTACCAAAGAACTTGCACCATCGAAGTGAATGGCAAGCAACAAGTGTTGCAAGCCATACCTGATCCACCTGAACCGCCTGATATTACTACTCACTACTGTGGTCTTGCATCCTATATTCTTTCTTATTCACAGGTTCGTGGCATGAAAAGGAGATCAATGAAGGGGAAGCCTAGTACCCGCAAAAAGAAGAGATAGGCGCAGACAGGACTCGAGTCAAAGACTTTAAACAATGACGCTATCCGGGAGGCAACCCGGAATTTTTATCGCTTTCTTTACTGCTTTTCTGCATGCATTCATTCTTGAACTATTTGCTTCTCGTGCGAATTTGTTCATATCTGTGTCGTATATGCTTATGTTTGAGTGAGATTTTTCGAGTGGTTTTTTGAAAAAATTGGTTTCGAAATTTAAACCGCATTTTCTGACATCGGAACCCGTCTCCCCGCATTGGGGAGCACGGGGCGAACCGCCCCGTGGTGGGGCGGTCGCCCCACACGTGGGGCGAACCACCCCACGGTCCTAGATTTTAAAAAACGCGGATTTCAACCCCAAAACCCTATTTTCATCATTCTTCTTCATCCATACTCCCAAAAAACCCGAAAACATCGATTTTGCTTCTAAATCTTCATAACTTCTCCATTTCTTGACCAAATTGAGTGTTCTTTAGCTTAATTCGAAGCCTATTACACGATCTATCATCCTATCCAAACAGATTTCATCCTAATTCATTAGATTTGCAGATCTGAGGTATCATCCTTAGAACCCTAAATTTCAAATTTGGGGGTTTTCTATTTTGAGCTTCAATTATGCTTATTTGATGCATGGGTATGATGTTTGTGTGATTAGACATGTTATTTACTATCAATTGCATGCTCAATTTTGCTTGGATTGTTGATTTGGGTATTTTGCTGCTAGATGATATATCTTGTTCTGCAATATGTCTTTATCTTTGATTTCTTGCATATGATTGTGTTCATTGATGTAATGATGGTGTATTTGACATTAGAATGCTTAATTGTTGAGTATGAGGATTTATGTTGGTAGAATTTCTGCGCTGCTATGGTATGAATTGAGCCTTGTTATCAAGGATATTGGTTGTCTAGAAAGAGCATGATGTGATGTACTGCATGTCGTAGTTACTTTGGTATGTTGCATGATGAAGTAGCTAGGCTAGACATTACGGTTTGGGGAGCTTGATTGTTGATTTTCACGCTCGATTATTTCACTCATGCACTAGCATATTTTTGAGTCTGTTTTGTGTTATACGAGGTGCTAATCGCTGTTTGTAGGTACCACACCAAGGGAAGGGAGCATTCCCGTATGATTGCTGTGAAGAACCATGTCAAGGAAGGTGATCTCGCTAGATGTGCGTTCGAGCCAAGGGGTTTTGCAACAACGTCGTGGATTATCCAAGAGGAGGAGCTAGAGTACACCTGGAGTAAGGACTCCTATGCCTATTCATGCACCACCGAAGGGACAGAAACCGTTATTACATCATCACTCCATCACAAGGACTGCAAAGTTCGTGTGAACTGGAAGGCACCGGGACATTCTCGCAGCAACGGATTTGATCTTGAGTTCGCAATTGCTAGAAGGTTCCGAAGCGCTAGCTTGGTTCCAAAACATAATGACATGGGTACACAGTCCCTCGTTGGGGCGCCCTTTGCCTGCCTCTAAAGTGAACATCATATTGACATCGGTCGGAGCAACAGTGGAGAATGTGGTCGAAATTGGAGAAAAAGGTAGAAGACTTCTGAGTATCCGAGCAGCTTACTGAAACCTTCTCGTGGTGTAATACGTTGGAGGGGGAGGTCCTGATACCACTGCCCTTTCCCCTTCAACAGTTCACATCCTATTGGAGGGCTACAGGATGGAGAATTCCATAACAGCGGCGGCTAATCTTGAGAATTCTACCTGCCACTGCAACTCTACTGGCGATGATGATGGTGACAGTAGTGACGATGAAGGCCATACGGGCAATGATGACTCTGATAGAGTAGTTGATCCTGACCGGCCTAAAAATGGAACTACCGCAACCACCAGAAGACCTGATGTCACACTATGAAGCTCACAGAGGAGGCCCAATAAATCACAAGCAGCATACTCAACCGACCGAGGCCAAACCACGGGGTAACATCTAGTATCACATCTTATTTCCTCATTTTCTTACTGCTAGGGACTAGCGTTAATCTCATGAGGGGGAATGGGATTTAAGTGATCTGATGTTGTTAGTTTGGAGCTTGGTATTGGTAGGATGAGTTTAGTACCTCACATGCTTTATCCGTCTGCATTTGCATTTGCACGTTTACCGCTTTCTTAGATTTTTAGGTTGCATTTCACTACATTCATCCTAGGATATTTTTGCATGTTTTATATGGAGTTTATTGCCGAATTTTTTGAACTTTTTTATTGGGTAGATCAACTAGCTATGCCATTAATCATATGCTTCATCCCTATGAATTTGTTTGAGGTTTTTCTCGCTTGGCTTATCACATTTATGTATTGCACTTAGTTAAGCTTGGTAGTCTCGACATCAGTTAGGGGTGTTTTCTCTACTGCGGTTCACGAAGGCCTTTATAATAGGATGATGCATGTTAGGGTCTTATGGTTGTTTTCCCGAGTAATTATGTACCTAAGAGGCAACAAGTCTTCACCATGCTTTGAGATTGCTAAATGCCTAGGAAGGAGGTAGTGTGAGGTTGTGTGATCCTTTGTTTATAACCTATTCTTCCGAATAGGTTTGGGGAGGGGGTTACACCATCATAGACTTGTTTCTGTTTTTTATTTTTCGTATCGTGAGTTTATTTTCCTTTTTCGTGAATTTTTTACTCCAACCTATTCTTCCGAATAGGTTTGGGGAAGTCGTGTGAGTCATTTTGTTTCTCTCTTTGTTATGCTACTGCTGGCTAGAAAAATCGAAAAAAAAGAAAGAAATTCCAGAAAAAAATAAAGAGAAAAAGAAAAAAAGAAAAAATGATCTGGAAAGAAAAAAAGAGAAAAGAAAAAAAGAGAAGACCCCAAAAAAAGCAAAGAAGGGTCCAAAAAAGAAAGCCAAAAGCAGTTTAGCAAAGTTTTGAGTCTTTTCCATTTTTGTATTGTTCGTGATCGTGTTTTTCTATTTTTTATTTTTTTTGTCTTGAGTGTCATCTGTTCTAGACCACCCTCGTCCTGCCATTCAGGAAGTGGTGAATAGCTTAAGACTTTGCTTGAGAGATGGGTAGAATAGGGGAGTGTTATCTTTTATAGGGAACCCTCCTTCGTTTGATGAGAGTCAGTACTGGTTCGACCTCTTTTGAGGAAAAGTCTTAACATGGTGGAACAACAGTAAGTCCTCAGTTTCATAGGCACGGGACAACCGTTCGTATCTTAGCATGATTCATTACGTCGTCACTGACTAGGTCCAGGTAGAGAATGTTACGAGAGACTATCTTGTCTTGACATAAGTGCTTATGTGGATGTGTATAAGTCAATCAAGGTATTCTTCAACCTATATTCATGCTTTGATTTATATGGTTTTTGTTATATGTTATTTGGTAGATTCAGTAGATTAGTTCGTTTTATTTGGCATGAAACTCCATTTTTGTGTCTTGCATGTTTTTTGTATTAGAGTCTAGCTTAGTTGCTTGAGGACAAGCAAAGGTTCGGTTTGGGGAGTTTGATGAATGTGTATTTTACACTTTCATTCGAGTCTTTTTCACCTATTTTAGCTATCCTCTATGTTAATTTAGCTATATTTTAGTACATTTTATTAGAATAGTGTCACGTTTCCCTTTAGATTTTATTTTATAGGTTTTGGTTGAAATTCGGAGATTTCTGGGCAATTATATTGAAGTTGACAAGGAATTGGTGTTCCAGAAGCCTATTTGGAGTATTTGAAGGTTTCCGGATAGGATTTGAAGTCTAGGTGCCGAATCTGGAGGTTAGAAGGCTACTAGAAGTCATAAACCGAGTCCGAAAAGGTGAAGAAATCCAAAACCGCATCGAAAACGCGGAATTCCGCGAAAAAAGCGTGGGGCGAACCGCCGGAATCCTGGGGCGAACCGCCCCGTGATAAATTCGGGCCTATATATAGTGCTCAGTTTTCTCTCCGAAAATCATATCTTTCCAAGCCTACTTTCTCACCTCTCTCTATAGTTTTAGGTAGGGACTTCCCGGGGCCTGTCCTGGGAGTTCCGTAGCTTAGGGGATACTTTTTCATAGCAGATTGGAGCGCGTAGGATCGCAATCATCCGGAGATTGACAACCTTCGGTAACTTTGTATCTTACAGTTTTTATCTACTTATTTTATCTTCTTTCAATATGTTTTCTTCTATGATTTCTATTGATTGCATGCCTATTATGAGTAGCTAAACTTATCATTGGTGGTAGTATGTGAATTCTTAGCGAGGGAAGATAATCATGCTAATGGCTATATCGCGCATTATACTCCGTGTCATTGCTTTATTTCGTTGATCAGTTGTAACCAAAATTCTCGTATGTTGTATTGATCATTATGCACACTTGGACACTTGTCGACCATCAGACCAATTATCTTCGTAGTGTTGAATAATTACGGAACACATTAGGACGTTAGTTGTTGACGAGTCAGACCATATTATCTTCGTAGTGCTTAATACTTGCAACAGGACACTAGATTGATTCAAAGATCTCTATGCAAGACCGAGGAATTTATGCATGATTATCGACCCATTATGTTAAGAAGGACCATACTATCACCAATCTCCATTATCTGCTTGAAACCCCCTTTTGCTTTCTATCTGCTATTTTATATTTTCTTGTTAAATAGATAAAGCTAGTTATAGTCCTGAGAGAACGACACTCGAGTCATTCTACTTCTACACTACGGTTTTCGTTGTAGTTGTGGATTGCCTTTGGCTAATTACGAATTCATTTGACTGAATCTGACACGTTCATCAATGGACTTTAAAAGGTCCACATACATCAGTATGTATGAGCTCTAAGCAGCGAGTGGCACGAACACCTTGTCCAACAAAAGGTTTGTTCGTCATCTTACCCTTAACACATGATTCGCATGTACCATATGATTCAAAATCAAATGGTTCTAAGTAGTCCAACTTCCTTAGTCTTTGAATCCGTGTTTCATCGATATGGCCTAGCCGACAATGCCATAGATAAGAAGGATTATTCTTCTTACTTGAAGACGGTTGTTTGTTATGTATTTGAAATAAAGGTAGACTACTTTGCAAAATATATAACCCATTCACCAAGCGAGCTTTTCCATAATACTGATCATTTAATGAAAAATAACAAGTATTATTCGCAAATCGAAAGGAAAAACCCATATTGTCTAACAATGGAATGGAAATAATATTTCTGACAATGGATGGAACAAAATAAACATTATCAAGTTCTAAACATTGTCCTGAAGGTAAATCTATCTTGCTGCGTCCAACGCGTTTGGCTTCAACTGGATTGCCGTTCCCAACATGCAAGTCGATTTCACCTTGCTTGATTAACGTGTGATCAATTAGCCCCTGCACGTTATTACAAATGTGTGAGCCACATGCTGTATCTAATACCCAACCATTGAAGTCAAAAGTAGTCATGTCCATTTCAATAACAAACATACCTGAGCCAGAAGCCGGTGGCTTCTTAGCTTGATCTGCCCTAAACTTAAGGCAATCTTTCTTTCAATGTCCTTTCTGCTTACAGAAAAGACATTCATCTGTGCGTACCGTTCCGCTTCTCTTGAACTTCCTTTTCTGGTTCGGACGCTTAGGCTTATCACTCCAAGTTTTAGCCTTGGCTCCCGACTTTCCCTTACCCTTAGCACCTTTGTTTCTCGGGTTTGGGTTAGACGGTTGCCCAACAAGCATGACCGACTTTTCCTTCTTAGGAAGAGTTTGATCATATGTCTTCAGCAGATTATGAAGTTCAGGCAGTGTTACGTCCTTCGCATTCATCGTGTAATTAATGATGAACTGCGAATACGAACTCGACAATGATTGAAGGACAAAGATCACCATGATCTTGTTCTCTAGCTTAACGCCGGCATCGGCAAGCTTTTCAAAGAGACCAATCATTTTGAGAACATGCTCAGACATGTTCCCTCCTTCACTGAGCTTGCATCTGTGTATCTCTTTGATCAAATCAAATTCAACACTTCTAGCTGTCGTCTTAAAGAGCGACTCTAGATGCTTCAGCATCTCATACGGCAACATGTTTTCATGTTGCCTTTGCATCTCATTGCTCATTGCCGCCAGCATAATACACTGCGCGGATCTAGCATCCTCAAGATGCTTATCAGACTTTTCCTTGTTGGCTTGATTCCAAGCAGCAACCTGATCGGCAGTCTGATTTTCGGGGCACACGGGAATGACCTCGTCCAAGACGTACTCAATCTTTTCGTACCTCACACCAAACGTATATTCCTGATCCAATCTAGGAAGTTTGGTCCGGTCAAAATTTGCTTCTCTAAGACAGCACGGAGCGAGATACTCGCCATTTCTAATATCCTAAGGAGAAATAATATAGAACGAAAATAATAAATCAACTATTGAAATATTATTTCTAAATACGCAGTCAACATAACTAAACAACAAGGTCCTTTAGCTGTTTAGCTCCCACTATTTTCACATATGCTTGCCCCCACAACAAGCATACGGGTAATGTCCAACAAGTTACCGTAGTGGCCAAGATCCAAATCCATACTATGCTATACTCCAACGGGGGCTGGTCGCATAGCATAATATGACCGGTAGGACTATCCAATTGCGTCACGCAACTCTTGGTTGTTAAATCTAATTTAACCCGATGCCCTACATATTGTACCTATCGAGGTCGCAAGATACAATATGCAGTAAGTCATAACCATAGGCTTACTCTAATCTGACGATCACTGCGAGTCTGTAAGACGAGGTCGCCAATACAAGAAAACGCAATGAAAGTTCAGAATTAAAGCACCCTATGGAAAGCATCTCAGAAATACATACATATATATATTTCTGTACTTATATTGGTTGGGGCTTGTAGCTTGAGGGTTGTTATCAGTCATCTACAAACAAATAAGGGCGCCGCCTACCCATCATGCATGAACGGTCTACACGTAATGGATGCCGCCTATCCATTCTAGTTCTAAACGCGGTCAAGCACATAATGGGTGCCGCCTACCCATACATAAATATGCGGTCCGACATATAAGAGGGTGCCGCCTACCCTCGCATGCATAGCGGTCGAACGGAAAGTAAAATACTTGGTATTTAAACATGCATTGTCAAACAATAGCATATCGAGCATATGAAACAAGTAGTAGCCTATGTGGATGACAAATGACTTCATAATTTCATTATGAAAATTATAATCCCATACTTATAATCTCTATGAAATAATTGAAAATTTGGAATAGATTGAATAATCAAAAATTCTATTGACCAAGTAGCAATTCTCGAAAACCCGAAGGACTTAATTGTAATTTTTGAAACCTTGGAGGTGTTAAATCTAAAATTCAAAAGTAGAAGGACTAATTTGCAATAAATAATAAATTGATAAATTACAAATAAGCCCTTTAACTTTATACTAATAAGCCCTTTAACTTTATCACGCAGGCGGCTGCGTCGCGCAGGCGGCCCTGTCATAAAATATATATATTTAATTTTTTTTTTTTTTTGAAAAATATAAATTCTAAATTTATATAAAACAAAACTTTTGAAAATCGAATTAATCATAGAATCAATTGCATCCACATATCTACAAAATCATACAATATATATACGTATATACGTAATCAATTAACTTGGCTCTGATACCACTGTAAGAAAATATGGTTAGAGTCACCCCTAGGGTACGCAGCGGAATTTCAAAAATTTTCTTAACATACAGGTTAATTGATTATGCATATGTCGTATATATATAAACACGTCAATTAGAAGACTAACCTTACTTCCAAAGCAGCTTCCAAGTCTTCGTAATAATCCGGTGTATCTTCTCCTTCGTCGAAGTCGAAGATATCTACAATACTCTGATTATCTGCAAGACAATAAGAGTTAGTTTCCAGCTTCTAGAACCTCAACCTTGGTATCCACGGATGAACAGCCTATCGGAAGAATGCTAGAATATTCTTTGTGTGACCAAGAAGACGGGGCGGCGATTCCTCCGGCAGAGGTGGCGCGCGCGCGTGTGGCTTATAGAGGAGGGGAGAGCTTTTATTTTCTCTAAGAAAATTGGGTAGAATACCTGTGTGTAAAACTGTGAAAGTCTGTCTCAAAAGCTCTCTAATAGTCTACTATATATAGTAGTCAATAGAAGCCTAAAGCATAAGCAATTAGACTTCGTAAAGGAATAAGAATCTAATTCTTATCGCACAAGGAAACCAATATCAAGTCCAGATTCATTACCAATCAAATTAAAACTCAATCAAGAAAATCTAACTTATCCCTTGGACTTCTAATAGAGGAAGGAGTCGAACTCCTTCCTCCATCATATCCGCGCGCGCGCGCACTTAGTCCTACGGGAGGTGGGTCCCAATTTTGGGACCCACTTATAGTTCTAAGGCAATTCAAACTCCAAGTAGATTTTGCCCAAGTGCATATGTTAATTCTAAATTAATATATCATTTCAAATCAAACCTCTATTATATTTCCAAAATATAATCTTTAATTGTATTTACATAAAATACAATTAATAGCCAATTCAATTAATAATTCCAAATCATTAATTGAGCCACCAAATATTATAATTAATTCCAAATCAATTATAATCCATCAATCACAATTAATTCCAAATTAATTGCGATTCCATCTTCAAGGATATTCTGATAGGCTGAATCACCACATAGTGTGACCCATAGGGCCTCATCGTATTAAGCAAGTCCTAGACTAGGCAACATGGAATTCCTAGACGGTTCCATTTGCAATATCAATACGTGAGGACGTTTGAGAGGTTTCTCAAAGCTAACCCTTTCGTTGCGAAGCCTGTTGCGCTCAACGCGACGATGGTAACGTCCCTTCATCTGTCTTGCTCGAATGTATCTAGGATCGATGAAGTGTCTATCCCAATAATACATCCACGGGCGTCTCAGGGAGTTGCTTGGTTAAGATATACTTATGACCATCATAATATATCATTTGCACTGGCCAGTGACTTTACCAACACAACTATGCAGACTATGAGCAGTACTCTCCTGTGCTACACTTGAGAGATGAATCCTTCACAGAATCACTTATCATCCCCATTTGTATGTAGCCATAATCCCGGATCGTGTCTTAGGTCAACTGCTTATTCAGAGCTGACATCGACGGGTCCACCAAGGATATGGGGCAACAAATGTGATGATAAAGTCCTGTAAGTACAAAGGACGACTGGCATCACTTCGACAACTTACCGGTTCCCATAGACACTTCGGTGCAGAGTATACATCGATGGGAGTGTCCGGTGGGTACTTCCATTGTTCGATAAAGCTTCTTCGAACAACTATGTGCAGTTATGGGAACGTTTCTCGATTGTCCAACAATCCGTTCCGTGGCCGTGGGATCGGCTCACACTTGCTCCAACAAGTATAACCTCCATGCATACTAGTCTCGTCTGGTTCATTCAGACCCCTACATCCGAGATGAACCTCGACTAGGGAGAGTTTGGGATAGATGATAACTCACATAGCTCCCACTATCTGTGTGATCGGTCATCTATCCGAGGGGACATGTTTAATATCAATACAGACAGTAATAGAGATATGACATGCTGCATGCCTGGTGTAATATAAATATGAAAGCGATACTCAATAGTAAAAGCAACAAACATATATTATATTACGTTGACCTGTGTAATAGTACATATATACCCTCTATAAGGGCACTATGCCCTTAGTAAGGACTGTCTCTAGGACATATACACTATCAAATAGGACACTGTTTATCAACTGTAGCCGTCCCGCGTAGCTTAGTAATTTTCGATGTCCAGTGTCTGATACAACTGCGGGTTTTATCCAATAAAGGCTGACACATGTTGATGGAGAGCTTTCGGGAAGTCAAAGGAACACCCAGATAACGAACTGGCAGACTTCCACGGACGAACCCTGTGCGGCTCCGGATGGAATGCTGCTCTAGTTCACTAAACCACCAAAAAATACTTTGCACTTCTCGCTATTTGCAACTAATTCGGTAGATCTAGAAAACTTTGCAAATTGCATCATAATAAGATCCACAAAGATCACATCACCTCTCATAAACACCATCAAATCATCCGCGAAACATAGGTTAATTATCTTCAATCGTTCACACTTTGGGTGGAAATTAAAATTCGGATTTAAAGAGAGTTGTTGTAGACAGCGGTGGAGGTATTCCATGATCAGGACAAATAAAAGTTGTGACATCGGGTCACCTTGTCCCAATCCACGCTTTTCTTTCAGAATCCGAGATGGTGTTCCATTTATTGAGTACCTGTAAGAAACTGAGCGTACACAAAGCATCACCCAATCCACAAACTGGCTAGGAAAACTAAGTTCTCACATAATTTCATCCAGAGCAGCCCACTCCACAGTATCATACGCCTTTTGAATGTCCATTTGGACCATACATCTTGGCGATATGCCACGTCTATTATACCCATTAACCAACTCTTGTGCCATTAGTATGTTATATTGGATGTTTTTGCCAGGGAGAAAAGTGTATTGGCTGTCATTACTCATTAACAACCCCATTAATGACCTTCCCTAACCGATTAGTGATTTTCTTCGAGATAATTTTATACACCGTTGTGCAACAGGATATTGGCCGCATTTCTTTCATAGTCTTCGCTCCTGCAGTTTTAGGGATTAGAGTGACCAGGGTACAGGTTCAGGCAGGATATAGTTTACCTTGGTGGAAGAATACCCGCACAACAGCAAGTATATCATTCTTGATAATAGGCCATGAGGCTTTAAAGAATTTCGAAGTGAAACCATCCACCCCAGGTGCTTTCAGCTCTCCAATACTTTTAAGTGCCTCAACAACTTCACATTCAGTAACATCACGTATCAAATCCTCTCTATGCTATCTAGGAAGAGTTGGCCCCGATCTCAAGATTTCAATATCCACCCTTTCAGTCCGAGGGGCTGCAATGCCCACCAGTCGGCCATAGAACTCAAGAATTCCAACTTCAAATTCAGCCTGCGTATGCAACTCCCTTCCATCACTACCAGTTAGAGTTTGTATTCCAATAGATCGATTCTTCTCACGTACGGTGGCATGGAAAAAGGCCGTGTTTCCATCTCCCAATTTTAGCCAATCAATCTTGGATTTCTGTTGCATTACTTTCTCCTCTAAATTTAACCACTTCTCAAGTTCCATCAACTCTTGTTTCATTTGATCATGGAGACTCTGATTCTGCCTATCTAAGCGTAGGTTGTTCTGTGTATGTTCCAATTTATCCCGGGCTACCTGCACTTTCCGTGGCAGATTAATGACATTCCCAGTCAGGCCCCGGAACATGTGCTGCAAAGATCGGAGTTCTCTCCAAACCTGCTCTTGTCTCGAGCCTGTCCAATTTTGCCTCCATCCTGATCGCACAGTAGTGATGAAATCGGGAATCTCAGCAATACTATTAACAAAACGAAAGCATGACTTCTTTGGCGGCACTTGCAATAGTTGCTGAACTTTAAGAGGAGCGTGGTCAGATAGACCAGGCGTAAGAATTTCAATAGCAGTGTTTAAATGTTGTTGGAACCAACTCCCGTTTGCAATTGCATGATCAATCCGGGAATAGATGGTGTCGTTTGACCAAGTGAAAGGTCCACCTTGCGTATGTACACTCGACAAACCAATCGTATCCATCATAGAGACTAGATCAACATATTCATGCACATGCACGTCACAACCCCCTTCCCTATCATTCACACCAAGGACGTTATTGAAATCACCAATGCACATCCAAGCGCCATTGATATTGAGTGCTAGGCGCTGTAAATCCTGCCATGAAATTCAACGTTGAGCCAACTGGTTATGCGCATAAATAAATGTGATCATACCTTTATATGTGCCATTAGCAACCCAGATTTGTCAATGAATGAATTGATCAGACGATTGTATATGCTGAATTCGAACTCTGTTCCTGACCCAAAGCACCCATATACGTCCATTATCATGAGCATTGTAGTTATAAAAAACTTTCCAACACTTGACCCTGTTTTATTTTTCCTTCTTGACCCTTGTTTCCAATAGGCCGGCTATGCTAACATTCAAAGCAGTGAGACCAGAGCCAATATCCTTTTGTTTAGCCACCACGTTAAGCCCCCTAACATTTCATACAATCATTGGATATGTTTTGGTCCTCACTAGATCCATCTCCTTGATTTAGTGAGGCAAAACCATTTACACTTTCAACATTCGACTGACCCGGAGGTATTTGTCTAGGTGGGCTGCGTGATTTACGCCGAACTTTAGTCCATTCCTGCACTACTGGATTTTTGTCCCATTGATAACGAGAGGAGCCAGCATTTTGGTTAGGAAGAGGCCTTAAAATTCCCACACCTGTCATAGGAACTTGTTACTGTTGCTGCGGTACAGAGATAGATTGCTGCTACTGTGGAACTGACTCAGTCTGCTGCGGGACTGAAACATTCCCAGAAACCGGAACAGTAACAATCTTCTGCTGATGGGGAAGTACAGATTCATGCACTGTTGGTCCCTTTAAACAACAAGAAAAGACTAGAGGGGGGGGGGTGAATAGTCTTTTCAAACTTTCGTCGTTTAAAAACTTTCTCAGTAAGGGCTTATTACTTTTCAGTAATGAGTTTGCTCATACTTAACTTTCTCAGCAAGCACTAGCTACTTTTCAGTAACGAGTTTTGCTGATACTTAAAATCAGAGAGCGGAAGTCTTTGTACAATAAGTGCTTTGTCAGTAAGTGATAGTTTCAGCAAGTGAACAGAGTGACAGTGTACAGATAGATATGCTTTGCTGAAAACTAAATGCAGTAAGTAAATCACACAAACACTTTTATAGTGGTATCTGAGAGTGGCGTAATCTCTCAACTAATCCACTTTGTCCTTTCTAGGACTGAATCCACTAAGACAAGTTTGAGGTTCCTTACAACATCTATCTAGAGCGATTCAACAGAAACCAAAGCACACTTGCTTCGTTTCCAACCTAACTAGAGAACGAAACCTTGTTCTCCACCAAACTTGGGACTTTTAATCAGCAACACTATGCTCGATTAAGTTCCCCCTGAATTTCACGCCTGAAAGGGTGTATTTTCAGTTAGAGAGGTTTGGGATGAGATAACTTGATTATAACTTATTCAGCTACAACAAGTAATCTAAGAAACAAAACTTTGAATACTTTGCAGTAAACAAGTTTGATTGTTTCTGGTGTCAAGACTTGTTCTTGTTCGAAAGAAAGAACACTTAACTAATTTCTTAGCCGTGTATATTCTACTTCTTCACAAGTAGCTTTTTCAAGCTTTAAGTCTTGGAACGGATCAATGGCAGTAAAAAGTGTTTGAAGGGTATGTGAGTTTAAGCACAAGTGAGAGTTTGATCACGTTGTTGACACACTTCAACTCTTTTCCGGATGACTTCTATTTATAGTGAATCAAGGGAGCCGTTTGAATTTCAAATTCTAAGGCTTTGTTCCTTAAGATGTCACTATCTTTCTTTTGTACTTTCAACAGCGTCCTTTATTTGTCTTCTAGTCCTCATGTCCTTCGCGTGCATGCTTTGCATTTAATGTTCATTTGAATGAAATTCAAATATGAACGTTGGAGCGCAAATGCAAGTACTTTCAGCAAGGATGTTACATATGTATTTCAACAAGTGGTCAGTCTCAGTTTCAGCAAGCACAACCTACTCTGTCGTTTAGATTTTCAGTTATGCAAGCTGTTGCTGAAGTTTCCACTTTCTGAACAACATGTGCCTTTGTAGATACCATCTTCAGAAATCTTCTTTAGTCTTCAGTCTTCGAATTCTTCAAGTTTCTGAACGGTTCTAATGCTTCAATAGTTTGTTTGTGTAAACAAAGTACATCATCAACAAATGCTTCAATAGGTTGTTTTTCTTTTCAGAAAACAAGATACATCATAAGCGGTTAAAACACCTATCTAGCACCTACTCTAAGTCTTCAGCAAACGTTCCTCTTTTACAATGTCCTTAAAATTCTAAATTCCTATGGACCTTAAGAGTACTAGTTACTGGACTTTCCTTAATTTAGCATGGTTAATTGCTCATCAAAATTACATGTTTCCTAACATGCACAGGGTCAGGTCTTGCTTGACTCTGTGACGTTGCAGCTGGAACAACCGGTACATCAGAGGAATTGATTCACTATACGCCTTCTCCTACAGTTTTTCCCGTATCCACCCAACGCTTGATAGTTTTTTGTGGAGCAGATTTCTATCGTGCATTAACCGGTCTTTTGGCACAATCATGTCCACTCTTTTGGCATATTTGACAGAAGCTTGGCTTCCACTCGTACTAAATTGGTTGTTCAAATTCATAGCCTTGCTTATCACGAATTGTGATGGACTCCAAAACTGGTTGCGTCGTCTCCACCTCTATCAACATACGTGCATAGGAAACACGTAGCTTATGCTTCGTGCATTCATTAGTTAACAATGGAGTCCCTGTAGTGCTAGCAATCTTACTGAGACTATTCTCCCCCATAAGTAATTCGGCAACTATGGAAAAGTAATCCACATTGGAATTGATTTGAGAAGATCATTAGTTAACTTAAAATTCCGTTCCCATGGCCTCAGAAAGATTGGTCGACCAAAGATAGTGTAAGGTCCTTTCGTAAGCACAAGATCCTTGTCATCCTTAGAGTTGAATCGTATTAGAAAATATCCAGCATCATTGTAATATAACGCAGGAAGCCCTACAGAATTCCAGACTCTCATCATGAACGTCTTGACGACATTCATAGAAAGAGTTTCGTCCAGAACGTACATGATCAACGCATTCTCCCAGAATTGAAGTTCTGACACAATATCCTCATCATAGATTTCAACAATTACCTTACCTTGTTCAATTGTAGGTGGGATGTATTTAATCTGCAGCCCACGATTAGGAAGTCGATTGCCAAAGATGGCATCGATCCATGATTTCTGCAAAGGTTGTGGTCTCTGCACGTTCGTCTGCGATTGCTGCTTATTTGAATCGTTCAGGTTGATAACTTCCTGAACGACATCGATATCCTGTTATTGCTTGTTCGCCGTTTTCCAATGGGTGACTCCCCTCCTGCGCCGTAGTTGCAGGTTCAGAGATCGTACTAGCCCCAATAGCCACCTCCTCCACCGGTGTATCCTTATTCTTTGGCAGACGGCCACGGGGACGTGGTGGATCGCTAGGGTTTACCTTTTTTTAGGAGCCCTCTTTCTATACGGCCTAACACATTTGTTTTGATGACAAATGAAGTTTCCCGTCGAAAATCTTATTTTTATAATATAATTTTTAAAATTATTTTTTGAGTATGAATTAGGATTAATTTGGAACCAAAAGTAAATATTTAATTGAAGGAAACATATTAAATTAAATGGAAAATATTAAATTGAAGGAAAAATAGTATATAGGGGGTATGTTGCAACACTTTAAATAGGTGAGGAGGTTAAGTCTCAAATTTAATAGGTTGAGGGGCATTGTCTCACTTGTAATAAATGTTGGGGGGTTTGATCAATTTTTCCCTTTATTTTATTTATAAACTAAATAAGCCGTCGAGAATAGTAGTTATCAAATAATAATACCAAAAACGTAACATTATCTTACAAATAAAACAAAATTTCATAAAGATATAAATGTTACATGTCCATCACATATAGACCTGGAAAAATCAATTTGAACACGAAGTCCGACCCGATTCGAATTCCGAGGTCTCACCCGAAAATTTGTTTGATTCAAACATTCAAACTTTGATCTGAAATCCGATCCGAAAGCACCCGATTTTTTTATCCGAATTAAACAATCTGAAATCTCTTGAATAAATTCAACCCGAAGTTCATCCGATTCGAATTAAATGTGACCCGAACGTTTTCAATTCGAAATGACCTGAATTAAATTTATAAGGAATACATAATTATTTCCATTTAAAAAATGTATTTCATATATAACTAACTGCTTAATCCTTTTCTATTTGGGGCATGCGTTTTAGTATTATAAGTCTTTCTTCATAAGAACATCCGCTAATTTAATCAATTATTATTTTGAGAAAAGCCTTTCATTGCTTGACTTTACCATAAGGTTCAATCAAGTACATCTTCGAAAGCCTTCACTAACTGGGAGAATCGCTCGATGGCGAGTTTGACTGTCCGAATACGACGCAGTCTATGGCACTCGGAAAGCAAGAAAAGGCAGCGCCCTTGCTGATGTCTAGCAGATTAGGCAATTGCTGATTATGGGCCGATGAAACTCAACTTTCGCGATGGCCATCGTAAGGTATTATGATTTTGAAGTTGTAATATTTCATAAATTTTCATTATAAAACTAATTTTGCGTTTAAATATTCAATCAACACCGAATTCGAATTGATCCCATCTGAATTTAATCCAATCCGAAATGTTTTGAAATTTATAATCCGAACAACACCCTAATTTGACAAAAACTAAAATCCGAACACATCCGAATCCGACCCGACCCGATCCGATCCGAAATCACCCGAAACAAATTCTCTCATCTGAAGTCACCTGATCCGAACAATCCGATCTGAATCCGATCCGATCTACCCGTTCGCCAAGTCTAAACACGTATATCACCATCATAATCATGTAATTAATTAGCCTATCAAGTTCATGATGGATTAGGATTGTAAGCATCCTAGGTACTGAGAAACACAGCCGTGTGTTCAATAGTAGTTGTTCTTTGGATTAAGCTTCGACACCAAATTTGATCACCATTGACCATCAAGAAACTAACATTATCCTTGCTACTCTTTTTGTCTATAACGCTTTCTTGTCCATAGTTATTACATCAAGGTTGATCTCTGTTTAAGTTCTATTAGGAAGTTTTATAACAAAACCCCAAATCTTTTACTTTTCATCTAAGTTTATTCACTTGTGTTTGGTGACAACCTAATTAGATCCGAGAATGACACTCGGGATCAGCTTACCACTGCACTATTATTTTTGGTGTAGTAGAAATTGGTACATATAAATTTAAGTTTGCTATTGATACATCAGTGCATCAACAAAGATGGAACATACAATAAATTGATTTTGAGAATAATGCAATATTTCATGAACAAAGTCTTCCGAGCAATTTTTAGAGGGCTAAATTGGTTATACAACTTAATTTGTTAGATGCATAAATTAGTGAATGTAATTACTTTGTTACTATAATAAATTTGATGTTCCTCTCTTCTTTTATATTTTTTTTTTTAAGAAAAAATTATTTTATGATCTCATGTTGTTCCAATTTGCATGATCATGGATAATTTCTCCCTGTTTCGTGTGTGCAGTAGTAGAAGTAAACCCGGTTCTCGCCATAGTCTTTATAATGCACTTGGCACTCAAAAAAGCACATTTTTATTAGGCATAAACGCGGACTAAGCATTTAGAAATGATGTTTGACCTTCAACAAAAAATAATTGTACGCAATTATAATTGGACGGTAAGAAATTCTTAATAATTAAGTTGTTCATGAAAAGATTTTGATAAATACCAAGTTACTTTTATATGGATGTACATATCTATTAATTTTTCACGAAAGTATGAAGGCATATTTTAAATATAAATCTATTCAGATACGATAACTGTAAAAACGATGAATTCCATTTATTTCAAATAACAACCCTATTCCGTAATTCATAATTTATATTAGTGTCGTAACTCAATTTTACGCAACTTCACTGTTTTATAAAGTTGGCAAAGGTATGAATCTAGAAGCATTTATTTCTATTTACTATTTTATCATATAGTCATCATCCTCATACCCTTATAAATATACAACGATTGATTAGTTTTCACCCTAGCACCTTCACTTGTAAGATAGCCTAAGCACTCGTAAGCTTCTTCATTTTTAATTGTTTTTCTTTTATAGTTCACTTACAAACACTTTTGTTCCCCTACTATCTTAATAGTGTTTTATTTTTTGATAATCTTACAGGAGACTTCATTTTAGAAATAATGGAGAAGGTATGCTTGTATCTTCATTTTATTTTCTAGAGAATCGATAAATTTTATGATGCGTAGATTGTTATTCTAGTCATTTTTTTGAATGAATGTTGTCTTGTTTAGAAGTAATTTTTCATTATAAATCGAGATCTTTCACATGGTATGAATGCGAAAGAATCCGATCGGAGCAACTCTGCTCCGATCGGACCTATTCCGCTCCGATCGGAGGTGATCTGCTCCGATCAGACCTATTCCGCTCCGATCGGAGGTGATCTGCTCCGATCGGATCCATTCCGCTCCGATCCGAGGTAATCCGCTCAGATCAGACCTATTCCGCTCCGATCGGATCTATTTCGCTCCGATCGAAGGTGATCTGCTCTGGTCGGAGTAGTAGAAGATTCGATCGGAGTTAACTTGCTCCATCGGTGCAGTAGAATTAAGCTCCGATCATATCAGAGTCTGCTCATCCGCCGTGTCTGTTGCAGACCTGGGTGGTTGAGCTCCGCCCAGATTTGTGGCCAGTTTAGGCAGAGCTCGAGCTTCTTCACCCATGGCGGAGATGAGCTCTGTCCAGATGGTGGAGCTCAGCTCCACCACACTTAGTTTTAAATTTATTGTTTGCTCTTTTTATGCATTTCTTTTTTTTTTTAAATTCTATTTCTTAACTTAAGGACTTGTTTGTTTTCAACATTTTTAGGCAATGGCAAAATTGTTAATAAGTAACAAGCAACTCCCAAAACTGCATTTTTGGACTAAAATTTTATTGTTCAACTAACGCGGTCATTTTTGTTATTAGCCGTCACAAGGATACCCTATTCTGTAAAAATCTCTTACAAAGATTTAGGGTCTAATTTTTTACAAATATAATTTTGTTAAATATGTTATCACTATATTTTATATTTTAAGAGTAATTTGTGGTTAAAGTCAAAATCAATTGACCACAAAAATCAAAATGTGTAAACATTACTGGGACAAAAGGAGTAGCACATAATCAATTCGTGTGAACAGTCAACTAACTGTATATTTATAATATACATCACTTTGGAGTTTTTATTTGTATAGGCATTTCGTAGAGCAAGAGAGGATAAGAAGTGTGCACAACTTATATACTATTTCTCGTGTTATTTTGTTGCTCAATTTTTCTTACATATACGTTGTTACGTTTATATTGAAGACATAAATTAATATGTAGGGAAAGATGATCAAGAAAGAAGTTAACAACTCAGGTGGTCCAGAGAGTTATGACACTGGAAAGATGATAAGAGAGACAAAGCTAGAGAAAGCTGGAGAAAATGAAGGTGTAAATGCTATCAAGTCCCAGTCCTTGAAGAAAAGGCGTTACCATCGCCATACTCCAGACCAAGTAAAGGAGATGGAAAAGTTAGTTCCCTTTCTTCTTCTACTACTGGAGACAATGAAGGTGTCAATACTGTGCAAAAACTAATCTTGCGAACTTTGTTATAATATAGGATGTTCAATGAGGTTCGTCGTCCTAGTGACAAACAACAAAGAGAACTTGGCCTCAGGTTGGGAATAAACCCATTGCAGGTGAAGTATTGGTTACAAAACAAGCGCACCCGAATGAAGGTAATGTCAAAACATGGATTACCTATCTAATATTGCACGCGTATTGAAGTAATTCAAAACGTTAATATAAAGTTGATTTGTTGCAGGTGCAACGTGAGCATCGAGAGAATATGGCGCTTCATATTGACAATAAGAGGCTCACACAGGAAAACATGAGGTTGAAAGAAGTCCTCGAAAATGCTGCTTGTGGTGTTTGTGGTGGCTCAGTTGTCATACTAGAAATGTCGCCAGAGGCGTTCAAACTGAAAATGGATAATGCTAAGCTGAGAGAGGAGGTAATAAATCAAAATGTTAAATATTTAATTTGCTAGCCCTTTCGGGAAACAAAGCTAGTACTTTTTTGTTTTTTTCTTTTTTAAATCCTAATGCATATATTGTTTATGTTTTGTACAGATTGAATATCTTTCAAAACTTGTAGCAGGCTCATTTGGAAAGCCTTTTTCTCCTCCATAATCCATTTTCAGTTTATTATATTTGTTTGTTGTTCATTTAATTTGGGAGTGAACTTAAATTCAATTTGAGAGGAAACTTAATTTGAGATATGTTTTGAAGTTTTTGAGTTTGTAACAGAGTTCATTTTATTTTAATTATTGTGTCATGTTTGGATCAACCAATATTACTTGTTCAAAATAAATAAATAAAAATTTGCGACAAATTATATCCCTGATATTATTTGCGAACAATGAAAATAGTTCACTGTTTGCGAATGCGATTGGGTTGCGGAGGGCAGGACAGGTTCGTAACATGACCAGTCAAATTCCCAAATCTGATGATATTCACAAAAGACTGAATACCAACAAACAACCACATAGAACTTGTTAATTCGTGTTTATTTGTGCAACGTTGTGTTGCTCGTTTCCAAACGAGCTTAATTTGTGCTATCTTTTCTTTTGAAGTTAGAAATAGGATTGGAGAGATTCTTAAACTGAAGCATTGATAAATGAACAAACATATACTCAATGTCCACCGTTCTATGCCTCTCTTCCGTGAGGCAGTACATGAACGCTTTAGAGTAAGTAAAACGACACAATATTAGGTGGCGCGTTAACAGAAACGTCTCTAAGGAAAGGAAAAAACAGAAAAATTAAAGAAATAGCTAAAACTTGTTCGCGGAAATTAATTGAGAACATCTCTTCTTACCAGGATCAATCTTAGGAAGCCAGCAATTTCTCTATCTTGTATTAATTCCCAAGTAGCAGGTTCACATTATATTGTTGTGAGTAGATTCCACATTCTAGTAGAAAGTTATAGAGATATTAACTGAGAACGAATGTTATAGAGCGAGAGATCAAGATGCTCAATCATAATATAAATAGGACTCAGGATTTTAGTGAATGGAAAAGTAAAGTAGAGCTCAAATTTGAAGTATAATATAGGCTACAAGTGTTGGTCCCTTTAGACAACAAAGTAGAGACGGGGGTTGAATAGTCTCTAAAACTTTTTCGTGGTCTAAAACTTTCTCAGCATGGTGCTTTTACTTTACGGTAAAGAGCTTATGCTGATACTTAATGTAAATTTCTCAGCAAGGTACTTAATACTTGTTCAGTAGTAAGTTTTGCTAATACTTAAATAATCAGAGAGCGGAAGTCTTTCGAAATTAAGTGCTTTTGATAAAACAACAATTGCAGTAACTAAAATAAAGCTTTGCTGAAATGTAAATGCAGTAACTAAATCACATAAACACTTTATAGTGGTATCTGAGGGTGGCGTAATCCCTCAACTAGTCCACTTTGCCCTTGCTAGGACTGAATTCACTAAGATAGATGATGTGGTTCCTTACAACACCTAATCTACTAGAATTCCAGAAACCAAAGCACCCTTGCTTTGTTTCCAACCTATCTAGAGAACTAAAACCTTGTTCTCCACCAAACTTGGGACACTTATCAACAAGTCCTTGCTTGATTAGTTCCCCCTGAATTTCACGCCTGTAAAAGGGTGTTTTATCAGTTAGAGAGGTTTTGGGTGAAGATTACTATGAGATTAACTTTTCAGCTAATGCCAAGTAATCTTAAGAAACTCAACTGAATAACTTTTCAGTTATAACTATATTGTTTCTCGGTGTCAAGACTATTTCTTGTTTAGGAGAAAGAACACTTAACCAATTTCTTAGCTAAAGTTCCACTTCTTCACAAGTAGCTTTTGTTTCAAGCTTATGTCTTGGGTCGGATCTTTAGACAGTAGAGAGCTTAAGAAAGATGTGAGTTTGAAAGCACAAGTGAGTGTAAGATCACGTTGTTGACACCCTTTCTTTCACTGCCTAAGGGTCGCTATTTATAGTAATTTCTAGGAGACGTTTGAATTTCAAATTCTAAGGCAAAGCCATAAATGTCGCTATCTTGCTATGAAGGTACTGTCATCAGCGTGTTCTACTTTTTCAGAACGGCTTGCTTTTCATTTATTTCTCTTTGGCTTATTTCAACGTTTGAAACTTGGAGCTCAAATGAAAGTACGACTTCAGCAAGTAAGGTCACATGTAGTTACTTTAGCAAGTCATGTTAGCTCAGTAGATTCAAGTGTAACACTTGTGTTTTCTGCTTTGCTGAAACTTATGCTTCAGTAAACTTTAACTATGTGCCTTGTATAGATACCAAGTCTCAGCAGACTTCAAGTCTTCATGTCTTCGGATCTTCAAGTCTTCAAGTCTTCTGAGTGGTTCTTGTACTTCAATAGATTTTTTCAGCAAACAAAGTACATCATCAGCAAACAAAAGAACCTATCTAGTACCTATACTAAGTCTTCAGCAAATGTTTCTCTTTTACAATGTCCTTAAAAATTCTAATTTCCTATGGACCTTAAGAGTACTAATCACTGGACTGTTCTTAATTTAGCATGGTAATCTGTTCATCGAAATTACAAGTTTCCTAACAAATTTCCCCCTTTTTGATGACAGCAATCCATGGCTAAATTAACTGTTACCCTTTTAGAGGTTCCTGATGTTGAATAAATCAGTTGATTAATGCAAACATACTTGAATATTAAAACAGTAAGCATAAATAATTTGCATAATCAAGAACCAATAAGAGTTAAAAAGTTGATTGCTGATCGTTATCTTTCAGTAGTAAATTTTACAAGAAAGAACATAGATAACTATTACAATCATTACTCAAGGAAAGCTTTTAAAGAATCTCTAAGCTTGTCCAGCATAGGATTCTCTGAGAATATCTTTCACACTCTTCATAGCAAGGGTACTATATTCAACGCAGTCCTTCTCGTAATCTTCAAGAAGTTTGCGGACTTCAAGTTGAATTATTCTTGTATTCTTAGAGGCAGTATAGTGATGAGTTTCACCATTCAGCTCTTTGTATTGTATTACCCATAAGTTCATACCCCAATTGCTAGCATGAACTAGCTGAGTGTCTGGAATTCCCTTGTTGGCATGAATCTTCCTTAACCAACGGAGGTCATCTTCTTGATCCTTTGCAGTAAGATAGAAATATTCATAAGGAATCAAGTGATATTTATTTTTGGACTTGTTGGTTATAGGGTCATTGTAATAAGCAACATCCACCGGATTGATGAGTTTAGGTTCTTGCCTCATCTTCTTGCTGATGGAGCTTCTTCTCACTAAGATTTCAGTATTAAGCCATTTTGAAGCAATTTTCCTTGGGTAGGGAGGAGGATCCCTTTCTTTCTTTGCAACCTTGAGATCAATCCAAGTATAAAGCTGATTCAGCACATCAGTTGGAAAGGAATCATTTGCTAGTAGGTCTTCCAGATTAAGAATCCAACAACCTTTGAGGTTTCTAACCACATTTTGAGTGGTCTCCTCATTGCTAGTCTTAGTATATCCAATACCAGTACCTACTGCAATGTCAGTAAGCCTTCTTTCTTCTTCTCTTTGTTTTCTTCTTCTTGACTTAGCATTTCCTTGATCCATTGCTGAGGATATGGAGTCAGAAGAGAAGTGCTTAGACTGTCCAGAAGGAGTCAAAGCAGTGATAGGCTTGATATTGAGCACTTTGGTCAAAGGCAACTCATCATCATCATCATTGTCAGTTTCGTATATGATGTGAGCTTCTCCACAAGTTTCAGAAGTGTCAGCAGCAGTTCTCATTTGCTGCAGGTGCTGAGCTTCTTTCAATTTTAGTCTCAGATCATTTCTGAGATCTGGTTGATACTTTTTCAGCATCAAGTGGAGGATTTGTCAACTTCATGACATGAGGAGGAGAAGTAGGAGGTAAATCCTTTTTACTCTTCTCTGAACTCTTATGTTTTTCTTCCTCCTTAGACATGGATTGCTTGTCAGCAAAGACTTGGATAGAAAAGTACTCATTACAAAAGTCGGTAAGAGTCTTTAGTCCATTAAAATGCAAGATCAGCTCTTGCTGACCTTTGTTAAGTGTAGACATCGTTTGTCTGACTTCATCCATATCTCTAGTCAATCTTTCAATGATGGAATCTTTTTCTTCAAGGTCCTTTTGTGCCTTTTTGAGTACATTTTTAGCAACTCTCATTGTTTGGACTGAAGATGCATCATTTGTTTTGTGTTGTGTATTGACATCAGCCTGAGCCAAAGTAAGACTTGTTTTCCTTGTCAGCAGGACCTTCAAGATCTTTTCAATGTTTAGAGGCTCTTCAGCAAGTAGTGTTGCATCCTCATCAGTGCACTGTTTGTGAACTTGTAGTAGTGCATTATTTCTTGGTGTCACACTGTCCACATCTGAAAATGGTACAAGTGAGGGAGCAACTAAATGAGCATTTAATTCAGTGGCGAACTGATCTTCAGCATGGACAGTTTCATGCGTTTCATGGTCGTCGTCTGAAGATTTAGAATGATGGAGTGCATCAGGAGTTTCAGCATGAGCCACTACATTAGTTTCAGTAGGGTCAGCTAGTTTGTCATCAATCTTATCTCCAACATTGTCTCCATCATAATCAGAGAAGCCAGAGGAACTGTCAGCATCATCCTCCATGCATGCTAGCTTTTCTCTGTCAGCCACTTCTTGTTGTTGGTCTGGATGAGTGGTTGCTGAATGCAACGCTTGTGACTCATCAACTGGAGTTTCACTAGTAGTAGGAGGTGGGAGTGAAGTTTGTTCTGTATCTTTTATTCCAGAAGACTGAGCAATCTCAAAATGTTGAGTCTCTGGAACATTTATCATAAGGCTGTTCTGAATTGCCTTTCTGAGATCTTTAGCTTCCTCCTTATCAAGGTTTTCAGTAGTAACCTTGATGATAGCTTGTGCAGCTAACTCATCATCAGCAAGCTTCTTTTTGCCTTTGGCAATTTCAGCAAGCTTCTGAGCAATTTCAGTATCAACAACTTCTTCAGTTGTTGGCTTTTCAGTATTCTCTACAACTTGTTCGGCTGTAGGAATTTCAATTGTCTCAACAACAATATCAGCTGTTGGTTTCTCAGTAGCAGTGGAAGTGGATCCTTTAGGGTTGCTGGGAGGTGGTTACTCAGCATCATGCTTTTCAGCATGTGCTTGATTAGGCTTATCTTGAGTCTTAGTTATCTTTCCACCAGCACCGGGACTAGGACCTTGGGTATCATCATCGTCGTCCTTTGAGTCCTTAGAATCATCAGGATCATTCTCACCACTGGAGTCCTCATCCTCTTCTTTTTCTTCATCATTTCCCTCATCATCAGTAAGGATGACTATAGGAAGGATGACTATAGGAATAGATTTGTACAAAGATGTACTAGTCACTTCCTTTTCTTCAGTGATTACTTTTGGATCAGCAACTGCAGGAGCAAATTTGTTCTTCAGAAGTTCAGCTTGGTCATTGAGACTAGCTTCTTTGAACTTTTTCTTGAGCATCTTGTTGTTGGTCCCTTTAAACAACAAGAAAAGACTAGAGGGGGGGGGGGGGGGTGAATAGTCTTTTCAAACTTTCGTCGTTTAAAAACTTTCTCAGCAAGTGCTTATTACTTTTCGGTAATGAGTTTGCTGGTACTTAACTTTCTCAACAAGTACTTGTTACTTTTCAGTAACGAGTTTACTGGTACTTTAAAAAATAGAGTGCGGAAGACTTTATAAAATAAGTGCTTTTCAGAGAGTGCTAGTTTCAGCAAGTGAGCAGAGTGACAGTGTACAATAAGTGTAGCTTGCTGAAAACTAAATGCGGTAAAGTAAATCACACAAACACTTTTATAGTGGTATCTGAGAGTGGCGTAATCTCTCAACTAATCCACTTTGTCCTTTCTAGGACTGAATCCACTAAGATAAATTGAGGTTCCTTACAAATCCTATCACTAATGATTCTTCAGAAACCAAAGCACACTTGCTTCGTTTCCAACCTAACTAGAGAACTGTAACCTTGTTCTCCACCAAACTTAGGACACTTAATCAGCAAAACTATGCTTGATTAATTTCTTAGCCATGAATGTTTTACTTCTTCACAAGTAGCTTTTGTTTCAAGCTTAAGTCTTGGAACAGATCAATAAGCAGTAAAGAGTATAGACGATTGAGTGTTTAAACACAAGTGAGAGTTTGATCACGTTGTTGACACCCTTCAACTCTTTGCCAGATGACCTCTATTTATAGTGAATCAAGGGAGCCGTTTGAATTTCAAATTCTAAGGCTTTGCACCTTAAGATGTCACTATCTTGCTTTTGTACTTTCAGCAGCGTCCTTCATTTGTCTTCTAGTCTTCATGTTCTTCGCGTGCCTACTTTGCATTTAATGTTCATTTGAATCAAATTTAAATGTGAACGTTGGAGCCAAAATGCAAGTACTTCTTCAGCAAGGAGGTCACATATGTTTTTCAGCAAGCACAACCTACTCTGTCATATAGTTGTTGCTGAAAATCTCACTTTCTGAGCAACATGTGCCTTTATAGATACCTTTCTCAGAATTCTTCTAAATCTTTAGTCTTCGAATCTTCAAGTTTCTGAGCGGTTCTAGTGCTTCAATAGTTCATTTGTAAAAACAAAGTACATCATTGATGAATGTGTATTTTACACTTTCATTCGAGTCTTTTTCACCTATTTTAGCTATCCTCTATGTTAATTTAGCTATATTTTAGTGCATTTTATTAGAATAGTGTCACGTTTCCCTTTAGTCTTTATTTTACAGGTTTTGGTTGAAAAATGAGGATTTCCAAGCAAATATATTGAAGTAGACAAGGAATTGGTGTTCCAGAAGCCTAATTGGAGTATCTGAAAGATTCCGGATAGGATTTGAAGTCTAGGGGTCGAATCTGGAGGCTAGAAGGCCACTAGAAGTCAGAAACCGAGTCCGAAAAGGGGAAGAGATCCAAAAACGCGTTTTAGGCCAAAAAATACTCCCGGGCGAATCGCCCGGGACGTGGGGCGAATCGCCCCACACCAGGCGAATTGCCCGGTGTGTGGGGCCCTTCGCCCCACACAATTCGTAGCCTATATATAGTTGCTCAGTTTTTCTCCGTTTTTCATACTTTTCCAGACCTTTTCTCTCACCTTTCTCTGTAGTTTTAGGTAGGAATTCCCCAGAGCCAGTTCTCGGGGTTCTTAGCTTAGGAGATACTTTTTCATAGCAGTTTGGAGCTTGTAAGATCGCGATTCTTCGGAGATTGACAACCTTCGGTAACATTGTATCTTACAGTTTTTCTACTTATTTTTATATATCTTTAAACATGTTTTCTTCTATGATTTCTGTTGATTGCATGACAACTATGAGTAGCTAAACTTCTCGTTGGTGATAGTATGTGAATTCTTAGCGAAGGGTTAATAATTATGCTAATGGCTATATCGCGCATTATACTCTGAGTTATTGGTTTATTTCTTTGATATATCTAAATCTCTATCTTCGTATTGTTGATTAATTACTGAACACAATTGGACAATTCATTGGTCTTTGACCTATCTAAATCTATATCTTCGTAGTGTTTGATAATTACAACTAGACAATTCATTGATCAAAGATCTCTATGCAAAACCGAGGAATTTATGCATGATTATTAACCCGTTATGCTTTGAAGGACCATACTATCACCAATCTCTATTATCTGTTAAGAATAACCTTTGCTAAACCGTATGCTGTTTTATATTCTAAATTAGATTAGATAAAGCTAGTTATAGTCTGATGAACGCGAGTTTGTCAGTCCCGGTTCAATCAAATGTATTTGTTATTTAGCCAAAGGCAATCCACAACTACAACGAAAACCGTAGTGTAGTAGCAGAATGACTCGAGTGTCGTTCTCTCAGGACTATACTAGCTTTATCAAATCTAATTAAGAATATAAAACAGCAAATAGAAAGCAATAGGGGGTTTTTCAAGCAGATAATGGAGGTTGGTGATAGTATGGTCCTTCTTAACATAATGGGTCGATAATCATGCATAAATTCCTCGGTCTTGCATAGAGATCTTTGAATGAATCTTGGGTCCTGTTGTAAGTATTAAGCACTACGAAGATAATATGGGTCTGACTCGTCAACAACTAACGTCCTATTGTGTTCCGTAATCATTCAACACTACGAAGATAATTTGGTCTGATTGGTCGACAAGTGTCCAAGTGTGCATAATGATCAATACAACATACGAGAATTTTGGTTTCCACTCATCAACGAAATAAAGCAATGACACGGAGTATAATGCGCGATATAGCCATTAGCATGATTATCTTCCCTCGCTAAGAATTCACATACTACCACCAACGATAAATTTAGCTACTCATAATGTGCATGCAATCAATAGCAATCATAGAAGAAAACATATTGAAAGAATATAAAATAAGTAGATAAAAGTTGTAAGATACAAAGTTACCGAAGGTTGTCAATCTCCGGATGATTGCGATCCTACGCGCTCCAATCTGCTATGAAAAAGTATCCCCTAAGCTACGGAACTCCCAGGACAGACCCCGGGAATTCCTCCCTAAAACTATAGAGAGAGGTGAGAAAGTAGGCTTGGAAAGATATGATTTTCGGAGAGAAAACTCGCAACTATATATAGGCCTGAAAAACTCCTGGGGCGGTTCGCCAGAGAGCTGGGGCGGTTCGCCCCCCAGTGTAAACGCGGAATTTCCGCGTTTTCGACGCGGATTTGGATTTCTTCACCTTTTCGGACTCGGTTTCAGACTTCTAATGGCCTTCTAACCTCCAGATTCGACCCCTAGACTCCAAATCCTATCCGGAAACCTTCAGATACTCCAAATAGGCTTCTGGAACACCAATTCCTTGTAGACTTTAATATAATTGCCCGTAAATCTCCGAATTTCAACCAAAACCTGTAAAATAAAATGAACTAAAATATAGCTAAATTAACATAGAGGATAGCTAAAATAGGTGAAAAAGACTCGAATGAAAGTGTAAAATACACATTCATCAAACTCCCCAAACCGAACCTTTGCTTGTCCTCAAGCAACAAAGCTAGACTCTAATACAAAAAACATGCAAGACTCAAAAATGGAGTTTCATGCCAAATAAAATGAACTAAATTACTGAATCTTCCAAATAACATATGAACAAAAACCATATAAATCAAAGCATGAATATAGGTTGAAGAATACCTCGATTGACTTATACACATCCACATAAACACTTATGTCAAGACAAGATAGTCTCTCGTAACATTCTCTACCTGGACCTAGTCAGTGACGACGTAATGATGCATGCTAAGATACGAATGGTTGCCCCGTGCCTATGAAACTGAGGAGTTACTGCTGTTCCACCATGTTAAGACTTTTCCTCAAAAGAGGTCGAACCAGTACTGGCTCTCATTAAACGAAGGAGGGTTCCCTATAAAAGATAACACTCCCCTATTCTACCCATCTCTCAAGTAAAGTCTTAAGCTATTCACCACTTCCTGAATGACAGGACGAGGGTGGTCTAGAACAGATGACACTTAAGACAAAAAAGATAAAAAATAGAAAAACACAATTACGAACAATACGAAAAATTGAAAAGACTCAAACTTTGCTAAACTGCTATTTGACTTTATTTTTTGGACCCTTCTTTGCTTTTTTGGGGTCTTCTTCTTTTTTTTTTCTTTCCAGATTCTTTTTTCTTTTTCTCTTTTTTTCTGGAATTTTTCTTTCTTCTTTTTTTATTTTTTCTAGCCAGCAGTAGCATAACAAAAAGAAAAAAAGACTCACACGACTTCCGCAAACCTATTCGAAAGAATAGGTTGGAGTACAAAATTCACAGAAAAGGAAAAATAACCTCACGATACGAAAAATGAAAAACAGAAACAAGTCTATGATGGTGTAACCCCCTCCCCAAACCTATTCGGAAGAATAGGTTATAAACAAAGGATCACACAACCTCACACTACCTCCTTCCTAGGCATTTAGCAATCTCAAAGCATGGTGAAGACTTGTTGCCTCTTAGGTACATAATTACTCAGGAAAACAACATAAGACCCTAACATGCATCATCCTATTATAAAGGCCTTCGTGAACCGCAGTAGAGAAAACACCACTAAGTGATGTCGAGACTACCATGCTTAACTAAGTGCAATACATAAATGTGACAAGCCAAGCGAGAAAAACCTCAAACAAATTCATAGAAATGAAGCATACGATTAATGGCATAGCTAGTTGATCTACCCAATAAAAAAGTTCAAAAAATTCGGCAATAGACTCCATATAAAACATGCAAAAACTATCCTAGGAAAGCAGTAAACGTGCAAATGCAAATGATAAAGCATGCGAGGTACTATACTCATCCTACCAATGCCAAGCTCCAAACTAACAACATCAAATCACTTAAATCCCATCCCCCTCATGAAATTAACGCTAGTCCCTAGCAGTAAGAAAATGAGATAATAAGATGTGATACTAGATGTTACCCCATGTTTTGGCCTCGGTCGGCTGAGTATGCTGCTTGTGATTTATTGGGCCTCCCCCGTGAGCTTCATAGTGTGACATCAGGTCTTCTGGTGGTTGCGGTAGTTCAATTTTTAGGCCGGTCAGGATCAACTCCTCTATCAGAATCATCATTGCCTGTATGGCCTTCATCATCACTACTGTCACCATCATCATCACCAGTAGAGTTGCAGTGGCAGGTAGAATTATCAAGACCAGACGCCGATGTTATGGAATCCTCCATCCTGTAGCCCTCCAATGGGATGTGAACTGTTGAAGGGGAAAGGGCAGTGGTATCAGGACCTCCCCCTCCAACGATTTACACCACAAGAAGGTTACAGTAGGTTGCTCGGTTACTCAGAAGTCTTCTACCTTTTTCTCCAATTTCGACCACATTCTCCACTGTTGCTCTGCCCGATGTCAATATGATGCTCACTTCAGAGGTTGGCAAAGGGCGCCCCAACGAGGGACTGTGTACCCATGTCATTATGTTTTGGAACCAAGCTAGCGCTTTGGAACCTTCTAGCAACTGCGAACTCAAGATCAAATCCGTCGCTGCGAGAATGTCCCGGTGCCATCCAGTTCACTCGAACTCTGCAGTCCTCGTGATGGAGTGATGATGTAATAACGGTTTCTGTCCCTTCGGTGGTGCATGAATAGGCATAGGAGTCCTTACTCCATGTGTACTCTAGCTCCTCCTCTCGGATAATCCACGACGTTGTTGCAAAACTCCTTGGCTCGAGCGCACATCTAGCCAGATCACCTTCCTTGACATGGTTCTTCACAGCAATCATACGGGAATGCTCCCTGATGAATGTGTATTTTACACTTTCATTCGAGTCTTTTTCACCTATTTTAGCTATCCTCTATGTTAATTTAGCTATATTTTAGTACATTTTATTAGAATAATGTCACGTTTCCCTTTAGATTTTATTTTACAGGTTTTGGTTGAAATTCGGAGATTTACGGGCAATTATATTGAAGTCTACAAGGAATTGGTGTTCCAGAAGCCTATTTGGAGTATCTGAAGGTTTCCGGATAGGAATTGGAGTCTAGGGGTCGAATCTGGAGGTTAGAAGGCCATTAGAAGTCTGAAACCGAGTCAGAAAAGGTGATGAAATCCAAATCCGCGTCGAAAAACGCGGAAATTCCGCGAAATACTGGGGGGCGAACCGCCCCAGCTCTCGGGCGAACCGCCCCAGAGTTATTTCGGGCCTATATATAGTTGCGAGTTTTTTCTCCGAAAATCATATCTTTCCAAGCCTACTTTCTCACCTCTCTCTATAGTTTTAGGGAGGAACTTCCCGGGGCCTGTCCTGGGAGTTCCATAGCTTAGGGGATACTTTTTCATAGCAGATTGGAGCTCGTAGGACCACAATCATCCGGAGATTGACAACCTTCGGTAACTTTGTGTCTTACAACTTTTATCTACTTATTTTATATTCTTTCAATATGTTTTCTTCTATGATTGCTATTGATTGCATGCCTATGAGTAGCTAAATTTATCGTTGGTGGTAGTATGTGAATTCTTAGCGAGGGAAGATAATCATGCTAATGGCTATATCGCGCATTATACTCCGTGTCATTGCTTTATTTCGTTGATGAGTGGAAACCAAAATTCTCGTATGTTGTATTGATTATTATGCACACTTGGACACTTGTCGACCAATCAGAAGTTTAAATATCTTCGTAGTGTTGAATGATTACGGAACACAATAGGACGTTAGTTGTTGACAGGTCAGACCCCATATTATCTTCGTAGTGCTTAATTCTTACAACAGGACCCAGGATTCATTCAAAGATCTCTATGCAAGACCGAGGAATTTATGCATGATTATCGACCCATTATGTTAAGAAGGACCATACTATCACCAACCTCCATTATCTGCTTGAAAACCCCCTATTGCTTTCTATTTGTTGTTTTATATTCTCTTGTTAAACAGATAAAGCTAGTTATAGTCCTGAGAGAACGACACTCGAGTCATTCTACTACTACACTACGGTTTTCGTTGTAGTTGTGGATTGCCTTTGGCTAAATAACAAATTTTATTTGCTTGAATCGGAACCCGACAAATTCCCGGTTCATCACTCCCTTCCCTTGGTATGGTACCTACAAACAGCTATTAGCACCTCGTATGACAAAAAACAGACTCAAATATATGCCAGTGTAAAAACGAAAAATACGAGTGATAGAATCAGCAGTCAAACTCCCCAAACCGCAATGTCTAGCCTAGCTTCTTCATCATGCAACATACCAACGTAACTTCTACATGCAATACATCACATCATGCTTTCACTAGACAACCAATATCCTTTATAACAAGGCTCAATTCATACCATAGCAGCGCAAAAATTCTAGCACCATAAATCCTCATACTCAACAATTTAAGCATTCTATCGCCAAATCCACCAACATTACACCAATAAACACATTCATATGCGAGAAATCAAAGATAAAGACATATTGCAGAACAAGATATATCATCTAGCAGCCAAATACCTAAACCAACAATCCAAGAAAAATTGAGCATGCAATTGAAAGTAAATAACACATCTAATCACACAAACAACATACCCATGCATCAAATAAGCATAATTGAAGCTCAAAATAGAAAACCCCCAAATTTGAAATTTAGGGTTCTAAGGATGATACCTCAGATCTGCAAATCTAACGAATTATGATGAAATCTGTTCGGATAGGATGATAAATCGTGTAGTAGGCTTCGAATTAAGCTAAAGAACACTCAATTTGGTCAAGAAATGAAGAAGTTATGAAGATTTAGAAGCAAAATCGCACTTTTCGGGTTTTTTGGGAGTATGGATGAAGAAGAATGAAGAAAATAGGGTTTTGGGGTTGAAATCCGTGTTTTTAAGATCTGGGACTGTGGGGCGGTTCGCCCCGTGCTCCCCAATGCGGGGAGACGGGTCCGGATGTCAGAAAATGCGGTTTAAATCCCGAAACTAATTTTTTTTCAAAAAACCACTCGAAAATTCTCACTCAAACAAAAGCATATACGACACAGACATGAACAAATTCGCATATGAGAAGCAAATAGTTCAAGAATGAATGCATGCAGAAAAGTAGTAAAGAAAGCGGTAAAAATTCCGGGTTGCCTCCCAGATAGCGTCATTGTTTAAAGTCTTTGACTCGACTCCTGTCTGCGCCTATCTCTTCTTTTTGCGGGTACTAGGCTTCCCCTTCATTGATCTCCTTTCCATGCCACGAACCTGTGAATAAGAAAGAATATAGGCTGCAAGACCACAGTAGTGAGTAGTAATATCAGGCGGTTCAGGTGGATCAGGTATGGCTTGCAACACGTGTTGCTTGCCATTCACTTCGATGGTGCAAGTTCTTTGGTAGATATCCATCACCGAGCGTAGTTTAGTCAAGAATGTTTGCCCTAAGAGTATGACATCCCCCGTTCCAGGTGCAGACGCCGGCATAACTACAAAATTGGTGTATATAGATGCTTCACCAATCTTGACCAAGACATTTTTCACAACACCCTCCGGTCTCATAAAGGATCCATCCGCCAGTTGTACAATAGCCCTTTGCTCATATAGTTTTCCAATGTTGCTCTTTTCAAACACATTCAAAGGAATTATGTTTGAGTTGGATCCCGTATCTAGTGTGGCACGGACATCTTCAAGCTCACCAATCCCTACCTTAACATCGAAACTTTTAGGGAGTGGTTCGGGATCCTCTTGCTCCTCATCACTCGTGTCAGAACCAAGACACTTCTCTTCCTCCCCAGCCTGTAGGAGTTCTTCCTTAATGCATTTCTTGCACCTAACAACCTTCCTGATGGTGATTTCGTCTGGTACATCATCAGCCAATGTGATGGCATTCGACTTCACAGTGCTGCTAGGCAGTTTTCGGTCGATCAACTCTTGCATCTTTTGATGGGCAAGCCTAGTGCTCTCCTCCAACTTATCAAGCCTTGCCCTAGTTTTCTCGGAATCCTCTGCATACTGTTTGAGAAAACTTTGTGTGTGATCAACCATCTTCTGCAAGTTCTCCATCAGTAGAGCCGTCTTCGACTTCGGTGGCTCTTTCGGAGCGGGATTTTCGCAGTGATCATTACCATAGTTTAGCCTACTACGGTCTTGGTTAGGTCCATAAGTTTGGTTAGCCGGCGCATATCCTTGATTGTTACGGTATCCTCTTCTCCAAAATACACCTCGAGGATTCCTACCGTCTTGTCCGTAGCTAACTTCTTGAGTACCAAACTCCGTAGCAAAGGCTTCTTCTTCCCCTCCTCGAGCCCAGTTTCCATCATCGTATGCCAGCTCCGATCTACACATATGAGCCCCATGCCCATAGTTCTTGCATATTCGGCATACTTCGTTCGAAACAGTTGTTCCGGTGGCGCTCTTGAGGACTTGCTTCAATTCGTTGGTAAAGCACTCGAATTGATCCCCATTCCCCCTGTACATAGGGGCTTCTTGAGTCGGTGGAGCTTCAGGTCCACGTCTCCTAACCATTGCTCTTGGGTCCTTGAACTGTGAACCCTTAGCAAGCCTTTCGAAATATTGCCTCGGCATTGGAAATCCACCACTTGTTGGTTCTCGAAGGTTAGTCCATTGTAGAAGTGTTGGACTAGGTCAGAGAGTTCAAAACCATGGTGAGGGCACTTGTTCGTGAGATCTTGGAACCTCTCGAACGCGGTGTAGATGGTCTCATCATAGTCTTGCTTGAATCCAGTGATCTGCGCCTTGAGCGCGGTAGTCAGAGTGTGTGGGAAGTATTTCTCCATGAAAGCTGAAAAAATCTTTTCCCAAGTGTCCAACGAGCTTGCTGGAAGAGAGCTCAGCCATGACTTGGCTCTGTCGCCAAGTCCCATTGCAAAAACCTTCATCCTTAACTCATCCGTGGTTATGTCAGCTCCGGGTCGTGGGAGTTGGTTGACGAAATCATCGATATCGTTCAAGTATCCCATCACATCTTCCCTTGATAAGCTATAGAACCTCGGAAGTTGTTGGAATGCGTGGTTCTTGATTTCCAGATCTCGGGTTGCAGGCGAAAGAACAATCGCCGGTCCCCTCATACGATCCTTGGTGGGTTGTACCCATGCCTTCAGTGGTCTAGCTTCTGCCATTCCGTCGATTTCCTTGAATAGACTAATTAGAGATTCAGAGAAATCGGTTTCCTCTATTTCCTCTAGTGCGCGCCTTTCAAGTAGTCGCCTTATCTGGTGGTAGACTCTATCGATCTCAGCAATTGAATTAGCAAGCGGTGTTCCTGCAGAACGTGTATGCGGCATACACTATCTGTGACAGACTAGGTAAAGTGATTAGAAACAAACTAGGAAAGCAGAGAGAGATTAAAAAGGAAAACAAAAACTAAAAGAATTAGGAATCTAAAGCTGTAAATATAAACAAATTAAACAGAAAAAAGGTGTATAGTCCCCGGCAGCGGCGCCAATTTGATGAACGCGAGTTTGTCAGTCCCGGTTCAATCAAATGTATTTGTTATTTAGCCAAAGGCAATCCACAACTACAACGAAAACCGTAGTGTAGTAGCAGAATGACTCGAGTGTCGTTCTCTCAGGACTATACTAGCTTTATCAAATCTAATTAAGAATATATAAAACAGCAAATAGAAAGCAATAGGGGGTTTTTCAAGCAGATAATGGAGGTTGGTGATAGTATGGTCCTTCTTAACATAATGGGTCGATAATCATGCATAAATTCCTCGGTCTTGCATAGAGATCTTTGAATGAATCTTGGGTCCTGTTGTAAGTATTAAGCACTACGAAGATAATATGGGTCTGACTCGTCAACAACTAACGTCCTATTGTGTTCCGTAATCATTCAACACTACGAAGATAATTTGGTCTGATTGGTCGACAAGTGTCCAAGTGTGCATAATGATCAATACAACATACGAGACTTTTGGTTTCCACTCATCAACGAAATAAAGCAATGACACGGAGTATAATGCGCGATATAGCCATTAGCATGATTATCTTCCCTCGCTAAGAATTCACATACTACCACCAACGATAAATTTAGCTACTCATAATGTGCATGCAATCAATAGCAATCATAGAAGAAAACATATTGAAAGAATATAAAATAAGTAGATAAAAGTTGTAAGATACAAAGTTACCGAAGGTTGTCAATCTCCGGATGATTGCGATCCTACGCGCTCCAATCTGCTATGAAAAAGTATCCCTTAAGCTACGGAACTCCCAGGACAGGCCCCGGGAAGTTCCTCCCTAAAACTATAGAGAGATGTGAGAAAGTAGGCTTGGAAAGATATGATTTTCGGAGAGAAAACACACAACTATATATAGGCCCGAAAAACTCCTGTGGCGGTTCGCCCGAGAGCTGGGGCGGTTCGCCCCCCAGTGTAAACGCGGAATTTCCGCGTTTTCGACGCGGATTTGGATTTCTTCACCTTTTCGGACTCGGTTTCAGACTTCTAATGGCCTTCTAACCTCCAGATTCGACCCCTAGATTCCAAATCCTATCCGGAAACCTTCAGATACTCCAAATAGGCTTCTGGAACACCAATTCCTTGTAGACTTTAATATAATTGCCCATAAATCTCCGAATTTCAACCAAAACCTGTAAAATAAAATCTAAAGGGAAACGTGACACTATTCTAATAAAATGTACTAAAATATAGCTAAATTAACATAGAGGATAGCTAAAATAGGTGAAAATGACTCGAATGAAAGTGTAAAATACACATTCATCATAGTCCTTAGAGATCGACACTCGAGGTTATTCTACTGCTACACTACGGTTTTTGTTGTAGTTGTGAATTGCCTTTGGCTAAATAACAAATTTATTTGATTTTCGTTGGAACACGACACCCAACGCGTTCATCAAATTGGCGCCGCTGCCGGGGACTATACTCCTTTTTCTATTTAATTTGTTTATATTTTCAGCATTCAATTCCTAGTTCTAGTAGTTTTAGTTTTCCTATTTTCTCTCTGACACTGCTCTCCTAGTCTGTTACAGATAGTGTATGCCACATACACGATCTAGAGGAACACCGCTTGCTAATTCAATTGCTGAGATCGACAGAGTCTACCACCAAAGAAGGCGACTACTTCAAAGGCGTGCACTAGAGGAGATAGAGGATACTGATTTCTCTGAATCTCTACACAGTCTTTTCAAGGAAATCGACGGAATGGCAGAAGCTAGACCACTGAAAGCATGGGTTCAACCCTCCAAGGATCGTATGAGGGGACCGGCGATTGTTCTTTCGTCTGCAACTCGAGATCTGGAAATCAAGAACCACTCATTCCAACAACTTCCGAGGTTCTATGGCTTAGCAAGGGAAGATGTGATGGGGTACTTGCACGATATCGATGATTTCGTCAACCAACTCCCACGACCCGGAGCTGAAATAACAACGGATGAGTTGAGGATGAAGGTTTTTGCTATGGGGCTTGGCGACAGAGCCAAGTCATGGTTGAGTTCTCTACCAGCAGGCTCGCTGGACACTTGGGAGAACGTTTTTTCCGCTTTCATGGAAAAATACTTCCCTCACACCTTGACTACCGCGCTAAAGGCGCAAATCACTGGATTCAAACAAGACTATGATGAGACCATCTACACCGCGTTTGAGAGGTTCCAAGATCTCACGAACAAGTGCCCTCACCATGGTTTTGAGCTTTCTGACCTAGTCCAACACTTCTACAATGGACTAACCTTCGAGAACCAACAAGTGGTGGATTTCCAATGCCGAGGCAATATTTGGGAGGAAACTGCAGAAGCCGTCTGTGCAGTTTTCGAAAGGCTTGCTAAGGGTTCGCAGTTCAAGGACCCAAGAGCGATGGTTAGGAGACGTGGACCTGAAGCTCCACCGACTCAAGAAGCCCCTATGTATAGGGGGAATGGGGATCAATTCGAGTGCTTTACCAACGAATTGAAACAAGTCCTCAAGAGCGCCACTGGAACAACTATTTCGAACGAAGTTTGCCGAATATGCAAGAACTATGGGCATGGGGCTCATATGTGTAGATCGGAGCTTGCGTATGATGATGGCAACTGGGCTCAAGGAGGCGAAGAGGAAGCCTTTGCTACGGAGTTTGGTACTCAAGAGGCTAGCTACGGACAAGATGGTAGGAATCCTCGAGGTGGATTTTGGAGAACAGGGTTCCGAAACAATCAAGGATATGCACCGGCTAGCCAAACTTATGGCCCTAACCAAGACCGTAGTAGGCTTAACTATGGTAATGATCACTGCGAAAACCCCGCTCCGAAAGAGCAACCGAAGTCGAAGTCGGCTCAACTGATGGAGAACTTGCAAAAAATGGTTGATCACACCCAAAGTTTTCTCAAACGTTATGAAGAAGATTCTGAGAAGACTAGGGCAAGGCTTGATAGATTGGAATAGAGCACTAGGCTTGCCCAACAAAAGATGCAAGAGTTGATCGACCGAGGAGCAAGTAGGGAGCAAGGCAAACTGCCTAGCAACACTGAGAAGTCGATGTCCATTACCTTGGCGGGTGATCTACCTGTTGAAATCACCATCAAGAGGGTTGCTAAGTGCGAGTGTTGCAAGAAGGAAGTGCCCCCACAGGCTAAGGAAGAAGAGAAGGACCTTGGTTCTGACGAGAGTGAAGAGGATCCCGAGCCACTCCCTCAAAGTTTCGATGTTAAGGTCGGGATTGGTGAGCTTGAAGATGTCCGTGCCACACTAGACACGGGATCCTACACTAATGTGCTCCCTATGAATGTGTTCTAGAAGAGTAGCCTTGGAAAACTATCTGAGCATAAGGCTATTGTGCAATTGGCGGATGGATCCTTTGTGAGACCCGAGGGCGTTGTGAATAATGTATTGGTCAAGATTGGTGAAGCTTCTGTATACACCAATTTTGTAGTTATGCCGGCGTCTACACCTGGGACGGGGAATGTCGTTCTCTTGGGACGACCGTTCTTGACTAAGCTATGCTCCGTGATAGACATCTACCGAAGGACTTGCACTTTTGAGGTGGATGGCAAGCGACATGTGTAGCGAGCCATATCTGATCCACCTGATACTTCTCACACTATTAACTACTGTGGTCTTGCTGCCTATGTTCATTCTTATTCACAGGTTCGTGGCATGAGGAGGAGATCCATGAAGGGGAAGTCTAGTACCCTCAAGAAGAAGAGCTAGGCGCAAGAAGGAGTCGAGTCAAAGACTATAAATAATGGCGCTATCCGGGAGGCAACCCGGAGTTTTTATCGCTTTTTTACCGCTTTATTGCATGCATATCATTGTGTTTTATTTTATATTTTCGTATGTTTTTGGTTTCTCACGAGTTTCTTTGAGTACTATAGTTAAAGGTACAAGTTTAGCTCTCACCTTAAATCCACTTTCGACGTTCGGGACGAGCGACGACGTTCAGGTTTGGGGGGGGGGTTATCGCTGGGTATTCGTATACTTGTTTTGCTTATTATTACTCGTGAAACCTTTTGTTTGCATTTGCATTTGCACGTTTACCGCTTTCTTAGTTTTTAGGTTGCATTCGCTACATTCATCCTAGGATAGTCTTGCATGTTTTATATGGAGTTTATTGTCAGATTTTTTGAACTTTTCTATTGGGTAGATCAACTAGCTATGCCATTAATCATATGCTTCATCTCTATGAATTTGTTTGAGGTTTTTCTCGCTTGGCTTGTCACATTTATGTATTGCACTTAGTTAACCTTGGTAGTCTCGACATCACTTAGTGGTGTTTTCTCTACTGCGGTTCACGAAGGCCTTTATTATAGGGTGATGCATGTTAGGGTCTTATGGTTGTTTTCCCGAGTAATTATGTACCTAAGAGGCAACAAGTCTTCACCATGCTTTGAGATTTCTAAATGCCTAGGAAGGAGGTAGTGTGAGGTTGTGTGATCCTTTGTTTGTAACCTATTCTTCCGAATAGGTTTGGGGAGGGGGTTACACTATCATTAGACATGTTTTTCGTTTTTCATTTCTGTGTTGTGAGTTTATTTTTCCTTTCTCGTAAATTTGTACTCCAACCTATTCTTTCGAATAGGTTTGGGGAAGTCTTTGTGAGTCATTTTGTTTCTTTTTCGTTGTGCTACTGCTGGCTAAAAAAAATCGAAAAATAAAAGAAAGAAAAATTCTAGAAAAAAGAAAAAAAACTGGAAAAAAAGAAAAAGAGAAAAGACCCCAAAAGAGCAAAGAAGGGTCCAAAAAAGAAAAGCCAAATAGCAGTTTAGCAAAGTGTTGTGTCTCATTTTCCAATTCTTGTAATGTTCGTAATCGTGTTGTAATTTTTCTATCTTTTCTTTTTGAGTGTCATCTGTTCTAGACCACCCTCTTCCTGCCATTCATGAAGTGGTGAATAGCTTAAGGCTTTGCTTGAGAGATGGGTAGAATAGGGGAGTGTTATCTTTTATAGGGAACCCTCCTTCGTTTGATGAGAGCCAGTACTGGTTCGACCTCTTTGAGGAAAAGACTTAACTTGGTGAACAGCAGTAAGTCCTCAGTTTCATAGGCACGGACAACCATTCGTATCTTAACATGTTTCATTACGTCGTCACTGACTAGGTCCAGGTAGAGAATGTTACGAGAGGCTATCTTGTCTTAACATAAGTGCTTATGTGGATGTGTATGAGTCAATTGATGCATTCTTCAACCTATATTCATGTTTTGATTTATATGGTTCTTGTTCATATGTTTTTTGATAGATTCAGTAGATTAGTTCATTTTATTTGGCATGAGACTCCATTTTGTATGTTGCATTGTTTTTTGCATTAGAGTCTAGCTTAGTTGCTTGAGGACAAGCAAAGGTTCGGTTTAGGGAGTTTGATGAATGTGTATTTTACACTTTCATTCGAGTCTTTTTCACCTATTTTAGCTATCCTCTATGTTAATTTAGCTATATTTTAGTGCATTTTATTAGAATAGTGTCACGTTTCCCTTTAGTCTTTATTTTACAGGTTTTGGTTGAAAAACGAGGATTTCCGGACAAATATATTGAAGTAGACAAGGAATTGGTGTTCCAGAAGCCTAATTGGAGTATCTGAAAGATTCCGGATAGGATTTGAGTCTAGGGGTCGAATCTGGAGGCTAGAAGGCCACTAGAAGTCAGAAACCGAGTCTGAAAAGGGGAAAAAATCCAAAAACGCATCGAAAACGCGTTTTAGGCCGAAAAATACTCCCGGGCGAATCGCTCGGGACGTGGGGCGAATCGCCCCACACCAGGCGAATCGCCCGGTGTGTGGGGCCCTTCGTCCCACACAATTCGTAGCCTATATATAGTTGCTCAGTTTTTCTCCGTTTTTCATACTTTTCCATACCTTTTCTCTCACCTTTCTCTGTAATTTTAGGTAGGAATTCCCCAGAGCCTGTTCTGGGGGTTCTTAGCTTAGGAGATACTTTTTCATAGCAGTTTGGAGCTTGTAAGATCGCGATTCTTCGGAGATTGACAACCTTCGGTAACATTGTATCTTACAGTTTTTCTACTTATTTTTATATATCTTTCAACATGTTTTCTTCTATGATTTCTGTTGATTGCATGACAACTATGAGTAGCTAAACTTCTCGTTGGTGATAGTATGTGAATTCTTAGCGAAGGGTTAATAATTATGCTAATGGCTATATCGCGCATTATACTCTGAGTTATTGCTTTATTTCTTTGATCTATCTAAATCTCTATCTTCGTATTGTTGATTAATTACTGAACACAATTGGACAATTCATTGGTCTTTGACCTATCTAAATCTATATCTTCGTAGTGTTTGATAATTACAACTGGACAATTCATTGATCAAAGATCTCTATGCAAAACCGAGGAATTTATGCATGATTATTAACCCGTTATGCTTTGAAGGACCATACTATCACCAATCTCTATTATCTGTTAAGAAAAACCTTTGCTAAACCGTCTGCTGTTTTATATTCTAAATTAGATTAGATAAAGCTAGTTATAGTCCTTAGAGATCGACACTCGAGGTTATTCTACTGCTACACTACGGTTTTTGTTGTAGTTGTGAATTGCCTTTGGCTAAATAACAAATTTACTTGATTTTCGTTGGAACACGACACCCAACGCGTTCATCAAATTGGCGCCGCTGCCGGGGACTATACTCCTTTTTTCTGTTTAATTTGTTTATATTTTCAGCATTCAATTCCTAGTTCCAGTAGTTTTAATTTTCCTATTTTCTCTCTGACACTGCTCTCCTAGTCTGTTACAGATAGTGTATGCCACATACACGATCTAGAGGAACACCGCTTGCTAATTCAATTGCTGAGATCGACAGAGTCTACCACCAAAGAAGGCGACTACTTCAAAGGCGTGCACTAGAGGAGATAGAGGATACCGATTTCTCTGAATCTCTACACAGTCTTTTCAAGGAAATCGACGGAATGGCAGAAGCTAGACCACTGAAAGCATGGGTTCAACCCTCCAAGGATCGTATGAGGGGACCGGCGATTGTTCTTTCGTCTGCAACTCGAGATCTGGAAATCAAGAACCACGCATTCCTACAACTTCCGAGGTTCTATGGCTTAGCAAGGGAAGATGTGATGGGGTACTTGCACGATATCGATGATTTCGTCAACCAACTCCCACGACCCGGAGCTGAAATAACAACGGATGAGTTGAGGATGAAGGTTTTTGCTATGGGGCTTGGCGACAGAGCCAAGTCATGGTTGAGTTCTCTACCAGCAGGCTCGCTGGACACTTGGGAGAAGGTTTTTTCAGCTTTCATGGAAAAATACTTCCTCACACCTTGACTACCGCGCTAAAGGCGCAAATCTCTTGATTCAAACAAGACTATGATGAGACCATCTACACCGCGTTTGAGAGGTTCCAAGATCTCACGAACAAGTGCCTTCACCATGGTTTTGAGCTTTCTGACCTAGTCCAACACTTCTACAATGGACTAACCTTCGAGAACCAACAAGTGGTGGATTTCCAATGCCGAGGCAATATTTGGGAGGAAACCGCAGAAGCCGTCTCGGCAGTTTTCGAAAGGCTGTCTAAGGGTTTGCAGTTCAAGGACCCAAGAGCGATGGTTAGGAGACGTGGACCTGAAGCTCCACCGACTCAAGAAGCCCCTATGTATAGGGGGAATGGGGATCAATTCGAATGCTTTACTAACGAATTGAAACAAGTCCTCAAGAGCGCCACTAGAACAACTGTTTCGAACGAAGTTTGCCGAATATGCAAGAACTATGGGCATGGGGCTCATATGTGTAGATCGGAGCTTGCGTATGATGATGGCAACTGGGCTCAAGGAGGCGAAGAGGAAGCCTTTGCTACGGAGTTTGGTACTCAAGAGGCTACACTACTGTAGGAATCCTCGAGGTTATTCTACTGCTACACTACGGTTTTCGTTGTAGTTGTGAATTGCCTTTGGTTAAATAACAAATTTATTTGATTTTCGTTGGAACACGACACCCGACGCGTTCATCAATCATCAGCAAACTAAAGCAGCTAACTAGTACCTACACTAAGTCTGCATCAAACGTTCCTCTTTTACAATGTCCTTAGAATTCTAAATTTCTATGGACCTTAAGAGTACTAGTTACTGGACTTTCCTTAATTTAGCATGGTTAATTGCTCATAAAAAATTACAAGTTTCCTAATAAATTTCCCCCTTTTTGATGTTCGCAATCCATGGCTAAATTAATTGTTACCCTTTTAGAGGTTTCTGATGTTGAATAAATCAGTTGATTAGTGCAAACATACTTGAATAATAAAACAATAAGCATAAATAGTTTGCATAATAAAAAACCAATAAGAGTCAAAAAGTTCATTGCTGATAGTTATCTTTCAGTAAGTTTACAAGAAAGCTCATAGATAACTAAAGTATCCAGCAAACAAAACAAATCAAAGCTTTTACAAGGGACTAATCTATTCCAGCAGAAGATTTTCTAAGAATCTCCCTTACACTCTTCTCAGCAAGAGAAGAGAATTCAACACAGTCCTTCTTGTAATCTTCAAGTAGCTTACGGACTTCAAGTTGAATAATCCTTGCATTCTTTCAGGCAGTCAGTGATGGTTTTCACCATTCATTTCTTTGTAGTGAATTACCCACAAGTGCATGCCCCAATTGCTAGCATGTAGAAGTTGAGTGTCTGAAATACCCTTGTTGGCATGAATCTTCCTTATCCAGAGAAGATCTTCTTCTTGATCCTTAGCAGTGAGATAAAACTACTCATAAGGAATCAAGTCATACTTCTTCTTGGTTAAAGGGTCACTGTAGTAAGCAACATCTATCGGCTTGATTAAATCAGGCTCTTGTTTTAGCTTCTTGCTGATAGAAGTTCTTCTTACCAAGATCTCTAAGTTCAGCCATTTTGCAGCAATGTTCCTTGGGTAGGGAGGAGGATCCCTTTCTTTTATTGCAATTTTCAATTCAATCCAAGTGTACATTTGATTTAGTACAGCAGTTGGAAAGAAATCATTGGCCAAAAGATCTTCCAACTTTATGATCTAGCAACCACGGAGGTTTCTGATCACATTCTGAGTGGTTTCCTCATTGTTGGTCTTTGTATAATCAATGCCAGTGCCAATTGCAATGTTAGCTAGCCTTCTTTCTTCCTGTCTTTGCTTTCTTCTTCTTGACTTAGCATTTTCATGATCTCTTGCTGAAGATCTGGAGTCAGAAGAGAAGTGTTTGGATTGGCCAGATGGAGTTAAGGCAAAAATAGGCTTAGCTCTTATAGCTTGAGCTATTGGTTGGTCATCATCATTATCATCATCTTCATTCATATCATGATGACTTTCAGTGTGACAAAATTCTTGAGTTTCAGCAGAGGTTGTTCTCCTTTTTGGATTTGCTGAACTTCTCTCAGAATCTGTTTCAACTCTTTTCTTAGAACTTTGCTCTGTTTCGGCAAGAGGTTCTCTGGGAGGTGGTCCAGGCAGCTTTAATGGCGCTTCAGCAGAAGAGAGATTGGTCGATATGTCTCTTGAAGACTTTCTTTTTCTATCTTCCCCCTTAGACATGGATTGCATCATAGGTTTGATGTGTAGAGAGAAAAAATCATTGCAATTTTCAGCAAGAGTATTGAGGCTGTTGTATTTCAGAATCATGTCTTGCTGATATGTGGTTAGCTTAGACAATTCTTCCTTAATAAAAGCCAGATTCTCCTCATGTCTGCGCTCATTGTTGACTTTTTCTTCTAGCATAGCCCGAGCCTTTGTCAATGCGCTTTTAGCAAGCTTGAGTGCTTGACTGACATCTTCTTCATAGCTTTTGTGATGTAGACTGATGTCTTTCTGAGCTATGGTAAGTGTTGTAGTGCGTCTCAGCACAGTAGTCAGTATTTTGCCAATGTCAAGCGGACTCTCAGCAAGCAAGGCATCATCCTCTTCTTGGCATGCTTTGTGAACAACCATTAGTGCCTTTATTCTAGGAGTAAACTCCTCAACGTTCGGAAACAGCACTAGAGAGGGAGTAAGTGAATGAACTTTGATTTCAGTTGCGAACTGATCATCATTTCTCATAAAACGACTTCTCTCAGCATCTCCTTCATCAATTAAGAGAGATGGTGGAGGAATTTCAACCACTGTGGGTTCAGCTTTCTTTATCTTTTCTTCTTCATTTGCTGAGAAGTTAGATGGATCTTCTTCTTCATTAGATTCGTCAAGGCCAGCAACCTTGATTCCCAAATCTTTAGCTTCAGACACTTCTGGTTGAGTGGTTGCTGAGGGCAACTCTTTGGACTCAACGCACTACAAGAAATCAGACATTTAGCGACGAATCATTAGATACGGACTCCATCCGTCGCTATTTAGCGACGGATCGCTATGCGTAGCGACGGATAAGGACGAACTGCGCTCTAAGCTCAGTTCGTGTCCTTGGAGACCCAATCCGGCTCCAATTTAGCGACGGATAAGGTCTATCCGTCTCTATTTTGGCGACGGATAGAATTATCCGTTTCTAAATTTAGTTGACCAGAATTTGGTTTGGATTAAAAAATTAAAATAAATAAATAAATAAAAATATAGCGACGGATGAACTCATCCGTCTCTATACTTTTATTTACAGATCGGGGAAGTCTTTCTTCTTCCTCATTTCCCCCAAATCCTAAATCTCCAAATCCCTAAATCGACTCCACCACCACCGAACGTCGACGTTGCTTGCCGCACCACCACCACACATCGACGCCACCACTGTCCCGCCTTCTCTTTCGTGCCACCACCACTGCCCCGCCTTCTCTTTCGCACCACCACCACACATCAACGCCACCATTGCCTCGCCACCGTATTTCGCGACACCACCACTGCCCGCATTCCCCCACTACACCGCCATTCCACAGGAGTTCTTCCTTCCCTTTCTCATCTACATTTGATATAGGTTAGTAACCCTAATTGCTCCAATTTAATTTTTTCAGATTTGTTTAATTCTCAATGTTATTGTCCCATCTAGAATTTGTCTTCAAATTGAGGTTAAGAACAAGGTTAGCTTGTTTTCGAATTAAGCCGTAAGGCTTAAGGTTTTGTTTTTACTTGTGCTATGTTGGAAATAGTAGTAAAATTGATAGTACTGGTGTGGTGTTGGAAGTAGTAATAGAATTTGTAGTACTTGTGCTATGTTGGAAGTAGTAGTAGAATTGGTAGTACTGGCTTACAGCTCCATTTTCGAAAACGATTCACTTGTGTTACTATCTATTCAATTAGTCATAGTATATGGTATATGTTAGGTTAGACTGTGCACAGTTACTTGATTGAATATGTATATTTTGTTTCCCATTCCATGTTTCGAACAGATTGATGAATGTGCTTTGACATTTGTTTTTATTTTTGGTATTATGTTATGAGTCATTAAGACTTTAAAATGCTCCAAAATGGTATTTTATATATATATATATATATATATATATATATATGAATTCGTACTATAGTGATGAACGTGTCCGATTCAGTCAAATAAATTTGTAATTAGCCAAAGGCAATCCACAACTACAACGAAAACCGTAGTGTAGCAGTAGAATGACTCGAGTGTCGTTCTCTCAGGACTATAACTAGCTTTATCTATTTAACAAGAAAATATAAAACAGCAGATAGAAAGCAAAAGGGGGTTTCAAGCAGATAATGGAGATTGGTGATAGTATGGTCCTTCTTAACATAATGGGTCGATAATCATGCATAAATTCCTCGGTCTTGCATAGAGATCTTTGAATCAATCTAGTGTCCTGTTGCAAGTATTAAGCACTACGAAGATAATTTGGTCTGACTTGTCAACAACTAACGTCCTAATGTGTTCCGTAATTATTCAACACTACGAAGATAATTGGTCTGATGGTCGACAAGTGTCCAAGTGTGCATAATGATCAATACAACATACGAGAATTTTGGTTACAACTGATCAACGAAATAAAGCAATGACACGGAGTATAATGCGCGATATAGCCATTAGCATGATTATCTTCCCTCGCTAAGAATTCACATACTACCACCAATAATAAATTTAGCTACTCATAATAGGCATGCAATCAATAGAAATCATAGAAGCAAACATATTGAAAGAAGATAAAATAAGTAGATAAAAACTGTAAGATACAAAGTTACCGAAGGTTGTCAATCTACGGATGATTGCGATCCTACGCGCTCCAATCTGCTATGAAAAAGTATCCCCTAAGCTACGGAACTCCCAGGACAGGCCCTGGGAAGTTCTACCTAAAACTATAGAGAGAGGTGAGAAAGTAGGCTTGGAAAGATATGATTTTCGGAGAGAAAACTGAGCACTATATATAGGCCCGAATTTACTCTGGGGCGGTTCGCCCCACAGCTATTTCGCGGAATTTCCGCGTTTTCGATGCGATTTTGGATTTCTTCACCTTTTCGAACTCGGTTTCTGACTTCTAGTGGCCTTCTAACCTCCAGATTCGACCCCTAGACTCCAAATCCTATCCGGAAACCTTCAGATACTCCAAATAGGCTTCTGGAACACCAATTCCTTGTAGACTTCAATATAATTGCCCGTAAATCTCCGAATTTCAACCAAAACCTGTAAAATAAAATCTAAAGGGAAACGTGACACTATTCTAATAAAATGTACTAAAATATAGCTAAATTAACATAGAAGATAGCTAAAATAGGTGAAAAAGACTCGAATGAAAGTGTAAAATACACATTCATCATATAGCTTTGATTTTACATGTTCCCATTTATTGTTTCTTACAGTTGTTCTTAAACGTGCAGATCATCCCGAGGCCAAAGAAACCGGGGAAGCTGTTGGCGGCCAGCAGCCGTAGCTACGCCGAGCCAGACTCGCCATTCCGCACCCCTAGTAGTCAGCCGGAGTCGGGGGGGACCTCGGCGACTCATGTCAGCGAGACCCTGTCCCCTGGCCCCCGTTCTAGCAGTAGTGCAGGGTCTACTGGCCCAGACGTGTTTGCTAACCTGCCGGATGATGGGTACAGGGGGGAGGTGTACAGGGCGGGTGAGCGGGTGAATGGCAAGCTCGTCGTCTGGCCCATGCCTGGGCATGTGTAAGTTATTTAGTTGGATTAATTTGTGTGTTTGGTATTGTATGTTTTATTTAGTTGGATTAATTTGTGTATGTTATTGCAACAGGATGATGCCGAGGGAGGCTGCAAAGTTCATCAGCAAGGAATCCATGAAGAAAGTGGATCTCCCACCACTTGAAGCCCAGTGGCATACATTCACTCCGGAGCGGAAGGCGGAGATTTGGAATGCTCTGGAGGTTAGTAATCTTTCTTCTTCTCTTATAGTTTAAGTGGTATGTTCTCAATTACTTGGGTGATATGTTAGTCACCGTGTGTTAGTTGAAATAGGACAATGTGCAATTGTTTGGATGATATGTTAGTCACCGTGTGTTAGTTGAAAATAGGACAATGTGCAATTGTTTGGGTGATATGTTAGTCACCGTGTTATATATATGTTAGTCTGAATTTTGTATACTTTCTAAAATGTAGGAGAAGTTCTTCCTCCCCAACAAGTTCAAGTCGGAGCTGTGGTATGCCTTCGAACATGAAGGCTCCGAAGCCTTCCGGAAGAAGGTCGCCAAGATCAAGGCATCGGGGAAGAAGCCGAGGTGGATTGGGGAGGAGTGGCCCCTGTGGAAGCAATATTGGGCGGAGAACCTTCAAGGCCAGAAGCTGTCGGAGCAGAACAGGGAGAACCGGTCCCATAATCCACTGGATGGGACAGGCTCGGTGAAGCATCGGCTGGGTTCGAAATCCCAGTTGGCGCGCCACCTGGACGCGGTAAGTCACGTACTTTGTTATAGTTTCTTTTTCTTTCTTAAGTCTTATTTCAATTCATTACTTTATTAATTTATATATATATTTGATGAAGATATCGGAGGGGAGGGAGCAGACCATGTGGGAGCACTTCTGTGAGGCTCACGGGGAGTTGGATAAGGATGGCAAGATGACCTTCCAGTCTGATAGGGCCAAAACAATCGCGGTATGTTTTATACTTTTTCGATTCCTGAGCTTCTTGTTGAATATTTGATTCTTCGATCAATAACGTACTAATTAAATCTTAATTGTTTGTTTGAATTTTCAGGCGGAGTTCCTGGCCAGGACTGAGAACCTTGATCTCACGGCCGAGGAGGAGAACGCCATCTATCTCGAGATCGTGAATCTCGATGATAAGGGGCGTGTCTTCGGCATGGGCAACCTCTCGCAGGCGATAGCGGAGACGGTGAACCAGGGTGGCTCCTCCTCCAGCTCTTCTAAGCGCCGAAGGGGACAAGCCGATGTGCCTTCCGAGTTCCTCCAGGAGCAGCAGCAGCTGAAGGCGATTGTCCATCGGTTGAGGACAGAGCAGGACAGGATGAGGCATGGATTCAAGAGATCCATCGAGTGGCTCATGGAGCAGTATGCCCCCCCGGTGGAGCGGCACCTCCCGACTTCTTCATGTTCGATGCCGATGCCGATGCCCCCTGATGCCGATGCCCCCCCAAGATACTCAGCAGTAGTTCTCTTTTTTTATTTTTCGAATAATTTTTTTCTATTTCGAACAATTTTTTTTCATGTTCCTTTAATTTGCTTAGGACAATTAGTATTTTCATTTTATTAATGCTTAGAACAAATTTTTTTTTGTATATAATGTTTAGTTACGAAAATGTTTACGTATTTGCGATGTACAACTACAAAAAAAATAAATTAAAATAAACTAAATAAATAAACAAATAAAAAAAATATTCCAGACCAATTAGCGACGGATTAAACCATCCGTCGCCAAATTTCGTCTGCCTAGCACCTGACACGTGTTCTAGCAATATAGCGACGGATGATTTCAACTTTGGTCAACGATGAAGTTTGCGACGGATCGTCTAATCCGTCGCTGAAAACAGCGACGGATTATATTATCCGTCACTTATTTCATTAGCGACGCCACTTTTCGCGACGTCCTATTTAGTGACGGTGTCTCCGTCGCTAATGCCTGTTAGCGACGGATCGGTAACTGATAGCGACGGACACCATCCGTCGCTAAATCTGATTTTTCTTGTAGTGACAACTGGAGTTTCACCAGTAGTAAGTGGAAGGGAGGAGACTTCCGTGTTGTTCACTCCTAAAGATTGAGCAATATCTAGATTCTTTGTATGTCTGTCATGAATCTGTAGACTATTCTGTAAATCTCTTTCATAATCTTCATCCATTTCTTCTTCTTCTCCAAGGTTTGGATCAGTGACCTTAGCTTCGAGTAATGCTAACTCGGCATCAGAAAGCTTAGCTTTGCCTTTGTGCATTTCAACACGCTTTCTGGCGTACTCTTCTTCAGTTTCAGCAACTTGTTCAGTTGTTGGAGTACTTGTCTCAGCAGAAGTAGGAGTAGATTCTTGTTGCTGACTGGGAGTTTGGTCAGCTTGCTGATTCTCAGTGTTTTGATTTTCAGTTTCAGCAACTGTCATTTTTACTCCGCCAACATCAGGACTAGGACCTTGATTATCATCATCATCGTCCTTGCTGTCCTTAGAATCTTTGGCTTCATCATCACTTGTGTCTTTAGTAATATTTTCATCCTATTCTTCTTCATCATCGTCCGTCAGTATGACTAACTCAAGATGTTTGTACATTGCAGCACTTGTAACTTCCTCTTCTTCATTGATTTTGTGGGGATCAGCCACCACGGGTACAAAGGTGATAGTGTATATGTCATAGAGACAATCTTTATTAAGGGCATGCAGCCCTTATAAAGGGCATATATGTACTATTACACAGGTAAACGTAATATAATATATGTTCGTTGTTTGACTATTGAGTACCGCTTTCATATTTATATTACACCAGGCATGCAGCATGTCATATCTCTATTCCTGTCTGTATTGATATTAAACATGTCCCCTCGGATAGATGACCGATCACACAGATAGTGGGAGCTATGTGAGTTATCATCTATCCCAAACTCTCCCTAGTCGAGGTTCATCTCGGATGTAGGGGTCTGAATGGACCAGCTCAGACTAGTATGCGTGGAGGTTATACTTGTTAGAGCAAGTGTGAGCCGATCCCACGGCCACGGAACGGATTGTTGGACAATCAAGAAACATTCCCATAACTACGCATAGTTGTTCGAAGGGTGATTACCAAACAATGGAAGTACCCACCGGAAACTCCCATCGATGTATATTCTACACCGAAGTGTCTATGGGAACCGGTAAGTTGTCGAAGTGATGTCAGTCGTCCTTTGGATTTACAGGACTTTATCATCACATTTGTTGCCTCATATCCTTGGTGGATCCGTCGATGTCAGCTCTGAATAAGCAGTTGACCCAAGACACGATCCAGGATTATGGCTACATACAAATGGGGATGATAAGTGATTCTGTGAAGGATTCATCTCTCATGTGTAGCACAAGAGAGCACTGCTCATAGTCGTTCATAGTTGTGATTGGTAAAACCGCTGGCCAGTGTATCAATATTATTATGATAGTCATAATAGATATTGGATTCACCATGCAACTCATTGAAGACGCCCGTGGATGTATTATTGGGATAGACACTTCATCTATCCTAGATGCATTCGAGTCAGTCAGATGAAGGGACGTTACCATCACCGCGTTGAGCGCAATAGACTTCGCAACGAAAGGGTTTTGCTTTGAGAAACCTCTCAAATGTCCTCATGTATTAATATTGCAAATGGAACCTTCTAGGAATTCCATTTTGCCTAGTCTAGGACTTGCTTAATACAATGAGGCCCTATGGGTCACATTATGTGGTGATTCAGCTTATCCGAATATCCTTGAAGATGGAATCGCAATTAATATTAATTATGATTGATGGATTATAATTGATTTGGAATTAATTATAATAATAATTTGTGGCTCAATTAATGATTTGGAATTATTAATTGAATTGGCCGATTAATTGTATTTTATGTAAATACAATTAAAAGATTATATTTTAGAAATATAATAGAGGTTTGATTTGAAAGGATATGTTAATTTAGAATTAATATATGCACATGGGAAAAATCTACTTGGAGTTTGAATTGCCTTAGAACTATAAGTGGGTCCCAAAACCGGGACCCACCTATCACCCTTGGGACGCGCGCGCGCGCAGCTGGAGTAGGGGAAGGAGTTCGACTCCTTCCTCTATTAGAAGTCAAGGGATAAGTTAGATTTTCCTGATTGAGTTCTAACTTGATTGGGAATGAATCTAGACTTGAATTGGTTTCCTAGTGCGATAAGAATTAGATTCTTATTCCTTTATGAAGTCTAATTGATTATTCATTACGCTTCTATTGACTACTATATATAGTAGACTATTAGAGAGCTTTTATATGGTTGATTCAAGAGACAAATTTTTAGATCATTCTTTCTACCAGTTTTCTTAGAGAAAATAAAAGCTCTCCCCTACCTCATATATAGCCACGTGCGCGCCACCCCTCACCGGAGGAAAACCGCCTCCCCATCTTCTTGGCTACACAAAGAATATCCTAGCATTCTTTCCGATAAGCTGTTCATCCGTTGATACCAAGGTTGAGGTTCAAGGAGCTGGAAACTAACTTTTATTGTCTTGCAGATAATCAAAGTATTGCAGATATCTTCGACTTCGACGAAGGAGAAGATTCACCGGACTATTACGAAGACTTGGTACCTGTGCTTGCTTTTGGAGTATTGTAAGTCTTCTAATTGACGTGTTTAATATATATGCTATATACATGATCAATTAACCTGCATATTAAGAAAATTTTTGAAATTCCGCTGCGTACCCTAGGGGTAACTCTGACCGTATTTTGTTACAGTGGTATCAGAGCCAGGTTAATTGATTATGCATATACGTATATATGTTATGTGTTTTTGTAGTTTATGTGGATGCAATTGATTATATGATTAATTCGATTTTCAAAAGTTTTGTTTTTTTATATAAATTTAGAATTTATATTTTTTCAAAAAAAAAAAAAGAAAAATATTAGTATATATATATTAGCTAGGGGACGGGACTCGGTCCCGTCCCCGTATTTTAATATATATATATATGTATTTTCCGAATTGGACCCAAAATCGAATTTTGGAAATTTTGAGGATTGAATTTTATATTTGGAATATAAATATGATTTAATTGTAATTATTTTTAACTAGAGGGGTTAAATTTAATTAGTATAAAGTTAAGGGACTTATTTGTGATTTATCAATTTATTGTTTATTACAAATAAGTCCTTCTACTTTTGAATTTTAGATTTAACACCTCCAAGGTTTCGAAAATTACAATTGAGTCCTTCAAGTTTTCGAAAATTGCTACCTGGTCAATAGAATTTTCGATTTTTCAATCTAGTCCAAATTTTCAAATTTTTCATAGAGATTATAAGTATGGGATTATGATTTTCATAATGAAATTATGAAGTCATTTGGCATCCACATAGGCTACTATTTGTTTGTATGCTCAATATGCTATTGTTTGACAATGCATGTTTAAATACCACGCATTTTACTTTCCGTTCGAACGCTATGCATGCGAGGGTAGGCGGCGCCCTCTTATTTGTCGGACCGCATATTTTATGTATGGGTAGGCGGCGCCCATTGTGTGCTTGACCGCGTTTAGAACTAGAATGGATAGGCGACATCCATTACGTGTAGTCCGCTCATGCATGATGGGTAGGCGGAGCCCTTATCTGTTTGTAGATGACTGATAACAACCCTCAAGCTACAAGCCCCAACCAATATAAGTGCAGAAATATGTATATGTATGTATTTCTGAGATGCTTTCCATGGGATGCTTTAATTCTGAACTTTCATTGTGTTTCCCTGTATTGGCGACCTCGTCTTGCAGACTCGCAGTGATCGTCAGATTAGAGTGAGCCTATGGTTATAACTTACTGCATATTGTATCTAGCGACCTCGATAGGTACAATATGTAGAGCATCGGGTTAATTTAGATTTAACACCCAAGAGTTGCGTGACGCAATTGGATAGTCCTACCGGTCATATTATGCTATGCGACCAACCCCCGTTGAAGTATAGCATAATATGGATTTGGATCTTGGCCACTACGGTAACTTGTTGGACATTACCCGTATGTTTGTTTTGGGGGAAAGCATATGTGAAAATAGTGGGAGCTAAACAACTAAAGGACCTTGTTGTTTAGTTATGTTGACTGTGTATTTAGAAATAGTATTTCAATAGTTGATTTATTATTTTCGGTCTATACTATTTCTCCTTAGGAAAACCAAAATGGCGAGTATCTCGCTCCGTGATGTCTTAGAGAAGCAAATTTTGACCGGACCAAACTTCCTAGATTGGATCAGGAATATACGTTTGGTGCTGAGGTACGAAAAGATTGAGTACGTCTTGGACGAGGTCATTCCCGTGTGCCCCGAGAATCAGACTGCCGATCAGGTTGCTGCTTGGAATCAAGCCAACAAGGCAAAGTCTGATAAGCATCATGAGGATGCTAGATCCGCGCAGTGTATTATGCTGGCGGCAATGAGCAATGAGCTGCAGAGGCAACATGAAAGCATGTTGCCGTATGAGATGCTGAAGCATCTTGAGTCGCTCTTTAAGACGACAGCTAGAAGTGTTGAATTTGATTTGATCAAAGAGATACACAGATGCAAGCTCAATGAAGGAGGGAACATGTCTGAACATGTTCTCAAAATGATTGGTCTCTTTGAGAAGCTTGCCGATGCCGGTGTCAAGCTGGAGAATAAGATCATGGTGATCTTTGTCCTTCAATCGTTGCCGAGTTCGTATTCGTAGTTCATCATTAACTACACGATGAATGCGAAGGACGTTACACTGCCCAAACTCCATAATCTGCTGAAGACATATGATCAAACTCTTCCTACGAAGGAAAAGTCGATCATGTATGTTGGGCAACCGTCTAACCCAAACCCGAGAAACAAAGGTGCTAAGGGTAAGGGAAAGTCGGGAGCCAAGGCTAACACTTCGAGTGATAAGCCTAAGCGTCTGAACCAGAAAAGGAAGTTCAACAGAAGCGGAACGGTACGCACAGATGAATGTCTTTTCTGTAAACAGAAAGGACATTGCAAGAAAGATTTCCCTAAGCTAAGGGCAGATCAAGCTAAGAAGCCGTCGGTTTCTAGCTCAGGTATGTTTGTTATTGAAATGAACATGACTACTTTTGACTCCAATGGTTGGGTATTAGATACAGCCTTTGGCTCACACATTTGTAATAATGTGCAGGGGCTAATTGATCACAGGCTAGTCAAGTAAGGTGAAATCGACTTGCATGTTGGGAACGGCAATCCAGTTGAAGCCAAACGCGTTGGACGCTGCAAGATAGATTTACCTTCAGGACAATGTTTATAACTTGATAACGTTTATTTTGTTCCATCCGTTGTCAGAAATATTATTTCCATTCCATTGTTGGACAATTTGGGTTTTTCCTTTCGATTTGCTAATAATACTTGTTATTTTTCATTAAATGACCAGTATTATGGAAAAGCTCGCTTAGTGAATGGTTTATATATTTTTTGCAAAGTAGTCTACCTTTATTTCAGATACATAACAAACAACCGTCTTCAAGTAGGAAGAATAATCCATCTTATCTATGACATTGTCGGCTAGGCCATATCAATGAAACACGGATTCAAAGACTAAGGAAGTTGGACTACTTAGAACCATTTGATTTTGAATCATATGGTACATGCGAATCATGTGTTAAGGGTAAGATGACGAACAAACCTTTTGTTGGACAATGTGTTCGTGCCACTCGCTGCTTAGAGCTCATACATACCGATGTATGTGGACCTTTTAAAGTCCAAGCACGTGGAGGTTATCCTTACTTCGTTACCTTTACTGACGATTTCTCAAGGTATGGATATATTTATCTCATAAAGAATAAATCCGAGACCTTTGGGAAATTCAAGGAGTTTAGGAATGAGGTCGAGAATGAATTGAACCTAAGGATAGTCACTCTTCGATCAGATCGAGGAGGTGAATACCTTAGTGAAGAATTTATCAACTACTTGAAGGAAAATGGAATTCAATCGCAATGGACCCCTCCTGGAACACCACAATTAAATGGTGTGTCTGAGAGAAGGAATCGAACCCTGTTAGACATGGTGAGATCAATGATTGGATTCTCGACTCTTCCAAAATATCTATGGGGATATGCGCTACAAACTGCAATCTACATTCTGAACCGTGTACCATCTAAATCAGTGGAGAAAACTCCTTATAAGTTATGGAAGGGAAAGAAGCCCTCACTGGGCTATCCTGCGATAGTCAAACTGTTGCTCACTGATAAGTTAGATGCCAAGGGTGTCAAAGTATATTTCATAGGCTATCCTCGTCAGACGAGAGGCTATGAATTCTATCATGCTGAAGATCACAAGGTGATAGTATCTAGAAACGTCAAGTTTTTAGAAGCAGAATACCTCGAAGAAGAGAGGTTAGATGACATGATAGAACTTGAAGAAATTCAAGACTTTGACACGCGCGAACATGAGTTCTCTAAATCTTCTGATTTGGACTCAAGTTCAGTGGGAGCTTTCGAAGCAGACAAGGGTAATGATATGCACTTGCTAGGCATGTCATAGTCAGTGGGAGTCCTGTGATTAGATCAATAGTTGAAACCACACCAATAAAACCTGTTGTCAGTCAACCTGTGCAACTAGTTGCACAAGAGCAGCCTCCCGCTAGGGAACAGGGTCGCGGCGCGCGGCCAGCTGCATCAGTGCCCACTGATAATGTTCATGTTACACGAAGCCAGAAAAGAAAAGCACCATAAACGCAAGCACCAGTCGAGCTCCGTAGGTCGAAGAGGATCCCAAAAGGACCTCAGAAGCAAAGCCTTATGATAGAAGACATCAGTGAACTTGATGTCGGCTTATCAGATCGGGAAGACCCCCAGACCTACAAAGAGGCAATAAATGTTATTGACTCAGAAAAATGGCAAGAGGCTGATGAATGTGTATTTTACACTTTCATTCGAGTCTTTTTCACCTATTTTAGCTATCCTCTATGTTAATTTAGCTATATTTTAGTACATTTTATTAGAATAGTGTCATGTTTCCCTTTAGATTTTATTTTACAGGTTTTGGTTGAAATTCGGAGATTTCCGGGCAATTATATTGATGTCTACAAGGAATTGGTGTTCCAGAAGCCTATTTGGAGTATCTGAAGATTTCCGGATAGGAATTGGAGTCTAGGGGTCGAATCTGGAGGTTAGAAGGCCACTAGAAGTCTGAAACCGAGTCCGAAAAGGTGAAGAAATCCAAATCCGCGTCGAAAAATGCGGAATTCCGCGAAAAAGACGGGGGGCGAACCGCCCCAGACTTAATTCGGGGCCTATATATAGTGCTCAGTTTTCTCTCCGAAAATCATATCTTTCCAAGCCTACTTTCTCACCTCTCTCTATAATTTTAGGTAGGAACTTCCCGGGGCTTGTCCTGGGAGTTCCGTAGCTTAGGGGATACATTTTCATAGCAGATTGGAGCGCGTAGGATCACAATCATCCGGAGATTGACAACCTTCGGTAACTTTGTATCTTACAGTTTTTATCTACTTGTTTTATCTTCTTTCAATATGTTTTCTTCTATGATTTCTATTGATTGCATGCCTATTATGAGTAGCTAAACTTATCATTGGTGGTAGTATGTGAATTCTTAGCGAGGGAAGATAATCATGCTAATGGCTATATCGCGCATTATACTCCGTGTCATTGCTTTATTTCGTTGATCAGTTGTAACCAAAATTCTCGTATGTTGTATTGATCATTATGCACGCATGGACACTTGTCGACCATCAGACCAATTATCTTCGTAGTGTTGAATAATTACGGAACACATTAGGACGTTAGTTGTTGACAAGTCAGACCAAATTATCTTCGTAGTGCTTAATACTTGCAACAGGACACTAGATTGATTCAAAGATCTCTATGCAAGACCGAGGAATTTATGCATGATTATCGACCCATTATGTTAAGAAGGACCATACTATCACCAATCTCCATTATCTGCTTGAAACCCCCTATTGCTATCTGTCTGCTGTTTCATATATTCTTAATTAGATTTGATAAAGCTAGTATAGTCCTGAGAGAACGACACTCGAGTCATTCTACTACTACACTACGGTTTTCGTTGTAGTTGTGGATTGCCTTTGGCTAATTACAAATTTATTTGATTGAATCTGACACGTTCATCAAATTGGCGCCGTTGTCGGGGACTATACTCCTTTTTTCTGTTTAATTTGTTTATATTTACAGCTTTAGATTCCTAATTCTTTTAGTTTTAGTTTTTCTTTTTAATCTCTCTCTGCTTTCCTAGTTTGTTTCCAATCACTTTTCCTAGTCTGTCACAGATAGTGTATGCCGCATACACGTTCTGCAGGAACACCGCTTGCTAATTCAATTGCTGAGATCGATAGAGTCTACAACCAAAGAAGGCGACTACTTGAAAGGCGCGCACTAGAGGAAATAGAGGAAACCGATTTCTCTGAATCTCTAATTAGTCTATTCAAGGAAATCGACGGAATGGCAGAAGCTAGACCACTGAAGGCATGGGTACAACCCACTAAGGATCGTATGAGGGGACCAGCGATAGTTCTTTCGCCTGCAACCCGAGATCTGGAGATCAAGAACCACGCATTCCAACAACTTCCAAGGTTCTATGGCTTATCAAGGGAAGATGTGATGGGGTACTTGCACGATATCGATGATTTCGTCAACCAACTCCCACGACCCGGAGCTGACATAACAACGGATGAGTTGAGGATGAAGGTTTTTGCAATGGGACTTGGCGACAGAGCCAAGTCATGGCTGAGTTCTCTTCCAGCAGGCTCGCAGGACACTTGGGAAAAGGTTTTTTCAGCTTTCATGGAGAAATACTTCCCACACACTCTGACTACCGCGCTAAAGGCACAGATCACTGGATTCAAGCAGGACTATGATGAGACTATCTACACCGCGTTCGAGAGGTTCCAAGATCTCACGAACAAGTGCCCTCACCATGGTTTTGAACTTTCCGACCTAGTCCAACACTTCTACAATGGACTAACCTTCGAGAACCAACAAGTGGTGGATTTCCAATGCCGAGGCAATATTTGGGAGAAAACCGCAGAAGCCGTCTGGGCAGTTTTCGAAAGGCTTGCTAAGGGTTCGCAGTTCAAGGACCCAAGAGCAATGGTTAGGAGACGTGGACCTGAAGCTCCACCGACTCAAGAAGCCCCTATGTACAGGGGGAATGGGGATCAATTCGAGTGCTTTACCAACGAATTGAAGCAAGTCCTCAAGAGCGCCACCGGAACAACTGTTTCGAACGAAGTATGCCGAATATGCAAGAACTATGGGCATGGGGCTCATATGTGTAGATCGGAGCTGGCGTACAATGATGGCAACTGGGCTCGAGGAGGCGAAGAAGAAGCCGTTGCTACGGAGTTTGGAACTCAAGAAGTTAACTACGGACAAGACGGTAGGAATCCTCGAGGTGGATTTTGGAGAAGAGGATACCGTAACAATCAAGGATATGCACCGGCTAACCAAACTTATGGACCTAACCAAGACCGTAGTAGGCTGAACTATGGTAATGATCACTGCGAAAACCCCGCTCCGAAAGAGCCACCGAAGTCGAAGTCGGCTCTACTGATGGAGAACTTGCAGAAGATGATTGATCACACACAAAGTTTTCTCAAACGTTATGAGAAAGATTCTGAGAAAATTAGGGCAAGGCTTGATAAGTTGGAAGAGAGCACTAGGCTTGCCCATCAAAAGATGCAAGAGTTGATCGACCGAAAACTGCCTAGCAGCACTGTGAAGTCGAATGCCATTACATTGGCTGGTGATGTACCTGACGAAATCACCATCAGGAAGGTTGTTAGGTGTGAGTGTTGCATGAAGGAAGAACTTCTACTGGCTGAGGAAGAAGAGAAGGACCTTGGTTCTGACACAAGTGATGAGGAGCAAGAGGATCCCGAACCACTCCCTAAAAGTTTCGATGTTAAGGTAGGGATTGGGGAGCTTGAAGACGTCCGTCCCACACTAGACACGGGATCCTACTCAAACATAATTCCTTTGAATGTGTTTGAAAAGAGCAACATTGGAAAACTATCTGAGCAAAGGGCTATTGTGCAACTGGCGGATGGATCCTTTATGAGACCTGAGGGCGTTGTGAAAAATGTGTTGGTCAAGATTGGTGAAGCATCTATATACACCAATTTTGTAGTTATGCCGGCGTCTGCACCTGGAACGGGGGATGTCATACTCTTAGGGCAAACGTTCTTGACTAAATTACGCTCAGTGATGGATATCTACCAAAGAACTTGCACTATCGAAGTGGATGGCAAGCAACACGTGTTGCAAGCTATACCTGATCCACCTGAACCGCCTGATATTATTACTCACTACTGTGGTCTTGCAGCCTATATTCTTTCTTATTCACAGGTTCGTGGCATGGAAAGGAGATCAATGAAGGGGAAGGCTAGTACCCGCAAAAAGAAGAGATAGGCGCAGACAGGAGTCGAGTCAAAGACTTTAAACAATGACGCTATCCGGGAGGCAACCCGGAATTTTTACCGCTTTCTTTACTGCTTTTCTGCATGCATTCATTCTTGAACTATTTGGTTCTCGTATGCGAATTTGTTCATGTCTGTGTCGTATATGCTTATGTTTGAGTGAGATTTTTCAAGTGGTTTTTTGAAAAAAATTGGTTTCGGGATTTAAACCGCATTTTCTGACATTGGGACCCGTCTCCCCGCATTGGGGAGCACGGGGCGAACCGCCCCGCACGTGGGGCGAACCGCCCCACGGTCCCAGATCTTTAAAAACGCGATTTTCAAACCCAAAACCTTATTTTCTTCATCCTTCTTCATCCATACTCCAAAAAAACCCGAAAAGTGCGATTTTGCTTCTAAATCTTCATAACTTCTTCATTTCTTGACCAAATTGAGTGTTCTTTAGCTTAATTCGAAGCCTATAACACGATCTATCATCCTATCCGAACAGATTTCATCCTAATTCGTTAGATTTGCAGATCTGAGGTATCATCCTTAGAACCCTAATTTTCAAATTTGGGGGTTTTCTATTTTGAGCTTCAATTATGCTTATTTGATGCATGGGTATGTTGTTTGTGTGATTAGACGTGTTATTTACTATCAATTGCATGCTCAATTTTGCTTGGATTGTTGATTTGAGTATTTTGCTGCTAGATGATATATCTTGTTCTGCAATATGTCTTTATCTTTGATTTCTTGCATATGATTGTGTTTATTGATGTAATGATGGTGGATTTGACATTAGAATTCTTAATTGTTGAGTATGAGGATTTATGTTGGTAGAATTTATGCGCTGCTATGGTATGAATTGAGCCTTGTTATCAAGGATATTGGTTGTCTAGTGAAAGCATGATGTGATGTATTGCATGTAGTAGTTACATTGGTATGTTGCATGATGAAGGAACTAGGCTAGACATTACAGTTTGGGGAGCTTGATTGTTGAATTTATCACTCGTATTTTTCGCTTGAACACTAACATATATTTGAGTCTGTTTTTGTGTCATACAAGGTGCTAATTGCTGTTTGTAGGTACCATACCAAAGGAAGGGAGCATTCCCGTATGATTGCTGTGAAGAATCATGTCAAGGAAGGTGATCTCGCTGGATGTGCGTTCGAGCCAAGGGGTTTTGCAACAACGTCGTGGATTATCCAAGAGGAGGAGCTAGAGTACACCTGGAGTAAGGACTCCTATGCCTATTCATGCACCACCGAAGGGACAGAAACCGTTATTACATCATCACTCCATCACAAGGACTGCAAAGTTCGTGTGAACTGGAAGGCACCGGGACATTCTCGCAGCAACGGATTTGATCTTGAGTTCGCAGTTGCTAGAAGGTTCCGAAGCGCTAGCTTGGTTCCAAAACATAATGACATGGATACTCAGCACTTTGTTGGGGTGCCCCTTGCTTGCCTCTAAAATGAGCATAACATTGATATTGGGAGCATCAACTGTAGAGAATGTGGTTGACATTGGAAAACATGGAAGACAACCTCTGAATACCCGAACAGCTTGCTGTAACCTCCTTGGGGTGTGAAACGCTGGAGGGGAAGGACCCGATACCACTTGCCTTTCCCCTTCAACAGTTCACAAGCTATTGGAGAGATACCGGGTGGAAGATTCCATAACAGAGGCAGCCAATCTTGAAGATTCCTTTCGACACTGCAACTCTACTAGTGAGGATGTGCGTGATAGTCGTGACAATGAAGGCCATACGGGCAATAATGATTCTGATAGAGGAGTTGTTCCTATACGGCCTATGATTGGAACTACCACGCCTACCAGAAGACCTGATGACTCCCTATAAAGCTCGCATAGGAGGCCCAATAACTCATAAGCAGCATACTCAGCCGACCGAGGCCAAACCATGGGGTAACATCTAGTATCACATCTTATTTCCTCATTTTCTTACTGCTAGGGACTAGCGTTAATTTTATGAGGGGGATGGGATTTAAGTGATCTAATGTTGTTAGTATGGAGCTTGACATTGGTAGGCTGAGTATAGTACCTCGCATGTTTTATTCGTCTGCATATGCATTTGCACGTTTACCGCTTTCTTAGATTTTTTAGGTTGCATTCACTACATTCATCCTAGGATAGTTTTGCATGTTTTATATGGAGTTTATTGCCGAATTTTTTGAACTTTTTTATTGGGTAGATCAACTAGCTATGCCATTAATCGTATGCTTCATCTCTATGAATTTGTTTGAGGTTTTTCTCGCTTGGCTTGTCACATTTACGTATTGCACTTAGTTAAGCATGGTAGTCTCGACATCACTTAGTGGTGTTTTTCTCTACTGCGGTTCACGAAGGCCTTTATAATAGGATGATGCATGTTAGGGTCTTATGGTTGTTTTCCCGAGTAATTATGTACCTAAGAGGCAACAAGTCTTCACCATGCTTTGAGATTGCTAAATGCCTAGGAAGGAGGTAGTGTGAGGTTGTGTGATCCTTTGTTTATAACCTATTCTTCCGAATAGGTTTGGGGAGGGGGTTACACCATCATAGACTTGTTTCTATTTTTAATTTTTCGTATCGTGAGTTTATTTTTCTTTTCCGTGAATTTTGTACTCCAACCTATTCTTTCGAATAGGTTTGGGGAAGTCGTATGAGTCGTTTTGTTTCTCTCTTTGTTATGCTACTGCTGGCTATAAAAAAGAAAAAAATTCTAGAAAAAAGAGAAAAAAGAGAATCTGGAAAGAAAAAGAAAGAAAAAAAAAAGACCCTAAAAAAAAGAGAAGCGAAGAAGGGTCCAAAAAAGAAAGCCAAAAGCAATTTAGCAAAGTTTTGAGTCTTTTCCATTTTTCGTAATCGTGTTGTAATTTTCTATTTTTATTTTTTATCTTTTTTGTCTTGAGTGTCATCTGTTCTAGACCACCCTCGTCCTGCCATTCAGGAAGTGGTGAATAGCTTAAGACTTTACTTGAGAGATGGGTAGAATAGGGGAGTGTTATCTTTTATAGGGAACCCTCCTTCGTTTGATGAGAGCCAGTACTGGTTCGACCTCTTTTGAGGAAAAGTCTTAACATGGTGGAACAACAGTAAGTCCTCAGTTTCATAGGCACGGGGCAACCATTCGTATCTTAGCATGCTTCATTACGTCGTCACTGACTAGGTCCAGGTAGAGGATGTTACGATAGACTATCTTGTCTTGACATAAGTGCTTATGTGGATGTGTATAAGTCAATCGAGGTATTCTTCAACCTATATTCATGCTTTGATTTATATGGTTTTTGTTCATATGTTATTTGGTAGATTCAGTAGATTAGTTCATTTCATTTGGCATGAAACTCCATTTTGTGTCTTGCATGTTTTTTGTATTAGAGTCTAGCTTAGTTGCTTGAGGACAAGCAAAGGTTCGGTTTGGGGAGTTTGATGAATGTGTATTTTACACTTTCATTCGAGTCTTTTTCACCTATTTTAGCTATCCTCTATGTTAATTTAGCTATATTTTAGTACATTTTATTAGAATAGTGTCACGTTTCCCTTTAGATTTTATTTTACAGGTTTTGGTTGAAATTCGGAGATTTCCGGGCAATTATATTGAAGTCTACAAGGAATTGGTGTTCCAGAAGCCTATTTGGAGTATCTGAAGGTTTCCGGATAGGAATTGGAGTCTAGGGGTCGAATCTGGAGGTTAGAAGGCCACTAGAAGTCTGAAACCGAGTCCGAAAAGGTGAAGAAATCCAAATCCGCGTTGAAAAACGCGGAATTCCGCGAAAAAGACGGGGGGCGAACCTCCCCATCCTGCGGCGAACCGCCCCAGACTTAATTCGGGGCCTATATATAGTGCTCAGTTTTCTCTCCGAAAATCATATCTTTCCAAGCCTACTTTCTCACCTCTCTCTATAGTTTTAGGTAGGAACTTCCCGGGGCTTGTCCTGGGAGTTCCGTAGCTTAGGGGATACTTTTTCATAGCAGATTGGAGCGCGTAGGATCGCAATCATCCGGAGATTGACAACCTTCGGTAACTTTGTATCTTACAGTTTTTATCTACTTATTTTATCTTCTTTCAATATGTTTTCTTCTATGATTTCTATTGATTGCATGCCTATTATGAGTAGCTAAACTTATCATTGGTGGTAGTATGTGAATTCTTAGCGAGGGAAGATAATCATGCTAATGGCTATATCGCGCATTATGTGTCATTGCTTTATTTCGTTGATCAGTTGTAACCAAAATTCTCGTATGTTGTATTGATCATTATGCACACATGGACACTTGTCGACCATCAGACCAATTATCTTCGTAGTGTTGAATAATTACGAAACACATTAGGACGTTAGTTGTTGACAAGTCAGACCAAATTATCTTCGTAGTGCTTAATACTTGCAACAGGACACTAGATTGATTCAAAGATCTCTATGCAAGACCGAGGAATTTATGCATGATTATCGACCCATTATGTTAAGAAGGACCATACTATCACCAATCTCCATTATCTGCTTGAAACCCCCTATTGCTATCTGTCTGCTGTTTTATATATATTCTTAATTAGATTTGATAAAGCTAGTATAGTCCTGAGAGAACGACACTCGAGTCATTCTACTACTACACTACGGTTTTCGTTGTAGTTGTGGATTGCCTTTGGCTAATTACAAATTTATTTGATTGAATCTGACACGTTCATCAGAGGCCATGGAATTGAAAATGGACTCCATGTACCTGAACCAAGTTTGGAGCTTGGTATACTTGCGCCAAGGGGTTAGTCCTATTGGGTGCAAATGGGTCTTTAAACGAAAGACAGATGTCGATGGCAAGGTACAAACGCACAAGGCTAGACTTGTGGCGAAAGGCTACAGCAAAGGTATGGCATCGATTACGATGAAACCTTTTCACCGGTAGCAAAATTGAAGTCTATTCGAATTCTACTTGCAATAGCTGCCTACTATGATTATGAGATCTGGCAGATGGATGTAAAGACTGCTTTCCTCAATGGCAACCTTGAGGAAGAGGTCTATATGGTACAGCCGGAAGGTTTTATTAGTAAAACCAGGCCAACTGCAGTATGCAAATTACAAAGATCCATCTATGGGCTAAAGCAAGCGTCTAGGGGCTGGAATATCCGCTTTGATGAAGCTGTCAAATCGTTTGACTTCGTCAGGAGCGTGGAAGATCCCTGTGTCTACACTAGGCACAGCGACAAGGGAGTCGTTTTCATGATCATCTATGTGTAAGAAAATACGGTCAGAGTTACCCCTAGGGTACGCAGCGGAATTTCAAAATTTTTCTTAACATACAGGTTAATTGATTATGCATATGTCGTATATATATAAACACGTCAATTAGAAGACTAACCTTACTTCCAAAGCAGCTTCCAAGTCTTCGTAATAATCCGGTGTATCTTCTCCCTCGCCAAAGTCGAAGATATCTACAATGCTCCTTATATCTGCAAGACAATAAGAGTTAGTTTCCAGCTCCTAGAACCTCAACCTTGGTATCCACGGATGAACAGCCTATCGGAAGAATGCTAGGATATTCTTTATGTGACCAAGAAGACGGGGCGGCAATTCCTCCAGGTGGTGGTGCGCGCGCGTGAGGCTAAGATGAGGGGAGAGTTTTTATTTTTCTAAGAAAACTGGGTAGAATGACTGTGAAAGTCTATGTCTGAAACTGTGTGTAAAACTCTCTCTAATAGTCTACTATATATAGTAGTCTATAGAAGCCTAAAGCATAAGCAATTAGACTTCGTAAAGGAATAAGAATCTAATTCTTATCGCACAAGGAAACCAATATGAAGTCTAGATTCATTCCCAATCAAATTAAAACTCAATCAGGAAAATCGAACTTATCCCTTGGACTTCTAATAGAGGAAGGAGTCGAACTCCTTCCCCTTATCTGGCCACGCGCGCACGCGCGCCTTGTCCTATGGGAGGTGGGTCCCACTTTTGGGACCCACTTATATTTCTAAGGCAATTCAAACTCCAAGTAGATTTTGTCCAAGTGCATATGTTAATTCCAAATTAACATATCCTTTCTAATCAAACCTCCATTATATTTCCAAAATATAATCTTTAATTGTATTTACATAAAATACAATTAATTAGCCAATTCAATTTAATAATTCCAAATCATTAATTGAGCCACCAAACATTATAATTAATTCCAAATCAATTATAATCCATCAATCACAATTAATTCCAAATTAATTGCGATTCCATCTTCAAGGATATTCTGATAGACTGAATCACCACATAGTGTGACCCATAGGGCCTCACCATATTAAGCAAGTCCTAGACTAGGCAACATGGAATTCCTAGACGGTTCCCTTTGCAATATTAATACGTGAGGACGTTTGAGAGGTTTCTCAAAGCTTAACCCTTTCGTTGCGAAGCCTGTCGCGCTCAACGCGGCGATGGTAACGTCCCTTCATCTGACTTGCTCGAATGTATCTAGGATCGATGAAGTGTCTATCCCAATAATACATCCACGGGCGTCTCAGGGAGTTGCTTGGTTAAGATATACTTATGACCATCATAATATATCATTTGCACTGGCCAGTGACTTTACCAACACAACTATGCAGACTATGAGCAGTGCTCTCCTGTGCTACACTTGAGAGATGAATCCTTCACAGAATCACTTATCACCCCCATTTGTATTTAGCCATAATCCTGGATCGTGTCTTAGGTCAGCTGCTTATTCAGAGCTGACATCGACGGGTCCACCAAGGATATGGGGCAACAAATGTGATGATAAAGTCCTGCAAGTACAAAGGACGAATGACATCACTTCGACAACTCACCGGTTCCCATAGACACGTCGGTGTAGAGTATACATCGATGGGAGTGTCCGGTGGGTACTTCCATTATTCGATAAAGCTTCTTCGAACAACTATGCGCAGTTATGGAAACGTTCCTTGATTGTCCAACAATCCGTTCCGTGGCCGTGGGATCGGCTCACACTTGCTCCAACAAGTATAACCTCCACGAATACTAGTCTTGTCAGGTTCATTCAGACCCCCACATCTGAGATGAGCCACGACTAGGGAGAGTTTGGGATAGATGATAACTCACATATCTCCCACTAACTGTGTGATCGGTCATCTATCCGAGGGGACATGTTTAATATCAATACAGACAGTAATAAAGATATGACATGCTGCAGCCTGGTGTAATATAAGTATGAAAGCGATACTCAATAGTAAAATGCAACAAACATATATTATATTACGTTGACCTGTGTAATAGTACATATATGCCCTCTATAAGGGCACCATGCCCTTAGTAAAGGCTGTCTCTAGGACATATACACTATCACTATGTTGATGACATTTTGATCATGGGAAACAATGTCTCTATGCTAGAAGAGACTAAAGTTTGGTTATCAAGTACCTTCTCAATGAAGGACTTGGGTGAAGCGAATTACATCCTAGGGATAAAGATCTATAGAGATAGATCCAAGAGGATGTTAGGATTGACACAGTCCACCTACATCGACAAAATACTGAAGCGTTATAAGATGGACGACTCAAAGAGAGGCTTTCTCCCAGCTAGGCATGGGATCGTGTTATCAGTTAAGGATAGTCCTAAAACTGATGAAGAAAGAAAGGAAATGAGTCGTGTGCCCTATGCTTCAGCAGTAGGGTCTATAATGTATGCAATGAATTGCACAAGGCCCGATGTGGCATATGCGCTTAGTGTCACTTGTCGACACCAACAGAATCCAGGAGTACCTCACTGGACTTCTGTAAAGAACATTCTTAAGTACCTTCGACGGACTAAGGAGATGTTCTTGGTGTATGGTGGAGAACCAGAATTAAAGATGTCTGGTTATGTCGACGCTGGATTTGAATCAGATCCTGATGACTTTAAGTCACAAACAGGATACGTATTCAAATTGAACGGATGAGCTATCTGTTGGAAGAGTTCTAAGAAAGCCACGATTGCTGACTCATCCACAGAAGTCGAGTACATTGCTACATCAGAAGCATCGAAAGAAGCTGTCTGGATTTCAGAGTTCTTGAAGGAATTGAGAGTTGTTCCTGCTCCTAGTCCAATAACGATTTATTGTGACAATACGGGTGCCGTCGCTCAAGCCAAGGAGCCTAGATCTACAAACAAGAACAAACATGTACTTAGAAAGTATCACGTTATACGTGAGATTATTGATAGAGGAGAAGTTAGTATAGAACGTGTCTCTACCACGGACAACGTGGCAGATCCTTTCACCAAGGTCTTATCAGTGGATGTCCACTTAAGACATTATGCTAATCTAGGTATTAAGCATAAAGGTGACTGGCTCTAGTCCAAGTGGGAGATTGATAGTGTATATGTCCTAGAGACAGTCTTTATTAAGGGCATGCAACCCTTTTCAAGGGCATATATGTACTATTACACAGGTCAACGTAATATAATATATGTTTGTTGTTTGACTATTGAGTACCGCTTTCATATTTATATTACACCAGGCATGCAACATGTCATATCTCTATTCCTGTCTGTATTGATATTAAACATGTCCCCTCGGATAGATGACCGATCACACAGATAGTGGGTGCTATGTGAGTTATCATCTATCCCAAACTCTCCCTAGTCGAGGTTCATCTCGGATGTAGGGGTCTGAATGAACCAGCTGAGACTAGTATGCGTGGAGGTTATACTTGTTAGAGCAAGTGTGAGCCAATCCCACGGTCACGGAACGGATTGTTGGACAATCAAGAAACATTCCCATAACTACGCATAGTTGTTCGAAGGGTGATTACCGAACAATGGAAGTACCCACCGGAAACTCCCATCGATGTATATTCTACACCGAAGTGTCTATGGGAACCGGTAAGTTGTCGAAGTGATGCCAGTCATCCTTTGGACTTACAGGACTTTATCATCACATTTGTTGCCCCATATTCTTGGTGGACCCGTCGATGTCAGCTCTGAATAAGCAGTTGACCCAAGACACGATCCAGGATTATGGCTACATACAAATGGGAATGATAAGTGATTCTGTGAAGGATTCATCTCTCATGTGTAGCACAGGAGAGCACTGCTCATAGTCGTTCATAGTTGTGATTGGTAAAAACCGCTGGCCAGCGTATCAATATTATTATGATAGTCATAATAGATATTGGATTCACCATGGAACTCACTGAAGACGCCCGTGGATGTATTATTGGGATATACACTTCATCGATCCTAGATGAATTCGAGTCAGTCAGATGAAGGGACGTTACCATCGCCGCGTTGAGCGCAATAGACTTCGCAACGAAAGGGTTTTGCTTTGAGAAACCTCTCAAACGTCCTCATGTATTAATATTGCAAATGGAACCGTCTAGGAATTCCATTTTGCCTAGTCTAGGACTTGCTTAATACAATGAGGCCCTATGGGTCACACTATGTGGTGATTCAGCTTATCCGAATATCCTTGAAGATGGAATCGCAATTAATTTAGAATTAATTGTGATTGATGGATTATAATTTATTTGGAATTAATTATAATAATAATAATTTGTGGCTCAATTAATGATTTGGAATTATTAATTGAATTGGCTGATTAATTGTATTTTATGTAAATACAATTAAAGATTATATTTTAGAAATATAATAGAGGTTTGATTTGAAAGGATATGCTAATTTAGAATTAATATATGCACATGGGCAAAATCTACTTGGAGTTTGAATTGCCTTAGAACTATAAGTGGGTCCCAAAATCGGGACCCACCTATCACCCTTGGGACGCGCGCGCGCGCAGCTGGAGTAGGGGAAGGAGTTCGACTCCTTCCTCTATTAGAAGTCAAGGGATAAGTTAGATTTTCCTGATTGAGTTCTAACTTGATTGGGAATGAATGTAGACTTGAATTGGTTTCCTAGTGCGATAAGAATTAGATTCTTATTCCTTTATGAAGTCTAATTGATTATTCATTAGGTTTCTATATGGTTGATTAAAGAGACAGATTTTTAGATCATTCTTTCTACCAGTTTTCTTAGAGAAAATAAAAGCTCTCCCCTACCTCATATATAGCCACGCGCGCGCCACCCCTCACCGGAGGAAAACCGCCGCCTCATCTTCTTGGCCACACAAAAAATATCCTAGCATTTGTTCCGATAAGCTGTTCATCCGTGGATACCAAGGTTTTTGTTGAAGGAGCTGGAAACTAACTTTTATTGTCTTGCAGATAATCAAAGTATTGCAGATATCTTCGACTTCGACGAAGGAGAAGATTCACCGGACTATTACGAAGACTTGGTACTTGTGCTTGCTTTTGGAGTATTGTAAGTCTTCTAATTGACGTGTTTAATATATATGCTATATACATGATCAATTAACCTGCATGTTAAGAAATTTTTTGAAATTCCGCTGCGTACCCTAGGGGTAACTCTGACCGTATTTTCTTACAAAAGGAACCCTTGATCATCACAACTTGTTCAGCTGGAGAGGCACTCTTAAACTTTTCTTTCATATTCTCTCTGATTGTAGCAATCAAACTTGAACTCATTTGCTGAGAATATGAGAGTTCTTCTGGAAGTATTGAGTGTACAAACGTCTCAAGTTTGAGTAGAGAATTTCTCTTCTTCTCATTGGACAGATGGATGTGAAGATCTAAAAAATCCATCCTTCTATACCTTTGCCAGTTTCTGACAGACTTAGCAACTCTGGTCAAAGTGTTCTTTTTTAAGTTTGAGTATAGTTCTTCAGAACTAACTTCAAGAGCTTTCGTGATGTGAACCACTTCATCGTTCTCCTTTTGAGCTTGAATAAGAGTAAAGTTAATTTCAAGAATTTTTTGGAAAATAGTTTTAGAGTCTAAAACTGTAACATGGTTTACCTGCTGACTTTCAGCAAGCTCATGTTGCACACTGAGTTGTGCGGGTACTATTTCCATTTCTTCAGGGGCTGTGGCAGCATCCTCGAATTGTTCATCCTGAAATAACTTAATATTAGATACAAGTACTAAGTTGTCAAACTTAGTAGATTAACCAAAATGCTCATCTACGTGCTGAACAGGAGTTGTGGATTCTGGTGCAGCAGTTTCAGCAATCTTCTGACTTGTATCTTGAGAAGTCTGTAAAGAAATAATTATATTAGCTAAAGATAAAGTTTCAGATAGTGAAGTTTTGCTTATATCTGAGTTAACTACCTGCTGCAGAAGGGCAGGTGGTGACTCAGTCCTTTCAGCATTGATAGCAGCTTCATTATCTGGGACTTGTTCTTCAACAGACTTCTTCTCTTGCTCTAATTGAGAGGGCTGTGCAGATTCAGCAATCTCCCTTGTCTCTGAATTGACAAGTTGAGCAGAGACATCTTGACCTCTAAGTTCACTACTTGTCATGAACAGGTCTACAGACTTATTGGAGATTTCATCAATCTCCAAGTCCATTTGCTGGCTTAGGTCAGTCAGCACCAGTTGGACTTTGTCAATAGAAGTTATCGGTGAAATTGGTCTAATATTCTCAGCATCATGAGATGCGTCGTCGAATACTGTCTCTTGTTGTGTTTCAGCAACCTTTGGGACTTGAACCATTGCAGTCTCAGCAACTGGTTCTTCAGCAATTGCAGCTTCAGCAATTTCTCGGACTGGACTAGTTGCTATTTCAGCAACTGTCTCTTCTGCGACACTTTTAGCAAGTGCAGCTTTTCTCAAATCTGTAGCAATGTCACTTGGTGGTTCCAGAGTGTTGTCATCAAGATTATCTACAATGTAGATATCTTCTAGGCGTTCTAAGGCAGGATTTTCATTTCCACTGCCATGTGGTCTTTCTTCAGCAGATGAATCCAAGTTAATTGGATTGCTGAAGGCTTCTGCAAACACTTCAGCAACATCTACTACAGTGGCTTGCGTTTCAGCAACCACTGGAACATCGTCATCCTGAATTACATGGACAATTGGAACAGACTTACGTGTCGTTGTTTTCTTTCTTGGGAAGGTCTTTGTCCGTGCCTTCTTAGGAATAGGATCAGCTGATGAAGCTGCAGTTTGAGTGTCATCATCAGCTTTCCTTTTCTTCTTGGATCTCTTGCTGGGTGCAGTAGTGTCAGCAACCGCAGCAGTATCAATAGTAACATCTGCAGCTGTTGCATTCTCAGCAACATTTGCAGCTGTTGTATACCTAAGTTGCTGATCAGTTTCTGCAACATTTGCAGCTGTTGCATTCATAGACTGGTTATCAGTATCAACAACATTTGCAGCTGTTGCTTTCTTTGACTTCTTGTCAGCAACCTTAGGTCCATTCAGCTTGTAAAAAGTTCTTCCCACATTGCATACTGATTTCTTAATCGGCAATGGGTTTCTTAGCTGAATCCTGAAATGTTCAAGGATGTAGCATATTTTCAATCCATACATTACTGGAAACCAAGGTGAGGTTGTGTTTTCTTCAACCTTAACCCTGAACTTTGTAACACAATCAACAAGCCTGTTGAAAATGTACTTAGCCCAGTTGATTTCAGTTTTGCTTTCATATATATGCGTCAACAAAGGCCACCTTCTCAGGCCTCCTTGGTCAATTCCTCCAACTTGGGAGTCAAGAAATTTGATGAGTAGCAGGGCTACTAGACCAAGTGAATGGCAAAGATGCTTCCTTTTTACGTGCTTAGTCCAAGTCACGGGAGCAATCTCGCCTTTCTTCATCCTTCCATTTCTGACATCACTGTAGAAGGCTTCAATTTCTTCATCAGTTTCAGTGATGTCCTCTTCAATGTGGTTGGAATCTGAAAGATGTTGGCTAAATCAATCCATTTCAGGATGATTTTCACTCCTTGAACTGTGGTAGAAATCACTTTTTCAGTCACTCCTTGTCCATCAGTAAGGGTTTGGACTTCTGCATTATTGTAGAATTCCATGGTGTCCAGCATGCTCACTTTCTTAGTGCGAGCAGTAATGAAGAAAAGTAGGCCTTATTGATTAATGTAATTCAACGTCTCTACGTTTTCTTCGTCCAGTTTTTGTTCATAGAAGTATCTAATATACTTCTCTTTTGCAAATCCTCCCCATTGCATCATCTGTTCACACTTTGCAGTGTCAAGATATGCAGGAGGCATGGGTCTTTCAGTGATTCGGTTGTTAGCCAACACGATTTTCACCGTGTTTTTCATCGGAGTTTCAACCGGAGTAGGAGCAGTGCTTTTTCCAGCACTGTCTGCCTTTGAGGATTTTGAGGTCTTAGAAGATTGTCTTGGGAGCCATCTCTTATATAGTAGTTTGAAGGTTGAGAGTTGTACGAAAAAGAGATTTTTGTTTTTGACCGGAGGTACAGTAATTCAGAACACATGCTAGAAAAATTTGCAGAGAAAGGAAATGTGAGTTAAAGAATTTTTTCTTTCTCTAACTCTTCATTTATATAGTATCTCTGTTATGTGAGAAGCTCAATGATTTTGAGTTCTCAACAAGGGTAAAACAGAGATTCATTGAGTTAGTGGAGCCTTTGCATTAAATGCGTAGTGGACCACTAACATAAAACCGTCAGAGCATACTTTCTCTTTGTAATATCAACCGTTGGATCATCAACTGCTTTAAAATCAATGGCCACGATTGTATTTTATGTCATGATTTATAGCGCGTTTATCTGTGCCATGATTAACGTCACAAATTTTGAATATACCTTGATTCACGGGATTTGATCTCTTTTACTCCAACGCTAATTGTTTGTTGAAGTAAATAAGAATCTTTTCAGCGATTTTATTCAATCTGACTTTAGCACTTACCTTTTCAAGTAATAAGCCTTGTATTTGCTGAAAATTCCCCCTTAATCAAATATCTCATTTTTCTTTAGGGTAAAAGATATTTCTGAGTTCCCATCTCAGCAAATTCTTTTTATATTGAGATATCCTTAGGTAAAATCTGAGAAGTATTTTGCTCTTTGCTGAGTTCCCGTCTCAGATTATTCTTTTGATACTTGAATACCTGTTTCAGTATCCTTGATTGTCTGAATACCAGTTTCAACAATCTTTGAAGTTTTCTTACTGAGTTTCCGTCTCAGCAAATGATCAAGTTTCCTAACAAATACCCGGTTTGAAGGAATTACTTGCTGAATGCCTGTTTCATCAAACATATAGTATATAGTCATTTCTTTTTAGAGAAATCAGTGGAAAGGAACTTTTCAAGGAATAATTTTATGCAATCATTGGCTTGCTGAATGCCTGTTTCAGCAATCCACCAATTGTATCCCTTTTTATTGAGGTAGTTCAATCAATAAGGTTATACCTTAGCATTGCGAACCTATTATCTGGTAGAGCGATAACTTGGTACTTTTACAACCTCAATGTCTCCTTTTTCCACATGATCTCTAATGCAATGATGTCTAATATCAATGTGCTTTGTCCTTGAGTGGAACTTAGGATTTTGCGTGATAGCAATAGCACTTGTATTATCACAAAAGATTGGTGTTTTCTTTGCAGAAATACCATAATCTCTTAATTGTTGCTGAATCCATAGGATTTGAGATGTGCAACAACCAGCCGCAATGTATTCAGATTCAGTGGACGAATTGGCAACACAGGTTTGCTTCTTTCTGAACCACGATATTTTAATCTTGTACCTAGAAACTGACAAGTTCCAGAAGTACTTTTTCTATCAAGAGTTGATCCTCCATGAACAACATCAGAATAACCAACCAATTCCAATCCAGAATCTTTTGGATACCATAATCCAACATTGACTGTACCTTTGACATATTTCAGTATCTTAAGTGCCTTTATGTAATGTGATTCTCTTGGATCAGATTGGAATCTTACACACACACAAACAGCATACTGAATGTCAGGTCTACTTTCTGTTAGATACAACAAGGAACCAATGAGCTTCCTATACTTGTGTTCATCAACACTTTTATCTTGTTTAGTATAGCCCAATTTGGTACCAACACTCATAGGGATCTTTTCAGGTTTTTCTTCCTCTTTGATCCTGAACTTTATGAGCATTTCGTTTGCATACTTTGCTTGATTTATGAATATTCCATCTTTGAGTTGCTTGACTTGCAATCCTAGGAAATAATTCAATTTGTCCATCATACTCATTTCAAACTTGTTTGTCATGAGTTTGGAAAAATCATCACAGAGTTTCTTGTCCTTAGATCCAAATATTATGTCATCCACATAAATCTGGACTAAGAATATTTTACCATCATGTTTCATGGTAAATAAGGTTTTATCAACTTCACCTTTCTTGAAACCATTATCTAGCAAGAACTTAGCTAAGGTATCATACCAAGCTCTTGGTGCTTGCTTTAGACCATATACAACTTTCTGAAGCTCGTATACCATCTTGGTTTCTGAGGGAAGTTCAAAGCCAGGGGCTTGTTCTAGGTAGACTTCTTCAGCAAGCTCACCAGTTAGGAATGCACTTTTAACATCCATTTGATAAACAGTGAAGTCATTGTGAGAAGCAAAGGCTAAGAAAAGTCTAATTGCATCCAATCTTGCAACTGGTGCATAAGACTCATCATAGTCCAATCCTTCATTCTGGCAGTAACCTTGAGCAACTAAACGTGCTTTGTTCCTTGTTACTTCTCCAGACTCATTCAGCTTGTTTCTGAACACCCAGTTTGTACCAATTGCTTTCTTTCCTTCAGCAAGGGGTACAAGTTTCCAGACTTTGTTCCTTTCAAATTGATCCATTTCTTCTTGCATTGCCTTGATCCATTCAGAATGCTTTAAAGCTTCTTCTATGGTCTTAGGTTCAATTTCTGAAACAAAGCAAGAGAATAAGCTTCTACTTCAATGACATTTGCTTCTTCAGCAAGTTCTTGATTAGTAAATACTTTAGATCTAGTCACTTGGCGTTTGTCAATATCACCAATCATATCCGTAGAGGGATGATCTCTAATCGACTTATTAACAGGTTTTCTGCTATTTGGATGTGGATAAGTTTGCGTTTCAGCATGTGACTCTTCAGCATGTACTTGTTCAGTACTACTGGTATCTTGTTGTGTCTCTGCTGAAATTGGTTCATCAACAACTACTTGTTTAGCATTGCTGGTTTGAGGTAACTCATCAGCAGACACAGAAAGTTGCGTAGTTTCAGCAATATCTAGAGCAACTGCGTCTTTAGCCGGAAATTCTTTATCATGAACTATATTTATCTTGTCATGACTTGGGGGAGGAGAGTCATTGTCAGAATCATCATTTAGTTCAATTGATTTGATATTCCTAGCATCAGATTCAGTTCTTTGCTCGTGTATGAGTAATTTGTTCATACATTCTGATATTTCTTCTTCAGCAGGGACTCCTTGTGATTTTTCATAGAATACAACATGCATTGATTCTTCGATCTTTTGTGCCTTTTTGTTGTAAACTCTATAAGCTTTACTATGCAAGGACTAGCCAAGAAATATCACTTCGTCTTTCTTTGGTTGAAATGTTCTTAAGTATTCTCTACCATTGTTCAGAACAAAGCATTTGCAACCAAACACTCTTAGATGGGTGATGTTAGGAGGTCTTCCAACAAATAACTCATAGGGAGTTTTGTTGTATTCCTTAGTTATCAAGCATCTATTTTGAGTATAGCAAGCGGTATTAATCGCTTCAACCCAATAAGCTTAACTTATTTCAGTGTCAGCAAGCATCGTTCTAGCTGCTTCCTTAAGGGTACGATTCTTCCTTTCAGCAACACCATTTTGTTGATGTGTCCTTACTGAGGATAACTGATGTTGTATGCCTTTTGAAGTGCAATACTCAGTTATGTACTGGTTTACAAACTCAGTACCATAGTCTGTTCTTATGACTTTTACCTTGTCATTTTCCATGACTTCAAGCTTGTTCAATAAGTTAGGTATTTCAGTCCTTGTTTCAGTCTTGTGTTTGATAAATACTACCCAAGTGAATCTTGAATAGTCATCTACCACCACCAGACCATACTTCTTGCCAGCATAGCTTGTTGAAGAAGATTCAAACAAGTCCATGTGCAAGAGTTGTAAAGGTTTTGTAGTTGACGGTACTGCCTTATTCTTGAAAGAAGATTTGGTTTGCTTTCCTTGATGACATGCATTGCAAACACCATCCTTCTTAAAAGTAACCTTAGGTAATCCAACTACAAGTGCCTTTTTAGACAGCTTATTCAGCGTCTTGAAGTTTAGGTGACTTGTTCGTTTATGCCATAACCATGCTTTTTCAGCGAGGCAATCATGATCTGAGACAAGGCATTTTTCAACGATTGTTGAAGACCAATCTACGGTATAAAGACCTCCTGATCTTCTAGCAACCATAATAACCTTTTTTGTCTCAAAGTCAATAAGTTTACATTCATCACTTTTGATTTTGATGAAGTAACCTTTGTCAGCGAATTGGCTCATGCTGAAAAGGTTAAACTTAAGATTTTTGACATAAAGAACTCCCGAAATGGTAATGCATCCTAACTTCACGTCACCATAACCTTTAGTAGAATCAAAGCCTCCACCAGCAAACCTTATTGTTTGACCTTTAGACCACCGTCTATAGTTTATAAGGTTTTTCTTGTTGCCCGTCATGTGCTTTCCACAACCACTGTCAAAGTGCCAAATTGCATTGTTTGTCTCCGTGGTTGAAGTCTGCACAATCAAGAGCAAACAAGTTAATTATCCAATATTGGATGTCCATTAACATGTTCAAGAAAACGTCCAGTGGAAACCCAAGTCTTGAGTTTTTCAACTTTGACTTGTTTTCTACTTGCTGAGGAACTAGAGGGCTTAGAACCGAAAGACTTTTGATCATTGCTAATCAAGTCCACTCTCTGATGTGGTGTCTTGCTTGGTTGACCCTTTAGCTGAACATACTTTTCAGTAAGTTCTTTTCTGGCAAGGTTCCTTCTAGTCCTAGCATTTTGAGTTTTGTCAGAACTCTTAGGCTTGGTTTTGTTCATCTCTTTGAAGTATCTTTGATGACTTTGCTTATACTTATGAAAGAGTTGACTTTGCTTGGTTCTGAATACAAGTCCACTTTTCGGTGAGTGCTGAGCTTTTGTCTCAACAATCTTACTCGATTCAGGTTTGTCAGCAAAGGTCTTCTGATAACTTTTAGTAATCATGCCTTTAGTTTTAACAAATTCATTTTCAGCAACTTGTTTGGCGGAATGCTTTACAACATCCTTTTTCTAAACAGTTTGCTTTTCAACAACCTGTATTCCTTTTAAAGTTTTGTTACTTTGAGTGGAAACAACGGGCTTTAAGGTCGTAGGTACTTGATTGCTTATTTCAGCAACCTTAGATTGACCAATCTGATAGAGTTCTGGTTGACCACTATCAGTTGCACGAACAAAGGTGATTGGTGATTTGTCTTTACTCAAGATTATTACATCATCACATTCATACGTTGCACCTAAACCTTCTTTCTGAGATGGGTCTCTCAAATAGGAGTTTAGTTCAGTCAGCGTGTTACTAGCGCCAGCATAAGATTTGAAATTGACTTTCATCCTTTTCATTTCTTGTATTTCAGCAAGTAACTTTAGAATTGAGGATTGATACTGTAACGGTACCGGTTTTTAAAAACAAAATAATTTCTTGAAAAGAGAAAATCCGAAATAACTTTTAAAAAACAACGGTCGGCAATAAATGCCATAATAATATTTGACACGCACAGCGCTAACAAAATCAAGTAAATATCCCATAGTAACTTAGAAATCAAATGAATAACAACTATTGAAGACAGTGAAAGTTTCATATTCTTATTTTGAAATAAAATTCCCAAAGACACCCCAAACCCTTCTCTCAGTCGCTGGTATCCTACTCGCGTGCATCCTTAGTAGTATCTGGAAGAAAGGAGTTTTGAAAACAAAGAGAGTGTGAGATAAAGGATCTCAGTGAGGTTCTAAGTTAACAAACAGAAAGTAAACAGATACAGATACGGATAACCAAACACCGAGAAGTGTTCCTGCAGAAAAGTTAATCCAGAACAGAGTAGCAATAAACAAAGAAAGTAAATAGTCATACTTAGGACTTAGTTACTTTTACGCGGAAGCATACAGTAAAACAGTATATATAGTAATAGGTACAGATAGTCACGTAGCCTTCCAGTTTTTCACAAATAGATAAGTTTAGGGGTGAACACTCACCTTAAACTTGCAAGCAAAGATCCTCAAAAGCACAACGAGTTAAGAGCTATCGATCGGAGAACCTAAATAGGAAGTATCTAGTTATGAACTAGAAGTCGAAGTTCGCTAAACGAATGGAAGTAAAAAAGTCGGAAAAGAAGTGGCAAAGGAGGGGCTTGAACTCGGGAGCTCTAAGTTAGTAACACAACCCTTAACCAACTAAGCTAGAAGGCAACTACTTACTTCACCAAGACAAGAACTAATAACTTACTAGCTTTTAGAAAACGCTTTAAAGTCAGATTACAAAATTACCAGAATACCCTCAACAGTAAAATTACCATTTTGCCCTTCACAAAACAAATGCAGAAAACTTCTTTAAGTTTAAGAAATTACTCAACAAACTCACAAGTTTCCGAATCAACAAAACAGTTCACCAAAAACTCCAACTATCTCCAAACAGTCGAGGTCAAGAGAAAAGGCAAATTTACCCTCAAATCAGGATTTGCAGAAAAGTCCTCTTTTAATTTCGAAAAGTACAAACAAGCCCAACAAGCCAAAAAATCTCTTAACTAGTACACTGTCAGTCAATATAGGTCAAAACATAATTGTAAAAAGATCCTTTAACATTTCCAGAATTATCAAAACGGCCCTCACAGGTTCTAGTCAAACCAAAACAGTCCACAGGTCCTCAGATCATTACTCAAAAGTCCAAGTCAGTCAATAAACGAGGTCAATTGTCCAGATTCGGTCAACATTCGTATGGTCAAGATCGAACAGTTCACAAATAACAACACAACACAAGTCCAAAACTTTCCCAAGTCTCGGTTCAATTTCAAGGTCAAAAGCAGCAGGGGTAAAAATGTCCAAAAGAAGAAGTTAGAACAATAGGGGAAAAAAACAGAGTTTGCCTTCGAATGTGAACGGAGAAGCAACAATCTGTGAATTAAAAAGAGGGTAAGGTTAAAATGAAATCTAAATCGCGATTTGAATCGAGAGGATGGAGAAAACGAGCAGAACAGAAGGTTGTAATCTACTTACCGGAATTGAAAACGGAATCGGAGGAATAGACGAGCAGAAACGGCTCAGGGACGAAACTGGATCGAAGCAGCACTGATCGAACGGGGCAGGCGGAGCCGGGGCAAAGTTGGACGGAAATGAATCGGAGCAGAACCGGGCCGGTTGCCGGAGTCTTGCACGGACAGAACAAAAATGGGGTACGGCGGCGAACGGCGGAGCAACCAAGACGGAGCTGGAATGAAACAGAACACGAACGGACCGGAAACGGAGCGAGATCGGGACAGACGATGCCGGAACGGAGCGAATCGGATCGATACAGCAGCAGCACGAATCGGTAAGGGACGGATCCGGAACGGAGCTTGGTGGACAAATGGATGATTGATGATGGGTTGCTTGATGATGGTGGTCGTTTTGATGATGATAAGACGAGATGATGATGGTGTAACAATGGAGTTTGGTGAAGATGGTGGAGTCGGGTGAGAGAGACAGAAGAGAAGAGAACTTTTCGAGAACTTTTCTTTTCTGTGTATGTGTGTGGCGTTGAAGTGAGGGAGGGGAAGGGAAGGTGGACACAAATTTAGGGTTTTGAAGATTGGGCCAAGAAGGAACTAGGCCAACAGTCCAATTCGAATTGGGCTTTAAAGATCAGCTTGCTAGCTGATCCGAAATGGAACGGGGCAAATTAAATCCACGCGAACTATCAAATGACGAATTCGTTTGCGCGGGAAGGAAATTAAATAACTACCAAATAAATTAATTTATTCAGGTAATTAAATAATTAAAATAAAATAAAATAAAATACGGGGCGTTAGAGATACTCTTCCAATTCTAATGCCATTTGAGAATTCATCTCTGTAACTTCAGCAATTAATTTCTTGAGATGCAATATTTCAGTATCCTTCTTTTCTGACTCAGCGCTCAGCAAGACATACTTTTCAGTAGTTTGCTTAGTCAGAAGTTCAGCATTTTATAGTTTCTCTTCCTGTTTGCTAGAGTTTTCTCAAATCTTTCGATTTCTCTTTGAATTCTATCAAGGTCAATATCATCTTCACTTTCTGAATCGGAGTCAGAGGTAGGACAACTTACCTGACCGGCCATGAGGCAGAATTCGTAGTTTGACACATCTGGATAAGCTTCCATAGCTATTCCACAAACTTCCTTGCCAATCTCTACATCAAGAGTGGCTTCTTCTTCTTCAGTATCTAAGCTCTCTACCTCACTGTCTTCAGAGCTTGTATCAATGCAAAGAGCATCGATTTTTGCTTGAAGCTTTTTCTTTTCTTTAGCAATAAAAGCCCTTTTGAACTTTTTCTTCTTTTCAGCAGATTTGCCTTTCAGCAAAGGACAATTTGCTTTGAAGTGTCCAGACTTTTTGCAATAAAAGCAAAGATCATTGCCAACTGCTGGTTCTTCAGAAGAGTTTGCTTGCTGGGCTTGCTTGTTCAGCGAGCTAGCTTCATTCTTGTATTTATGGTAGTTGTTACCAAGATGCTTTTTCAGGTTCTCTTTTGCTTTTCGCCTTTCAAGTTCCTTACTGATGAATTTCTTCATGTTTCTAACAACAAGAGCGTTTTCATCAGCATTCTCTTTATCATTCTTCTTTTCAGAAGATGATGGCTTTGCGATAAGAGCAATGTTTTGCGATTTTTCAGCAAACACATTTTCTCTTTGCTTTGTCCCGAGTTGACAGTAGCAAGATGAGAGAACAACTCAGTTGGAGTGATATTTGACATTCCTTGATTGTAGTAGAAGTTCTGAGTATGGATCCATTCTTGGTTCAGACTTCTAATAATGGTTTTCACCTTTTCAGAATCTGAATAGAAGCTTCCAACTCCTAAGGCAGCCATTTCACTCACTAGAGTTGTGAATCTGAAATCCAAGTCTTCCAGTGACTCATTTGTACCTTGTTTAAAGTTTTGGAACTTTAACTTTAGCACTTCGAGTTTGTTTTCCTTGGTTTTTTTAGATCCAGCACAAAGATCTTGAACCATTTTCCAAGCTTCCTTAGCAGTTTTGGCACCCCACAGTTTGCACTGTATAGTATCTGGAGTTGATCGAATAATGATGTTTCTTGCTTGGCCATCAAGCACTACAAAAAAACCCAGTTTAGTGACGCTCCCATGTGTCACTAAACTGCCTCCCATGCGTCGCTAAACCATTTAGCGACGCATGGCAAATGCGTCGCTAAACCCTTGGTCACTAAATGGCGAGGCGACCCATGGGGTCAAGCGTCGCTAATTTAGTGACCATTCTATGCGTCGCTAAATCTGGAATTTTTAAAAAAAAAATCAATTCTCCTCTCTACCTTGATGAATGTGTATTTTACACTTTCATTTGAGTCCTTTTCACCTATTTTAGCTATCCTCTATGTTAATTTAGCTATATTTTAGTGCATTTTATTAGAATAGTGTCACGTTTCCCTTTAGTTTGTATTTTACAGGTTTTGGTTGAAAAATGAGGTTTTCCGGGCAATTATATTGAAGTAGACAAGGAATTGGTGTTCCGAAGGCCTAATTGGAGTATGTGAAAGATTCCAGATAGGATTTGAAGTCTAGGGGTCGAGTCTGAAGGCTAAAAGGTCACTAGAAGGCAAAAACCGAGTTCGAAAAGGGGAAGGAATCCAAAAACGCGTATCTGACCGAAAAATACTCCCGGGCGAATCGACCGGGACGTGGGGCTAATCGCCCCACACCAGGCGAATCGCCCGGTGTGTGGGGCCCTTCGCCCCACACCTCCCGAATACCTATATATAGTTGCTCAGTTTTCTCCATTTTTCATACTTTTCCAGACCTTTTCTCTCACCTTTCTCAGTAGTTTTAGGTAGGAATTCTCCAGAGCCTGTTCTGGGCGTTCTTAGCTTAGGAGATACTTTTTCTTAGCGTTTTGGAGCTTGTAAGATCGCGATTCTTCGGAGATTGACAACCTTCGGTAACATTGTATCTTACAGTTTTTCTATTTATATTTATATATCTTTCATCATGTTTTCATTCATTCGTGGTATGATTTCTGTTGATTGCATGACATCTATGAGTAGCTAAACTTCTCGTTGGTGATAGTATGTGATTTCTAAGCGAAGGGTTAATAATTATGCTAATGGCTATATCGCGCATTATACCTAGAGTTATTGCTTTATTTCTTTGATCTATCTAAATCTCTATCTTCGTAGTGTTGAATAATTACGGAACACAACTGGACAATTCATTGATCAAAGATCTCTATGCAAAACCGGGGAATTTATGCATGATTATTAACCTGCTATGCTTTGAATGACCATACTATCACCAATCTCCATTATCTGCTAAGAAAAACCTTTGCTAAGTCGTTTGCTGTTTTATATTCTTAAGTTAGATTAGATAAAGCTAGTTATAGTCCTTAGAGATCGACACTCGAGGTTATTCTACTGCTACACTACGGTTTTCGTTGTAGTTGTGAATTGCCTTTGGCTAAATACAAATTTATTTGATTAATTAGAATCTGACAAATTCGATGTTCATCAAATTGGCGTCGTTTCCTGAAGAGCCTAGCTTAGAATTGAAACCACTTCATGCGCACCTCAAGTATGTGTACTTGGGAGAAAATCAGAAGAAACCTGTAATAGTCTCCTCACATCTCTCCAACGATGAAGAAAGTAGGCTGATTGAAGTATTGAAAGAAAATTCTGCAGCTATAGGATGGGGGATTAGTGATATCAAAGGAATTAGCCCTACACGGTGTGTGCACAACATCACTCTAGAACAAGATGCCAAACCCGTTAGGCAACCTCAGCGAAGGATAAATCCGGCCATGCAAGAGGTGGTAAAGAAAGAAGTGATCAAGTTGCTAGATGCCGATATGATTTACCCCATTCCTGATAGTCGATGGGTGAGCCCGGTATATGTAGTTCCTAAGAAATCAGGAGTCACGGTGGAAGAGTTGATACCGGTTAGGAAGACCACTGGATGGCGGATGTGCATTGACTATAGAAGATTAAATGCCGCCACTAAGAAAGACCACTTCCCTTTACCATTTATAGATGACATGCTAAACCGCCTTGCGGGGCGGAAATTTTATTGTTTTCTTGATGGTTTATCAGGTTTCTACCAGATTCCGATTGCACCGGAGGATCAGGAAAAGATGACATTCACTTGCCCATTCGGAACATTTGCCTATAGGAGGATGCCATTTGGACTATGCAACGCTCCCGCCACTTTTCAAAGGTGCATGCTTTCTGTTTTCTCTGACATGGTAACTAAGTTTGTTGAAGTTTACATGGATGATTTTTCCCTTTTTGGTGATTCGTTTGACGAATGCTTGCAACGATTAGATCTTGTTTTGAAAAGGTGCATTGAATGCAATTTGACCTTAAGCTGGGAGAAAAGTCATTACATGGTTAGAGAAGGCATTGTTCTAGGACATGTAGTTTCTGAAAGAGGTATTGAGGTAGACAAGGCTAAGATCGAAATCATTGAAAAACTTCCCCCACCTACTTGTGTGAAATAATTGCAATCTTTTCTTGGCCATGTAGGGTTTCATAGGAGGTTTATTAAAGATTTTTCGAAAATTGCTAAACCTTTAAGTAGCTTGCTTGCAAAAGATGTGGTTTTCCATTTCTCTAATGAATGCTTAGTTGCTTTTAATACCCTTAAGGAAAAGCTTGTTTTTGCTCCCATTGTTGTGCCGCCTGACTGGAGTCTTCCTTTTGAGATTATGTGTGATGCTTCGAATTTTGCTATGGGTGCTGTTTTATGCCAAAAAGTTGATAGGCAGTATCGTGTGATTTATTATGTTAGTAAGACTCTAGACTCTGCGCAAGTTAACTATACAACTACTGAAAAGAAATTTTTAGCTGTTGTCTTTGCTTTACAAAAGTTTAGGTCTTATTTAATTGGTCATCCTGTGAATGTCCATACTGATCATGCTGCTTTGAGACATTTGATAGCAAAGTAAGATTCTAAGCCTAGGTTAATCCGTTGGGTCCTTTTGCTGCAAGACTTTGATTTGACCATAGTGGATAGAGCTGGTAGGGAGAATTTAGTAGCAGATCATTTATCTAGAATACCTAATATCCCTGTTGATTCGATACCCATCAATGAGGGCCTCCCTGATGAGCACTTAATGAAGGCTAATGAAGAGCCATGGTATGCAGATATTGTAAACTATTTGGCTATGAATGTTTGCCCCACTAACTTTTCAGCCTCAGACAAGAGAGCTCTTGCCAAGCGTTGCAGGACTTACCTATGGGATGATCCGCATCTATTCAAAGAAGGAGCTGATGGGATTCTAAGGAGATGCGTGCCACAAGAAGAACAACAAAGTGTGTTGAGTCATTGCCATGAGCTTAATTGTGGGGGACACTATAGTGGCTTGAAAACAGCTCGCAAGGTACTGCAAGCAGGATTTTTCTGGCCAACTATATACCAAGATGCTCGAATTTTTGTGAAAAATTGTGACCCATGTCAAGAGGTGGTAATATTGGCAAGAAAGACGAAATGCCCCTTCAAGGGAATCTAGTGGTCGAACCTTTTGACGTATGGGGCATTGATTTCATGGGACCATTTTCATCAAGTGGAGGCTATGTATACATTCTTGTTGCGGTGGATTATGTGACTAAATGGGTGGAGGAAATTCCTACAAAAACAAATGACGGCGCAGTTGTTATGAAGTTCTTGAAGGAGGTAATATTCTCTAGATTTGGGTGCCCTAGGACAATCATCTGTGATGGAGGGTCACACTTCGTCAATAGAACCTTTGCCTCCCTTCTTAAGAGATACAGTGTCCACCATATTATCGCTACGCCATATCACCCACAGACATCGGGTCAAGTGGAAGTCAGCAACCGTCAAATTAAGAAGATCCTGGAGCGAGTAGTGAAGCCTAGTAGGAAAGATTGGGCAGGAAAATTGAATGATGCACTTTGGGCATACAGGACTAGCTACAAGACGGTGATCGGAACCACTCCGTACAGACTTGTATATGGGAAAGCATGTCATCTCCCCGTAGAACTGGAACACAAGGCATATTGGGCTATAAAAGCACTCAATCTTGATATGGGAAAAGCTGGCGAGGAACGATTGTTGCAACTAGATGAGCTTGATGAATTACGACTAGGTGCTTATGAAAATGCCAAGATCTACAAGGAACGTACTAAGAGGTATCATGATCGTGGTATAGTACGTAAGGAATTGATTCCTAGACAAAAAGCTTTGGTATTTAATTCCCGCCTTCGACTATTTCCTGGAAAGCTCCGTACTCGTTGGGATGGACCGTACGAAATTATCGAAGTTGCTCCCCATGGAGCTGTAAAACTCTTTGATCCAAAGACGGGCAATACCTTCAAGGTGAATGGCCAGCGAGTGAAGCCATACTTCGAGATATCTAGTGATCAAAGGGAGGTTGATCACCTTGAGCTTACCCTTACCGCCTCCACTAAAGGTTATTGTGTTTTGTCGTTTTGTTTTCTCACGAGTTTGATTGAGTATTATAGGTCACTTATACAAGTATTAGCTCTCACCTTGAATCCACTTTTGACGTTCGGGACGAGCGACGTCGTTCAGGTTTGGGGGGGGGGGGTTATCGCTGGTTATCTCTATACTTGTTTTGCTTATGATAAACTCGTGAAATCCTTTGCATTTGCATTTGCACGTTTACTGCTTTCTTAGTTTTTAGGTTGCATTCACTACATTCATCCTAGGATAGTCTTGCATGTTTTATGTGGAGTTTATTGCCAAATTTTTTGAACTTTTTTATTGGGTAGATTAACTAATTATGCCATTAATCATATGCTTCATCTCTATGAATTTGTTTGAGGTTTTTCTCGCTTGGCTTGTCACATTTATGTATTGCACTTACTTAAGCTTGGTAGTCTCGACACCACTTAGTGGTGTTTTCTCTACTGCAGTTCACGAAGGCCTTTATAATAGGATGATGCATGTTAGGGTCTTATGGTTGTTTTCCCGAGTAATTATGTACCTAAGAGGCAACAAGTTTTCACCTTGCTTTGAGATTGCTAAATGCCTAGGAAGGAGGTAGTGTGAGATTGTGTGATACTTTGTTTGCAACCTATTCTCCCGAATAGTTTTGGGGAGGGGGTTACGCTATCATTAGACTTGTTTTTCGTTTTTCAATTTTGTGTTGTGAGTTTATTTTTCCTTTTTCGTAAATTTGTACTCTAACCTATTCTTTCGAATAGGTTTGGGGAAGTCGTTTGTGTGTCATTTTTGTTTCTCTTTTCGTTGTGCTACTGCTGGCTAAAAAAATCGAAAAAAAGAGAAAAGAAAAATTCCAGAAAAAAAAGAAAAAAAACTGGAAAAGAAAAAGAAAAATAAATAAAAAAGAAGAAAAGACCCCAAAAAAGCAAAGAAGGGTCCAAAAAAAATAGAGCCAAAAGCAGTTTAGCAATTCTTGTAATGTTCGTAATCGTGTTGTAATTTTCTATCTTTTCTTTTGTTTTTGAGTGTCATCTGTTCTAGACCACCCTCGTCCTGCCATTCAGGAAGTGGTGAATAGCTTAAGGCTTCGCTTGAGAGATGGGTATAATAGGGGAGTGTTATCTTTTTTAGGGAACCCTCCTTCGTTTGATGAGAGCCAGTATTGGTTCGACCTCTTTGAGGAAAAGTCTTAACTTGGTGAACAGTAGTAAGTCCTCAGTTTCATAGGCACGAGACAACCATTCATATTCTAACATGTTTCATTACGTCGTCACTTACTAGGTCCAGGTAGAGAATGTTACGAGAGACTATCATGTCTTGACATAAGTGCTTATGTGAATGTGTATGAGTCAATCGAGGCATTGTTCAACCAATAACCATGTTATGATTTGTATGGTTTTTGTTCATAAGTTGTTTGATAGATTCAATAGATTAGTTCGTTTCATTTGGCATGAGACTCCATTTTTTGGGTTGCATTGTTTTTTGCATTAGAGTCTAGCTTAGTTGCTTGAGGACAAGCAAAGGTTCGGTTTGGGGAGTTTGATGAATGTGTATTTTACACTTTCATTTGAGTCTTTTTCACCTATTTTAGCTATCCTCTATGTTAATTTAGCTATATTTTAGTGCATTTTATTAGAATAGTGTCACGTTTCCCTTTAGTTTGTATTTTACAGGTTTTGGTTGAAAAACGAGGTTTTCCGGGCAATTATATTGAAGTAGACAAGGAATTGGTGTTCCGAAGGCCTAGTTGGAGTATCTGAAAGATTCCTGATAGGATTTGAAGTCTAGGGGTCGAGTCTAAAGGCTAAAAGGTCACTAGAAGGCAAAAACCGAGTTCGAAAAGGGGAAGAAATCCAAGAACGCGTCGAAAATGCGTATCTGGCCGAAAAATACTCCCGGGCGAATCGCCAGGGACGTGGGGCGAATCGCCCCACACCAGGCGAATCGCCCGGTGTGTGGGGCCCTTCGACCCACACCTCCCGAATACCTATATATAGTTGCTCAGTTTTCTCCGTTTTTCATACTTTTCCAGACCTTTTCTCTCACCTTTCTCAGTAGTTTTAGGTAGGAATTCTCCAGAACCTGTTCTGGGGGTTCTTAGCTTAGGAGATACTTTTTCTTAGCGTTTTGGAGCTTGTAAGATCGCGATTCTTCGGAGATTGACAACCTTCGGTAACATTGTATCTTACAGTTTTTCTATTTATATTTATATATCTTTCATCATGTTTTCATTCATTCGTGGTATGATTTCTGTTGATTGCATGACATCTATGAGTAGCTAAACTTCTCGTTGGTGATAGTATGTGATTTCTTAGCGAAGGGTTAATAATTATGCTAATGGCTATATCGCGCATTATACCTAGAGTTATTGCTTTATTTCTTTGATCTATCTAATTCTCTATCTTCGTAGTGTTGAATAATTACGGAACACAACTGGACAATTCATTGATCAAAGATCTCTGTGCAAAACCGGGGAATTTATGCATGATTATTAACCTGCTATGCTTTGAATGACCATACTATCACCAATCTCCATTATCTGCTAAGAAAAACCTTTGCTAAGTCGTGTGCTGTTTTATATTCTTAAGTTAGATTAGATAAAGCTAGTTATAGTCCTTAGAGATCGACACTCGAGGTTACTGCTACACTACGGTTTTCGTTGTAGTTGTGAATTGCCTTTGGCTAAATACAAATTTATTTGATTAATTAGAATCTGACAAATTCGACGTTCATCATACCTTGTGTTTCCTGGGTTTTGAACCTAGGACATCTTTACCCAACACCTTACTAACCCAACACCCTTACCGCTCGACTACCAATACTTATGATAATTCTTGTATAAGTTCTAGATAATATATAGTTGTTGCTCTTCATAGTCACTTCAATATGTTTATATTTATAAACCGTTTATATCTTCATACGGTTTGAGATATCTCAATTACTAAGTGGACTATCTAAGGAATAGGTCACTAAATTTTAATTTTTTTTTTTTATTTCTTAACGGTTGAGTTACTTAGACACTAAAAGTTTATTTTTGAACGGTTGGGGTTACTTAGTTACGGACTTCTGTTTTGGTGTTATTTTATATTCTTTGTGCACTCCTTATTTCGTAAGTGTTTTTTTCTTTTAGTTTTGTAGAATAGTGTCACGTTTTGATGTTTTTCATGTTTCAAGCACTTAGGTACGAAACTGTGATTTTGAGCTTAAAACGCTGCAAAGTGATCTTGTTGAAGTTTCTCGATCTCCATGGATATGTTCGTGAGTGACCGTAGTTCGAATTAATCCAATAAGTTCATTTGGGAAAAACATAGACTTACCTAAGACGCACATATTCAGAAGTTCGATTAAAGGTTTTGGAGTCGTTCAAGTGTGCAAGATTAATGCAGTCTAGCCATTTCATGCATAACTCCTTCATACGATATTGAATCAACCTCAAATCAACGTCCACACGTAGATAACTGAACAAGGTATCCAACGGTAGGTTACACGCACCAATCCGATAACAGATGAGCCCTATGGCTCCAGTTGAATGTGAGGAGATCCACTTGAAAATTATGCAGTTTTTGCGACACGCATGGGCTATGGATCGCTAATTATGCGTTGCTAATTTAGCGACCCTTGAGCTTTGGTCGCTAAAATTAGCGACGCATGGTCTATGGGTCGCTAAAATTAGCGACGCATAACCATGCGTCGCTAATTTAGCGACCAAAACTCATGCGTCGCTAATTAGCGACGCATGAGCTATTCGTCGCAAAAATTAGCGACGCATGGTTATGCGTCGCTAATTTGCGTCACTATTTGCTGTTTTTCTTGTAGTGAAGACGGAATCTTTTGGCTTCGTCGGAAGTCCATTCCTCTTTTGGTTTTGGAACGGCGGTATCAACCGGTTCTCCTAAGATAGTTTCCTTTCCAGCAGTATCCGTGGTTTTGTGAGGAAAACTTCTCTCAAGTTTAGTGATCTTGATAGGTCCATCAGTTATGACAGTAACCATTTCATCACTAATGGCCTCAAGATGTAGCATCAAATTGTTTCGCCATTTTTCATAGTTTTGCAGCTTCAGCAAGGGAGCGTCTCCCAGTGACATCCTGTCAGCAAAAGACTACCAAATTGATCAAGTGAAAGTGATTTACGGAAAGCACCTAAGGGGATCTAGGTTCAGTGCTGAAGGTTAAAGAACCTCCAGCTCTGATACCACTTGTTGGTCCCTTTAAACAACAAGAAAAGACTAGAGGAGGGGGGGGTGAATAGTCTTTTCAAACTTTCGTCGTTTAAAAACTTTCTCAGCAAGTGCTTATTACTTTCCAGTAATGAGTTTGCTGGTACTTAACTTTCTCAGCAAGTACTTGTTACTTTTCAGTAACGAGTTTACTGGTACTTTAAAAAATAGAGTGCGGAAGACTTTATACAATAAGTGCTTTTCAGAGAGTGCTAGTTTCAGCAAGTGAGCAGAGTGACAGTGTACAATAAGTGTAGCTTGCTGAAAACTAAATGCGGTAAAGTAAATCACACAAACACTTTTATAGTGGTATCTGAGAGTGGCGTAATCTCTCAACTAATCCACTTTGTCCTTTCTAGAACTGAATCCACTAAGATAAGATTGAGGTTTCTTACAAATCATATCACTAAGGATTCTTCAGAAACCAAAGCACACTTGCTTCGTTTCCAACCTAACTAGAGAACTGTAACCTTGTTCTCCACCAAACTTGGGACTTATAATCAGCAACACAATGCTTGAGAATTCCTCCTGAATTTCACGCCTGAAAAAGGGTGTTTATCAGTTAGAGAGGTTTGGGATGAGATGACTTGAGTATAACTTTTCAGCTATAACAAGTTATCTAAAGAAACACAACTTGTAATATTTTTCAGTAAGCAAGTTAAGTTGTTTCTGGTGTCAAGACTTGTTCTTGTTCAAAAGAAAGAACACTTAACTAATTTCTTAGCCATGAATGTTTTACTTCTTCACAAGTAGCTTTTATTTCAAGCTTAAGTCTTGGAACAGATCAATAAGCAGTAAAGAGTATAGACGATTGAGTGTTTAAGCACAAGTGAGAGTTTGATCACGTTGTTGACACCCTTCAACTCTTTGCCAGATGACCTCTATTTATAGTGAATCAAGGGAGCCGTTTGAATTTCAAATTCTAAGGCTTTGCACCTTAAGATGTCACTATCTTGCTTTTGTACTTTCAGCAGCGTCCTTCATTTGTCTTCTAGTCTTCATGTTCTTCGCGTGCCTACTTTGCATTTAATGTTCATTTGACTCAAATTCAAATGTGAACGTTGGAGCCAAAATGTAAGTACTTCTTCAGCAAGGAGGTCACATATGTTTTTCAGCAAGTGGTCAGTCTCAGTTTCAGCAAGCACAACCTACTCTGTCATATAGATTTTCACTTATGCGAGCTGTTGTTGAAAATCTCACTTTCTGAGCAACATGTGCCTTTGTAGATACCTTTCTTAGAATTCTTCTAAATCTTCAGTCTTCGAATCTTAGAGTTTCTGAGCGGTTCTAGTGCTTCAATAGTTCATTTGTAAAAACAAAGTACATCATCAGCAAACTAAAGCACCTAACTAGTACCTACACTAAGTCTTCAGCAAACGTTCATCTTTTACAATGTCCTTAAAATTCTAAATTCCTATGGACCTTAAGAGTACTAGTTACTGGACTTTCCTTAATTTAGCATGGTTAATTGCTCATGAAAAATTACAAGTTTCCTAACAATCTTGCTGACGGTATCAAGTAGTTTGCTGTCCATTTGCTCAGCAATCGTAACATGATCCATTGGCATCACTGAATAAATAAAAGCTTCCAGATTAAGCAATGATTGCTTCTTCTTGTCATTGATGAGAAGAGGGAAGGTTTCAGCAAAGTCAATTGATCTGTACTTTTGCCAAGTGCTGAAAGATTTCACAACCTTGGACAAAGTAGTCTTTTTGAACTGTTTGTACATGTATGCTGAACTTTTTTGAGGAAAAAGGATCTCTAGACCAGGTAGAGATTTTTCCAAATGAGCCTGTAAGAGATTATGTTTATTATTAGTACAGGTTTTGCAAATTCATTATAGAATTAGAGTCTTTTACTGATAATTGAGCTACCTGTTGAGAAGAAGCAGGCTCATTTGCACAATAGGTTGTGCTGTCTCTATAATCATTTCTTCAGGATCTTGAGTAGCATCCTGATTTGCAAGTTCCTATAATAATAACACATGAGATACAAGTACTAAGTTATGAAACTTAGTTAATTTATCAAAAACAAGTTCTACCTGCTGAACAGGAGGAATTGGTTATGATACAGAAGCTTCAGCATGCTTCTTGCTTGTATCCGTCTCTTTAGAAGTCTGAAAAGAATTTGAATTAGCTAAAGATAATAAATCAAAAGATAATGACAAAGACAGATTATTTGAATTAACTACCTGTTGAGGTTCAACAGTAGTAGATTCGATCCTTGCTGAAGTATCAGCTTCTTCGTCATTTCTTTGGATCTCTTCCTCAGCATACTTCTTAGTTTGCTCTAGTTGAGATGCTTGTTCTGCATTCTCCCTTGTTTCAGAGTAAACAAGTTGAGCAGAAGAACTTTGACCGTTTAGCTCTTTTTCGGTCATGAACAATGGCACAGAGACATCTGATCTCTCTTGCACTTCTTGATCCATATCTACTTGTAGATATTTGAGTACATCTTGTACTTGTTGGTCAGGATCTATGAAGGCTGCCTCATTCATTTCATCCTCAGCAGCTTTTTGTGCGTCGTCGGATGGTCCTTCTAGATGAGTGTCAGCAAGCACACTCTCTTTCTCAGTTGATGTTTCAGCAACATCTTTTTCAAGACTGGTTGCTTTTTCAGCAGCAGTCAACTTATCTTTTGTTGCTGCTTCAGCAACCTTTAACAAGTACGTCTGCTCCCACATCACTTTGTGGAGCCATTATTACCTCATAAAGAGGAGGGACTTGTAGTTCCTGAGTGTTTGCTGACTCAGTATCATCTTTGTCTTCAGCAGGGTTTGCATTTCCACTGCTTGGAAGAGCTTTTTCAGCTGCATCACCAGATTGCCTTTTTCTTGCCCTTTTAGTGAGCTTTTGGTCCTCTGGTGTGTCAGGAATTTCTTCAGAAGATGAGTGATTATCTACTGAAGGGACTGGGGCTACTTGCTTTCTAGTAGTTTTCTTGGTTTTCTTAGCCTTAATCTTTCCCGTTTTAACAACTGTAGCTAAGACATCAGTTGTCTTATCAACAACACTTTCAGCTGTGACTGGTGCTGCGCTTTCAGTAGTCTTCCTTGTAACTCTGTGAGTAGTCGCAGTAGGGACTCAAGAAGAGGTATCAATCTCCTTCTTCTTCTCAGCAGCCTCATCTTGATGAGTTGGACTCTGCGCTGAAGAAGTTGGTTTCTCAGCAACCTTCTTTTTCTTGGAGGTCTTACTAACATGAGCAGGGGTTGTTGTGTCAGCAAGAGGAGCTTTTGTAGAGGTTTTCCTCTTTCTTGAGCCAACTGCTGAGTGTAATGGTGCAGGAATAGCTTGAGCTTTCTTAGCTTTCTGTTCAATGGTATGCTTTCCCAACATCCACATGGATTCTATAGGGAGATTTTCTCTAAGGACGAAATCCATCTTCTACAAGAGGTAGCACAGCTTCAGTCCGTAAGAGACATTCTCAGTTGGGCTTACCAGATTATCCTCAACTGAAAACTTAAATTTTTCAGCATTTTCCACAAGTTTGTTAAAAATGAACTTAGCCCAATTCAGCTCAGTGTTAACATTGTTGAAGATAATTCTCAGTAAGGGCCATCTTTTCAGCCCTATTTGGTCTATTCCACCAACTTGATAGTCTACTACTCTAATAAAAAAGAGGCACACTAATTTGAGTGATTCAATTAGGTGTTTTCTTTTGACATCCACTCTGCTGAACTTTGCTGGTGCCTCTACCCCATTGATTGGTTCAGGATTTCTAACTTCAGCATAGAAGTTAGCAAGGGTCTCTGTATCGTCAGTCACCTCTTCAAATTCTCCGGTGACTGGAAGCTCAAAGTGAGTTGCAATGTCAGTCCATCTCAGGACGACTTGCTTTGACTGAACACTAGTGGTAATCACTTTTTCAGTGACACCATTTGTAGTGACAGTGTTTACAACTACATGTTAGTAATTGTAGGAAATTACCTCTAAGGTTAATGCAGCGGAATTCGAAAATTTTCCTACATGAATCGTTGATTGAATGATTATTTAACATGCTCCATACAAATCAATTACCCGTTATCCAACTTCCAGCTTCCATTAATCATTGATCTATTCATGATCTTGTTCTTCAAAGAACAATTGATGATCTTCTAAAGAATCTGACTGAACTCAGAACAATTCTAAGCTGCCTACGTACCCTCAGGATCAAGTCAAACGTAGTTCAATTCTTCATTGATGAATTCTCCATGGATACTAGGAAATCCATATTCAAAATCTACATTAAGCAAAACAAGAAATCTCAAAGATCATAATAATGAGGATTAATCAAAGAAGAAAAGAAAGGAGTTAGAACGAATACAACCGTGTGGAAGAAATCCAAAAGAGGAGGAGAGCTCAAAGCCACAAGCAGCAACAACACGTATCAAAACCCTACTTTCTATCTACTGCAGTCGCAGCCCTAGATAGGTAAAACACTGATATAGTGTCTTACATGGGCCTGGCCCAGTTGGTATGTGTGCAGGCTATTTTTCTGGAGGTCACGGGTTCGAAGCCCATCACTAGCAACCTTTTTCTTTTGGGCTTTTAACACATGAACCTCACTCTAAATTGGTTCAAATGCACATTCTAACTTTAATTAAATTAAATCTAATTATTCTTTTCTTCTTTTATTAATTAAATCTAATTTAATTAAATTTACTTTCTAAAAGTATAAATTAATCCATTGAATCCAATTCAACTTAATTAATTAGTTGTTACTATCAAATAAAATCATTCTCAATAATATTAAATTAAATATTTACCAATCCAATTGATATTTATTTAATATATGAATTAAGTTATAAATCTAATTTTAACTTAACTAATGATTTCCATCAAATGAAATGTCCTTGACAATAGTAAATCAAATGTTATCAATTCAATTGACATTTAATTTACCCTAATGCTTAATCGGGAGAATCATCACCTAGTTGTATATGACCCATAGGCCCTCACATATCATGCAATGATCAAATCAAGGTCTCAGTGAATATTCCTAGACAATCGTCACTAGACAATACTAATATGTAAGGAACGTTTGACAATACTAATATGTAAGGAACGTTTGTTGAGGAGATACAAACTGCCTGTGATGTAGAGTACTTTGATGATACGGTCCTTTCATTCTTGAATACTCGAATGAATCTAGAATATGGATTAGCCTCTATTCCAATAACTCATCCATTATCTCTCAATCTTCTTAGTCGATCTAGATGATTATGTCCAAACACCATTTTGACATATATCTTTGCAGTGGCCACTGACTAATGATCGTACTAAATATGAGATGTAGAGTATTCTATCCTTGAATCTATTTGGAGGAATGAATCCTGATCTTGGTCCAATCACTCACACCATATGCTTCCTAATATACCCAACGCATGCCGTATCTACCCTACTTTAAGAGTGCAAGCGTTGCGCATGGTCAAAGTATATTATTCCACATATGATGTAGTATTGACCTCAAGCCTGAGGACTATTACATCACCCTACAATCTGATACTCCCATAGACACTTTAATAGAATTTACCAAATGGTTTCTCGGCTGGGTATGCCAACACTCTCCAAAGTGTCCATGTGTCCATCATGAATAACCAAGCTATTCGCAGCAGTGAGAACTACTACATCCTCGAAGGATCTGATGCAACACTTTCTAGTCTCTATCGCATCATTGATATCCCATATCTCAAGGACCATCAACTAGTGGCTAATTTTAGGACTTAAGTTCTGACACGCAAGCTCCCACTAACTTGGTGATTATCTTTAGTCCTTGGGAACATCTTACAGAATAATTCAAACAATCAAATAATCTATTCAGTAAATGTAATGCCAATTGTATTTATGTATGCTTAAATAAATGTAACATAAATAAATACCAATAAGCTGAATGCGGTAAAGTACATATCGTCATAATGTTGGTTGTCTCTAGGACATATATACTTTCACTACATTGTTGTAAAACTCAAGCACATCAATGGTGCTCAAGCAAGTGGGTGTGGCACTGATGAATTTCATCTGTCCATTTCTTTCCTATAAATCCACGACTTCTTGTAAGGCGTTTCCTTCTTCCGAGAGAACATTCATATACTCTCTTAGGGAAGAAGCACCCCATTGCATCTTACCTTTACACTTTTCAGTGTCTAGATAAGTTCCACCCATGGGCGATTGTGAAAGTCTGTTGTTCACAATTGTGGGTGCTTGTTGTGTTGTAACAGGTGCAGAAGAGGAGCTTTTCGATTTTTGGGACTTGGAAGTTTATGGGTCTTTTGGGGAAGAGCTAGATGATCTTTTGGGAGACATCTTCACTTATATATATAGGGACAAGGAAATCGGAACAATAAACTTATGCAAAAGCAAGTTTTGACCAGAGAGTTGCAGAAGAACTCAGAGGTTTGTTTGTGCTTGAAATGGCAAATTTTTTGTCGGAGTCTGTAAAAGTTTTTGTCTTATGAACAAACTCCTCTTTATATAGTACTCTGTTGTTTGAGAGTCTTAATTGATTTAAGATCTCTGCAAGGTAGAAACAGAGATACAGTTGTTTGGAAGGTGCACGCGTAATAAATGCATAGTGGCCCACTAGAGAGTAACTGTCAGATCGTGTCAATTCTCACAAAATGTACCGTTGGATAAGCATCTTTCTTGAAATCAACGAACTAGATTAACTGATAAGCACTCTCTACCTTTTTAGTTTATCTGTGCCAAAGACATCACAATAATTACTTCTTTTAATCAAGGGATCATAAAATCAATCAAACATTCTATCAAAATGTATCCAAAATGCTTTTGATCTTTGTGTTTGCTGAATTCCCCCCTTAATTAATTATCTCTTTTCTTTTGATAATCATTTGTATTTCTGAGTCCCTGTCTCAGCAAATACATCTTTTGATTGAGATAATATAGTGTAATTATGCGAGTATGCATTTACTTTGATGAGTTCCCCTCTCAGTTCCTTCCAAGATTGTCTGAATGCCTGTTTCAACAATCTTTGATTCCTATTTAATACTGAGTGCCCGTTTCAGTATTAAGCAAACAAGTTTCATTAACAAATATTAGTTTGCAAAAAATCCCTTTGTTTGCTCAATGCCTGTTTCAGCAAACTTTAGTAATCAGTTGAATCTTTTAATAAAATCAAGGATTATATCTTGTGCTGAATTACTATTTATTGGAGGTATAGTACAAGTTTTATATCATGCAGATTTATTCCTCGTTGAATGCCCGTTTCAGCAACCTTGTAGTATGTTTCCAAGATATATTAGGCAAGTTCCAATAACCCAAGTTTGTACCTTAGGATTGAGAACCTATTATCAGATAGTGGTTTGGTAAAGATGTCAGCAAGCTGATCGTCAGTACCTACGATGTTAGCAAGCTGATCATCAATACCTACACGAATTACTCGATATCTCCTTTCTCAACATGGTCTCTTATGAAGTGATGTCTAATATCAATGTGCTTAGTTCTTGAATGGAACTTTAGATTTTGCGTGATAGAAATAGCACTTGTATTATCACAGAAGTTGGAGTCTTCTTTTCAAAGATACCATAATCCCTTAATTGTTGCTGAATCCATAGGATTTGAGCAGTGCAACAACCGGCTGCAATATATTCAGATTCTGTGGAAGAATTTGCCACACAAGTTTGCTTCTTGCTGAACCATGAAATTAGTCTTGTTCCTAGGAACTGACACGTTCCAGAGGTACTCTTTCTGTCAAGTGTAGAGCCTCCGTGATCAACATCTGACTAGCCAACTAGTGACAAACCAGAATCTTTTGGATACCACAATCCAATATTGACAGTACCTTTGACATATTTCAGTATTTAATAGCTTTCTTGTAGTGTGATTCTCTAGGATCAGATTGAAATCTTGCACACACACAAACAACATACTGAATGTCAGGTCTACTTGCTGTTAAATACAACAAGGAACCAATGAGCTTCCTATACTTGTGTTCATCCACACATTTATCTGTTTTAGTATAGCCCATTTTGGTACCAACACTCATAGGGATCTTTTTAGGTTATTCACCTTCTTTGATCCTGAATTTTATGAGCATTTCCTTTGCATACTTTGCTTGATTTATGAATATTCCATCTCTGAACTGCTTGACTTGCAAACCTAGGAAATAATTCAATTTTCCCATCATACTCATTTCAAACTTGTTTGTCCTGAGTTTGGCAAAATCATCACAAAGTTGCTTGTCTTTAGAACCAAATATTATGTCATCAACATAAATCTGGACTAAAAGTAATTTACCATCATGATTTATGGTAAACAAGGTTTTATCAACCTCACCCTTCTTGAAACCATTGTCCAGCAAGAACCTTGCTAAGGTGTCATACCAAGCTCTTGGTGCTTGCTTTAGACCATATACAACTTTCTGAAGCTTGTATACCATCTTGATTTCTGAAGGAAGTTCAAAGCCAGGGGGTTGTTCTAGATAGACTTCTTCAGCAAGTTCACCATTTAAAAATGCACTTTTAACATCCATTTGGTAAACTATAAAGTCGTTATGAGCATCAAAGGCCAAGAAAAGTCTAATTGCATCCAATCTTGCAACTGGTTCATAAGACTCATCATAGTCCAATCCTTCAGTCTGACAGTAACCTTGAGCAACTAAACGTTCTTTATTCCTTGTTACTTCACCAGACTCACTCAGCTTGTTTCTGAACACCCACTTAGTACCAATTGCTTTTTTTCCCTTCAGCAAGGGGTACAAGTTTCCAGACTTTGTCCCTTTCAAATTGATCCAATTCTTCTTGCATTGCCTTGATCCATTTAGAATGCTTTAAAGCTTCTTCTATGGTTTTAGGTTCAATTTCAGATACAAAACAAGAGAACAGTGCTTCTACTTCAACTACCATTGCTTCTTCAGCAACGTCTTTGTTTGTAGAAACTTTGGGTCTAGTCACTCGGTGTTTGTCAATATCACCAATCATATCCTTAGAGGGATGATCTCTAATCCAAATATTAACGCGTTTGTTCTTTGGATCTGGACATCTATGCATTTCAGCATGTGACTCTTCAGCACGTGCTTGTTCAGCACTACTGGTTTCAGGTTGTGTCTTCACTGATATAGGTTCATCAGCAACTACTTGTTTAGTATTGCTTGTTTGTGGTAACTCTTCAGTAGACACAGGAAGTTGCATTGTTTCAGCAACATCTGGAGCAACTGCATCTTTAGCTGGGAATTCCTTATCATGAACTATATTAATCTTAACTTGACTTGGTGATGGCATGTCATTGTCAGAATCATCATTAAGTTCAGTGATCTTGACATTTTCAACTTTAGGTTCAGTTATTTGCTCGTGTATGAGTAGCTTTTTCATACATTCAGATATTCTTCTTCAGCAGGAACTCCTTGTTTCTTTTCATAGAATACAACATGCACAGATTCTTCAATCTTTTGTGCCTTTTTGTTGTAAACTCTATAAGCTTTTCTATGCAAGGAGTAACCAATAAATATCGCTTCATCTGCCTTTGGTTGAAATGTTCTTATATATCTCTACCATTGTTAAGAACAAAACATTTGCAACCAAATACTCTTAGATGAGTAATGTTAGGAGGTCTTCCAACAAATTGCTCATAGGGAGTTTTGTTGTACTCCTTAGTTATCAAGCATCTATTTTGAGTATAGCAAGCAGTGTTAATCGCTTCAGCCTAATAAGCTTCACTTATTTCACTGTCAGCAAGCATGGTTCTAGCTGCTTCCTTAAAGGTACAATTCTTCCTTTCAGCAACACCATTTTGTTGAGGTGTCCTTACTGAGGATAACTGATGTTGTATGCGTTTAGAAGTGCAATAATCAGTTATGTACTGGTTTACAAACTCAGTGCCATGGTATGTTCTGATAATTTTTACCTTGTCATTTTTCATGACTTCAAGCTTGTTCAGCAAGGTAGGTATTTCAATCCTTGTTTCAGACTTTTGTTTGATGAAAATTACCCAAGTGAATCTTGAATAATCATCCACCACTACCAGACCATACTTCTTGTCAGCATAGCTAATTGAAGATGATTCAAACAAGTCCATGTGCAAGAGTTGTAAAGGTTTTATAGTTGACGGTACTGTCGTGTTCTAAAAAGAGGACTTAGTTTGCTTACCCTGCTGACATGCAGTGCAAGCACCATCCTTCTTAAAAGTGACCTTAGGTAATCCAACTACAAGTGCCTTTTTAGACAGCTTAATCAACGTCTTAAAGTTTAGGTGACTAGTTCTTTTATGCCATAACCATGCATTTTCAGCAAGGCCTTCGTGATCTGAGACCAGGCATTTTTCGATGATTACTGAAGACCAATCTACATTGTATAGACCTCCTGATCTTCTAGCAACCATGATTACCTTCTTTGTCTCAAAGTCAATAAGTTTCCATTCATCACTTTTGATTTTGATGAAATAACCTTTGTCAGCAAACTGACTCATGCTGAACAGGTTGAACTTAAGATTTTTGACATAAAGAACTCCTGTTATGGTAATGCATCCCAACTTCACATCACCAAAGCCTTTAGTAGATGCAAAGCCTCCACCTGGAAATCTTATTGTTGGACCTCCAGACCACTGTCTGTAGTTTATAAGATTTGTTTTGTCGCCCATCATGTGCTTCCCGCAGCCACTATCAAAGTGCCAAATAGGATTGGTTGTCTCGGTGGCTGAAGTCTGCACAATCAAGAGTAAACAAGTCAATTATCCAGAATAGGATATTCATTAACATGTTTAAAGAAACGACCAGTGGAAACCCAAGCCTCAGATTTTTCAATCTTGACTTGTTTTCTTCTTCCTGAGTGATGAACAAGATTGTCAGACTCAATTAATCAAATAAATTTGTTTTTAGCCAAAGGCAACTCACAACTACAACGAAAACCAAGGCACGTAGTGTAGAAGTAAGACAACCTCGAGTGTCGATCTCTAAGGACTATAACTAGCTTTATCTAATTTAACTTAAACTATAAATCAGAAATAAAGCAAAGCACAGATTTTTCTTATCAATATAATGGAAGTTAGTGATAGTATGATCATTCAAAGCAACGAGTAATAATCATGCATGAAGTACTTGAAGTTTGTATAGAAATCTATGATCATGAATTGTCCTATGTGTTCCTTTCAATTCAACACTACGAAGATAGATGGCTTAGATAAGTCAAAGAAATAAAACAATAAATCAAGTCTTAAACGCGCGAAGCCACTCATGCATAATCAAGAACCCTAGCTAAGAAATCACATACTATCACCAACGATAGATTTAGCTACTCATAGATAAATTGCAATCAACAAGAATCAAAACAAGATTGAATGAAACATGTTGAATGAAATAAATAAAAGCAGAAAAATTGTGAGATACAAGTTACCAACGAAGGTTGTCAATCTCCGATGAATTGCTAACTCACAAGCAAGAATCGAGAATCAAAGATGTCCAATTTCTATGCTTAATCTTCCAAATCAATAAGAAAAAGAGTCTTCTATGCTAATAATTCCCAGAACAGGCTCTGGAGAATTTGTCTCTCAAAATAAGGTGAAAAAGGTATGAAAAACGTAGAAAATAGGCAAACATATATATAGATATCGTAACAGTGTGGGGCGAACCGCCCGGGATGCCAGGCGAACCGCCTGGCACCGGGCAGAGTCGTGGACATCGAGTTTTTGAGTTGGTTTCCTTTTTGGACTCGATTTTTCCTTCTAGTGACCTTTAAGCCTTGAAACTCGTCTCCTAGGCCTCAAATCTCATCTGGAACCTTCTAGATACACCACGAATGTCCTCGAAACACCAAAACTTCGTCCTCTTCATTAATATTGCCCATAAACATACGTTTTTTTTACCTAAAACCTGAAAAATGCAAAGAAAAGGGAAACGTGACACTATTCTAATAAAATGCACTAAAATATAAGCTAAATTAACCTAGAGGATAGCTAAATTGGTGAAAAAGACTCGAATTAAAGTATAAAATACACGTTCATCAAACTCCCCAAACCGAACCTTTGTTTGTCCTCAAGCAACTAAGCTAGACTCTAATGCAAAAAACCAATGCAACACACAAAATGGAGTCTCATGCCAAATGAAATGAACTAATCTATTGAGTCTATCAAAAACTTATGAACAATGACCATACAAATCATAACATGGATATTGGTTGAAGAATGCCTCGATTGACTCATACACATTCACATATGCACTATGTTAAACAAGATAGTCTCTCGTAACATTCTCTACCTGGACCTAGTCAGTGACGACGTAATGAAACATGTTAAAATACGAATGGTTGTCCCGTGCCTATGAAACTGAGGACTTACTATTATTCACCAAGTTAAGACTTTCCCTCAAAGAGGTCGAACCAATACTGGCTCTCATCAAACGAAGGAGGGTTCCCTAAAAGTTCACACTCCCCTATTGTTGGTCCCTTTAAACAACAAGAAAAGACTAGGAGGGGGGGGGGGGGTGAATAGTCTTTTCAAACTTTTGTCGTTTAAAACTTTCTCAGCAAGTACTTATTACTTTTCAGTAATGAGATTGCTGATACTTAACTTTCTCAGCAGGCGTAAGTTACTTTACAGTAGCTTGGTTTGCTGATACTTAAAATCAGAGAGCGGAAGTCTTTGAAACAATAAGTGCTTTTTCAGCAAGTAAAGTGTTTCAGCAAGTGATGTGAGTGACTGTGTACAAACAGATAAAATTTGCTGAAAACTAAATGCAGTAAGTAAATCACACAAACGCTTTTTAGAGTGGTATCTGAGAGTGGCGTAATCTCCCAACTAATCCACTTTGTCCTTTCTAGGACTGAATCCACTAAGATATGATTGAGGTTCCTTACAATCTCCTATCTAAAGCGATTCAACAGAAACCAAAGCACACTTGCTTTGTCTCCAACCTAAACTAGAGAACTCAACCTTGTTCTCCACCAAAGTTGGTACTTTTAATCAGCAAAACTATGCTTGATTAAGTTCCCCCTGAATATCACGCCTGAAAGGGTGTATTTTCAGTTAGAGAGTTTTGGGGTGAGATAACTTAATTATAACTTCTTCAGTTACAACAAGTAATCTAAGAAACACAACTTGGAATACTTTGCAGTAAACAAGTTTGATTGTTTTTGGTGTCAAGACTTGTTCTTGTTCGAAAGAAAGAACACTTAACTAATTTCTTAGCCGAGTTTGTTCTACTTCTTCACAAGTAGCTTTTTCAAGCTTTAAGTCTTGGAACGGATCAATGGCAGTAAGAGTGTTTGAAGGTTTGTGAATTTTAAGCACAAGTGAGAGTTTGATCACGTTGTTGACACACTTCAACTCTTTGTCGGATGACCTCTATTTATAGTGCAAGTAAGGAGCCGTTTGAATTTCAAATCCTAAGGCTTTGTTCCTTAACATGTCACTATCTTGCTTTTGTACTTTCAGCAGCAACCTTTGTTTGTCTTCTAGTCTTCATGTCCTTCGCGTGTAAGTTTTGCATTAAATTCACCTTTGAATAGAATTCAAACAGTAACATTGGAGCGCAAAATCAAGTACATTCAGCAAGAGGTCACATATGTTTATCAGCAAGTGTTTATTCTCAGTTTCAGCAAGCACAACCTACTCTGTCTTTCAGATTTTCACTTATGCAATGCTGTTGCTGAAAATTTCACTTTCTGAGCAACACGTGCCTTACCAGTCTTCAGCAATCTTCAAGTCTTCAAGTCTTCAAGTCTTCAGATCTTCAAAAGTCTTCAAGATTCTGACCGGTTTCTTATTTGCTTAAATAATTTGTTTATAATAAACAAAATACATCTTCAGCAAATGCTTCAATAGGTCATTTTCTTTTCAGAAAATAAGTTACATCAAAGCTAAGCATCAATAAGATATTTTCTTTTCAGAAAATAAAATACATCATACGCTAAAGTGTCAATAAATTAATTTCTTCACAGAAATTAAAGTACGTCATCCACAAGGATAAAAACTTATCTAACACCTATCTAAGTCATCAGCAAACGTTCCTCTTTTACAATGTCCTTTAAAAATTCTAAAATCCTATGGACCTCAAGAGTACTAGTTACTGGACTGTTCTTAATTTAGCATGGTTAATTGCTCATCAAAATTACAAGTTTCCTAACAAATTTCCCCCTTTTTGATGTTAGCAATCCATGGCTAAATTAATTGTTACCCTTTTAGAGGTTTCTGATGTTGAATAAATCAGATGATTAATGCAAGCATACTTGAATTAATAAACAGTAAGCATAAGTAAGTTGCATAATCAAAAACCAATAAGAGTAAAAAAGAATTCATTGCTGAAAGTTATCATTCATAAGTTTACAAGAAAGCATAGATAACAGAGAATAAGCAAACAAAAACTTTTAACAAGAAACTGTTGCAGGGACTTAAACTCTTTCAGAGGATTTTCTCAGAATCTCTCTTACACTCTTCTCAGCAAGAGCAGTGAATTCAACACAATCCTTCTCGTAGTTTTCCAGAAGCCTACGGACTTGTAGTTGAAGAATTCTTGCATTTTTGCAGGCAGTATGATGATGCTTTTCAGCATTCATTTCCATGTAGTTAATTACCCACAAATGCATGCCCCAATTGCTGGCATGGAGAAGTTGTGTATCTGAAATGGTTCTAGGATGAATTTTTCTTAACCAGAGAAGATCTTCTTCTTGATCCTGAGCAGTCAGATAGAAGTACTCATAAGGAATCAATCCAAGTTTCTTCTTAGGTTTCTTTGTTACCGGGTCAGCATAGAAAGCGATGCCAGGTGGTTTGATTATATCTGGTTCTTGTCTAAATGTCTTACCAATGGCAACTCTTCTTACATGAACCTCAAGATTCAACCATTTCCCAGCAATGTTTCTTGGGAGGGATTCTTCCCTTTGCTTCTTTTGGACCTTGAGTTCAATCCATTTGAACATCTGATTCAAACAGGCTGTAGGAAAGAACTCATTTACCAACAAATCTTCCAGCTTTAGGATCCAGCAACCATGAATGTTTTTGATCACATTCTGAGTGGTTTCATCATTGCTGGTCTTTGTATATTCAATGCCGGAGCCAATAGCAATGTTGGCCAGCTTTTTCTCTTCCTGTCTTTGCCTTCTTCTTCTTGTTTTAGCATTGTCTTGATCTCTTGCTGAAGAGTCAGACGAAAAATGCCTTGAGTGGCCAGACGGAGTTATGGCTGTTAAGGGTCTAGCTCTTATGGCTTGAGCTATTGTTTGATTGTCATCATCTTCATTCAGATTGTGATGACTTTCAATGTGACAGAAATCTTGAGTTTCAGCAGCGGTTTTTCTCTTTTTGGTACTTGCTGAATTTAACTCAGTTTCTGCTTGTCTTTTAGAACTTTGCTCTCTTCCAGCAAGAGGTTCTAGTGGAAGTGGCACATCCGCAGCAGGAGTAGGAGGGGTTTGATTGCTTTTTCTGGTCTTCTTTTCCCCCTTAGACATGGATTGCAACATCGGAGTGATGTGCAGAGAATAAAACTCATTGCAATTTTCAGCAAGAGTGTTGAGACTGTTATACTTCATGATGATCTCTTGTTGGTCAGAGTTCATTGTTGCTAACTCTTTTTGAATAATCATCATGTTCTCTTCATGTCTTTTCTCTGTTGCGGCCTTCTCATCCATAATAGTCTGAGCTTTGACAAGAGCACTTTTTGCCAGCAAGAGAGCTTGACTTACATCTTCTTCATAGCTCTGGTGATAAAGACTGATGTCTTTCTGAGCTATGGTTAAAGTTGTAGTGCGTCTCAGCACCGTAGCCAATATTTTTCCAATGTCAAGTGGGCTCTCAGCAAGCAATGCCTCATCTTCAGCTTTGCAGGCTTCATGGACTTTCTTTAGTGCGAGAATTCTGGGAGTAAACTCCTCGACTCTTGGGAACGACACTAAATTAGGTGTCAAGGAGTGAGCCTTAAGTTCAGTAGCAAACTGATCATCTTGTAAAAGCAACTCAGCCCTTAATGAATCTCCTTCATAGCTGAGATAATTAGGAGGAGGAATCTGAACGACTTTTGGGTCTCGCTTGGATTGTTCATCTTCATTTTCCGACAAGTCGTCATCATCCTCAGATTCATCAAGTTGAGCGACTTTTGAGCCTTTGTCAGTAGCTTCACGTCCTTTTTGTTGAGTGGTTGCTGATGGCAACGCTTCAGACTCAACGACTGGAGTTTCACCAGTAGATAGTTGTTTCCATTGAGTTTGGGGCTCAATTACTGGAGTTTCGCCAGTAGTTAGTTTTAATTGAGTAGTTGCTGAAGGCAACGTTTGAGACTCAATAACTGGAGTTGCGCCAGTAGTAGGTGGAAGGGATGGAACTTCCTTTGATTTTGGTTTTGAAGATTCACCAATTTCCAGATCCTGCATATGCCTTGCATGGATCACGAGACTATTTTGTAAAGCTCGTTGGTATCTTCATCTTCTTCATCCTCATCTTCAAGGTTTTCTTCAGTAACCTTGGCATCAGAAACTGGACTTTTGCCATTTTTCAAGGCAGCCCTTTTTCTGGCGTATTCTTCTTCAGTATCAGCAGCAGCAGGAGGAGGTTGAGATTCTTGCTGAGATTGTTGTTGATCAGCTTGCTGATTGTCAGAGGGATTAGTTTTAGCAGCTGTCAACTTTAATCCACCAGCACCAGGACTTGGACCTTGATTGTCATCATCTTCATCCTTTTTGTCCTTTGAATCTTTTCCTTCATCATCACTGGATCAGTGGGAATGTTCTCATCTTCTTCTTCTTCTTCATCATCAGTCAAGATGACTAGCTCAACGTGCTTATACAAAGCAACACTTGTCACTTCCTCTTCCTCAGTTAGTTTGTGGGGATCAGCCACCACAGGAACAAAGGAGCCTTTGAGCATCACAGCTTGTTCAACTGGAGAGGCACTCTTAAATTTGGCCTTCATATTCTCTCTGATTTGAGCAATCAGATTTGAACTCATTTGCTGAGAATATGTCATTTCGTCAGGAAGTATGGAGTGGACAAATGTTTCGAGCTTCAGCAGTGAAGATCTTTTTTTCTCATTTGAGAGATGAAGGTGAAGATCTGAGAAGTCCATTCTCCTATATCTTTGCCAGTTGCTGACGGACTTAGCAACTCTAGACAAAGTTGTCCTCTTGAAGCTCAAGTAAAGTTCTTCAGAACTTACTTGCTGATCTTCAGTGATGAGTACCATTTCAGTGGTCTCCTTTTGAGCCTGAAAAGAATTTTATTTAGATCAGGATTGGTTTGGAGAATTGTTTTAGAGTTTAAATCTGAAACATGATTTACCTGCTGAGAGTCAGCAAGCTCATGTAGTACAATTTCCATTCATGAGGAGCTGGGGTAGCATCCTCCATTTGTTCATCCTGAAATAAATTAGAATTAGACACAAGTACTAAGCTGTCAAACTTAGTTTTTATACCAAAATTATTAACTACCTGCTGAGCAGGGAGTGTTGGTTCTGGTTCAGAGGCTTCAGCAACCATCTGACTTGTATCTTGAGAAGTCTGTAGAGAAAGAATAATTTTAGCAAGAGAACAATTCTCAGAGAGTGAAGTTTTACTGATGGTTGAATTAACTACCTGCTGAGGAAGGACAGGTTGTGGCTTAGTCCTTTCAGCATTAACAGTTTCTTCAGCTTCTTGGACTGTTTCTTCAGCAGACTTCTGAGTTTGCTCTAACTGAGAAAGCTGTGCGGTTTCAGCAATCTCCCTTGTCTCTGAATTGACAAGTTGAGCAGAAGCATCTTGACCTTTAAGCTCACTGCTTGTCATGAAGAGTTCAATTGACTTGTTGGATGATTCTTCAATCTCCAACTCCATTTGTTTGCTTAAATCTTCCAGTACAAGCTGGACTTTGTCAATTGAAGTCTTGGGTGAACTTGGGCCAGCATTCTCAGCATCAAGAGATGCGTCTTTGAAGGATGCTTCTTGAGTTTCAGCAACTTCAGGAACTGGAACCATTGCTATCTCAGCAACTGGTCCATCAGCAAGCTGGGTTTCAGCAACTTGATGAGTTGCTTGTTCAGCAACCATCTGTTCAGCAGCATCAGCAAGTGCCGCTCTTTGCAGATCAGCAGCAATGTCGCTTACTGGTTCCATGGTTGGATCATCTAGATTCTCTACAATGTAGATATCTGGGACTTGGCAGGAATTTCATTTCCACTGCCTTGTGGTTTATTCTCAGTAGAGTTATCAACGTTAAGTTGATTGTTGAAGGCTTCCGCAAACACTTCAACATTGCTGATGTATGTTTCAGTAATTATTTCAGCAACATCTACTGGCAAATGCGTTTCAGCATTGTCTGGGAATTGACTGAGGAGTCTTGGACGTTGGGGACTGACTGAGAAGCCAGTGTCTTCTTTCTTTTGTTACTTGTCCGTTTCCTCTTAGGTACGGGATTTGCTGATGACGCTGCAGTCTGAGTGTCATCATCAGCTTTCCTCTTTCTTCTTTTAGATTCTCCAGTTTCCCAGAGTCATCTATTGTTGCATTTTCAGCAACGGCTGTTGTACACGTACCTTGTTGATTTTCTACAGCAGTTTCATTTGTGTTACCACACCAACAGCAGTTTCATCTCTAAGTTGCTGAGTGGTAACATCTGCAGCTGTTGTATGCCTTTCTTGCTGGCTTGTGCTGACAACATTTGCAGTTGTTGTCTTCTTGGATTTCTTTCCAGCAATCTTAGGTACATTCTGCTTGTAGAAAGACCTTCCCACATTGCACACAGATTTCTTGATTGGCAATGGGTTTCTTAGCTGAATCCTGAAATGTTCAAGGATATAGCATATCTTGATTCCATACATAACTGGAAAGGAAGGTGAGACCTTGTTGTCTTCTACCTTTACCTTAAACTTAGTAACACAATCAACAAGCCTGTTGAAAATGTACTTGGCCCAGTTAAGTTCCGATATATTCTCATGAATATGCATCAGCAATGGCCATCTTCTCAGGCCTACTTGGTCAATTCCTCCGACTTGGAGTCAAGAACTTTAATCAGTAGCAGAGCTACTAGACCAAGTGAAGGACAGAGATGCTTTCTATTAACGTGCTTTGTCCAAGTCACGGGAGCTATCTCGCCTTTCTTCATTTTTGCATTTCTGACGTCACTGTAGAAAGCTTCAATTTCTTCGTCAGTGGCAGTGACGTCGTCTTCAGTTCCATTGGTTGGAATCTGAAAAATCTCCGCTAAATCAGTCCATTTCAGGACGATTTGCGTGTTCTGAACATAAGTAAGGATCACTTTTTCAGTGACTCCATTACTGTCTGTAAGGGACTGGATTTCTGCATTATTGTAGAACTCCATAGTATCAATCATGCTCACTTGCTTAGTGCGAGCAGAGATAAAGTTCATGAGGCCTTGCTGCTTGATGAACTCAAGCGCCTCTTCATTTTGGTCATCAAGTTCTTGTTCATAAAAGTACCTAATGTACTTTTCTTTTGCAAATCCTCCCCATTGCATCAACATCTCACACTTTGCAGTGTCAAGATATGACGGAGGCATAGGTTTTTCAGTGATTCGGTCGTTTTTCAACACAACTTTCGCTGTGTTTTGGGTCAGAGAGTCACCGGAGCAGTCACCGGAGCAATGCGTGTTTCAGCACTGCAACCTTGACGATTTTGAGGACTTAGATGACTGTCTCTTGGGAGCCATTTCTTATATAGAGCAAGATTGTACGAAAAAGATAGTTTGCTTTTTGACCGGAGGTACAGTAGTTTCAGGCTAGAAATTGCAGAGAAAGGAAATGTGAGTTAAAGAATTTTGTCATTTCTCTAACTCCTTCTTATATAGTGTCTCTGGTGTGTGAGAAACTCAATCGATTTGAGTTCTCAGCAAGGGTAAAACAGAGAAACACTGGAGATAGTGGAGCCTTTGCATTGAATGCGTAGTGGCCCACTAACTAAAACCGTCAGAGCACTCTTCTCTTTGTTTTGTTAGCCGTTAGATTAAAACTCCTTTTAATCAAGCCACGATTGAATTTCATGTCATGATTTATTGCGAGTTTATCTGTGCCAGCTTAACGTCACAAATTGATTTTACCGAGTAATAAGGGATAGATTGCTTGCTGAAATAGACAAGAATCTTTTCAGCGAGTTTGAATTAACAATCTAGCTACTTGCTGAAAGTTCCCCCTTACTTAGATTCTCATATTTTCTAAGTTTAAAAGATATTTCTGATTTCCCGTATCAGTAAACTTTTTGCAATTGAGACATCCTTTGGTAAAATCTGAGAGATGAGATTTTGCTCTTTTCTGAATTCCGTCTCAGAAAAATTCTTTGATACTTGAATACCGTTTCTGTTTCAGTATCTTTTGATTGTCTAAGTACCCGTCTCAGCATCCTTAGGTTCTTTCACTTACTGAGTTCCTGTCTCAGCAAGTGATCAAGTTTCCTAACAAATACCTGTTTTGAAGGAATTACTTGTGAATGCCTGTTTCAGCAATCATGTGTGACTTATCATTTCTTAGAAGAAATCAGTGACTTGGTCTTTTGGACAGGAATACTTTGGCTTGCTGAATACCTGTTTCAGCATTCTGCCAAGTGTATCCTTTATTGAGGTAGTTCAATCAATCCAAGGTTATACTTAACATTGCGAACCTATTATCGGTAGGGGCTTGGTAAAGATGTCAGCAAGCTGATCTTCAGTACCTACTTTCACAACCTCAATATCACCTTTTTCCACATGATCTCTAATGAAATGATGTCTAATATCAATGTGCTTGGTCCTAGAGTGAAACTTAGGATTTTGTTAATTGCAATAGCACTTGTATTATCACAAAAGATTGGTGTTTTCTTTGCAGAAATACCATAATCTCTTAATTGTTGCTGAATCCATAGGATTTGAGCTGTGCAATGCAAACCAGCTGCAATGTATTCAGATTCTGTAGATGAATTGGCGACAAGC
>CM051455.1:116425898-116443577 GCA_028274465.1 Plantago ovata | reverse complement strand
AATGATGATTCTGAAATGATTCTCCTCCCCCGAGTCATGACAAGATAAATATAGTTCACGACAAGGAATTTCCAGCAAAGATGCGGTTGCTCCGGAAGTTGCTGAAATTACGCAATCTCCAGTGCCTGCTGATGAATATCTCAACCCAGCAATGCTGAGCAAGCAGTTGCTGACGATCAAATCTCAGCAGAGACACAAATTCCCAGTAGTACTGAACAAGTACATACTGAAGAGTCACATGCTGATGAGCAAACATATCCTGATCCAACAAACAGGAAACCTGTTAATAAATGGATTAGAGATCATCCCTCTACGGATATGATTGGCGATATTAATAAACGCCAAGTGACTAGATCCAAAGCTACTCAAGGACTTGCTGAAGAAGCAACTGTCGTAGAAGTAGAATCTTTATTCTCTTGCTTTGTTTCAGAAATTGAACCTAAAACCATAGAAGAAGCTTTGAAGCATTCTGAATGGATAAGGCAATGCAAGAAGAATTGGATCAATTTGAAAGAAACAAAGTCTGGAAACTTGTGCCACTTGCTGAAAATAAGAAAGCTATTGGTACAAAGTGGGTGTTCAGAAACAAGCTGAGCGAGTCTGGTGAAGTAACAAGAAACAAAGCACGCTTAGTTGCTCAAGGTTACTGTCAGACTGAAGGATTGGACTATGATGAGTCTTACGCTCCAGTTGCAAGATTGGATGCAATTAGGCTTTTCTTGGCCTTTGCTGCTCACAATGACTTCATTGTTTACCAAATGGATGTTAAGAGTGCATTCTTAAATGGTGAACTTGCTGAAGAAGTCTACCTAGAACAACCCCCTGGCTTTGAACTTCCCTCAGAAACCAAGATGGTATATAAGCTTCAGAAAGCTGTATATGGTCTAAAGCAAGCACCAAGAGCATGGTATGATACCTTAGCTAAGTTCTTGCTGGAAAATGGTTTCAAGAAAGGTGAAGTTGACAAAACTCTTTTACCATGAACCATGATGGTAAATTAATCTTAGTTCAAATTTATGTGGATGACATAATTTTTGGATCTAAGGACAAGCAACTTTGTGATGATTTTGCCAAACTCATGACAAATAAGTTTGAAATGAGTATGATGGGAAAATTGAATTATTTCCTAGGGTTGCAAGTCAAGCAACTCAAAGATGGAATATTCATAAATCAAGCAAAGTATGCGAAAGAAATGCTCATAAAGTTTAGGATCAAAGAGGATGAAAACCTGAAAAGATCCCTATGAGTGTTGGTACCAAATTGGGCTATACTAAAGAGGACAAAAGTGTTGAAGAACACAAGTATAGGAAGCTCATTGGTTCCTTGTTGTATTTAACAGCAAGTAGACCTGACATTCAGTATGCTGTTTGTGTGTGCAAGATTCCAATCGGATCCAAGAGAATCACACTACAAAAAGGCAATTAAAATACTGAAATATGTTAAGGTACAGTCAATGTTGGATTATGGTATCCAAAAGATTCTGGACTTGAATTGGTTGGCTATTCTGATGCTGATCATGGTGGATCAACTCTTGATAAAAAGTACCTCTGGAACTTGTCAGTTTTTGGGTACTAGATTAATATCATGGTTCAGCAAGAAGCAAACGTGTGTCGCCAATTCATCTACTGAATCTGAATACATTGCAGCTGGTTGTTGCACAGCTCAAATCCTATGGATTCAGCAACAATTAAGAGATTATGGTATTTCTGCAAAGAAAACACCAATCTTTTGTGATAATACAAGTGCTATTGCAATTACGCAAAATCCTAAGTTTCACTCTAGGACCAAGCACATTGATATTAGACATCATTTCATTAGAGATCATGTGGAAAAAGGTGATATTGAGGTTGTGAAAGTAGGTACTGAAGATCAGCTTGCTGACATCTTTACCAAGCCCCTACCGGATAATAGGTTCGCAATGTTAAGGTATAACCTTGGATTGATTGAACTACCTCAAAGTACATTCATGCTGAAACAGGTATTCAGCAAGCCAAAGTATTCCTGTCCAAAAGACCAAGTCACTGATTTCTTCTAAGAAATGATAAGTCACAACATGATTGCTGAAACAGGCATTCAACAAGTAATTCCTTCAAAACAGGTATTTGTTAGGAAACTTGATCACTTGCTGAGACAGGAACTCAGTAAGTGAAAGAACTTAAGGATTGCTGAGACGGGTACTTAGACAATCAAAAGATACTGAAACAGGTATTCAAGTATCAAAGGAATTTTCTGAAACGGGAATTCAGAAAAAGAGCAAAATCTCATCTCTCAGATTTTACCAAAGGATGTCTCAAAATGCAAAAAGAATTTACTGATACGGGAAATCAGAAATATCTTTAAACTTAGAAAATATGAGATATCTAAGTAAGGGGGAACTTTCAGCAAGTAGCTAGATTGTAATTCAAACTCGCTGAAAAGATTCTTGTCTATTTCAGCAAGCAATCTATCCCTTATTACTCGGTAAAATCAATTTGTGACGTTAAGCTGGCACAGATAAACTCGCAATAAATCATGAAATGAAATTCAATCGTGGCCATTGATTAAAAGGAGTTATTAATCTAACGGCTAACAAAACAAAGAGAGAGAGTGCTCTGACGGTTTTAGTTAGTGGGCCACTACGCATTCAATGCAAAGGCTCCACTATCTCCAGTGTTTCTCTATTTTACCCTTGCTGAGAACTCAAAACGATTGAGTTTCTCACACACCAGAGACACTATATAAAGAAGGAGTTAGAGAAATGACAAAATTCTTTAACTCACATTTCCTTTCTCTGCAATTTCTAGCCTGAAACTACTGTACCTCCGGTCAAAAGCAAACTATCTTTTTCGTACAATTTCTTGCTCTATATAAAGAAATGGCTCCCAAGAGACAGTCATCTAAGTCCTCAAAATCGTCAAAGGTTGACAGTGCTGAAACACGCATTGCTCCGGTGACTGCTCCGGTGACTTCTCTGACCCAAAACACAATGAAAGTTGTGTTGAAAAACGACCGAATCACTGAAAAACCTATGCCTCCGTCATATCTTGACACTGCAAAGTGTGAGATGTTGATGCAATGGGGAGGATTTGCAAAAGAAAAGTACACTAGGTACTTTATGAACAAGAACTTGATGACCAAAATGAAGAGGCGCTTGAGTTCATCAAGCAGCAAGGCCTCATGAACTTTATCTCTGCTCGCACTAAGCAAGTGAGCATGATTGATACCATGGAGTTCTACAATAATGCAGAATCCAGTCCCTTACTGATAGTAAAGGAGTCACTGAAAAAGTGATCTTTACTACAGTTCAGAACACGCAAATCGTCCTGAAATGGACTGATTTAGCGGAGATTTTTCAGTTTCCAACCACTGGAACTGAAGATGACGTCACTGCTACTGACGAAGAAATTGAAGCTTTCTACAGTGACGTCAGAAATGCAAAAATGAAGAAAGGCGAGATAGCTCCCGTGACTTGGACAAAGCACGTTAAGAGAAAGCATCTCTGTCCTTCACTTGGTCTAGTAGCTCTGCTACTAATTAAAGTTCTTGACTCCCAAGTCGGAGGAATTGACCAAGTAGGCCTGAGAAGATGGCCATTGCTGATGCATATCCATGAGAACAACTCGAAACTTAACTGGGCTAAGTACATTTTCAACAGGCTTGTTGATTGTGTTACTAAGTTTAAAGTAAAGGTAGAAGACAACAAGGTCTCACCTTCTTTTCCAGTTATGTATGGAATCAAGATATGCTATATCCTTGAACATTTCAGGATTCAGCTAAGAAACCCATTGCCAATCAAGAAATCTGTGTGCAATGTGGGAAGGTCTTTCTACAAGCAGAATGTACCTAAGATTGCTGGAAAGAAATCCAAGAAGACAACAACTGCAAGTGTTGTCAGCACAAGCCAGCAAGAAAGGTATACAACAGCTGCAGATGTTACCACTCAGCAACTTAGAGATGAAACTGATGTTGGTGGTGGTAACACAAATGAAATTGCTGTAGAAAATCAACAAGGTACGTGTACAACAGCCGTTGCTGAAAATGCAACAATAGATGACTCTGGGAAACTGGAGAAATCTAAAAGAAGAAAGAGGAAAGCTGATGATGACACTCAGACTGCAGCGTCATCAGCAAATCCCGTACCTAAGAGGAAACGGACAAGTAACAAAAGAAAGAAGACACTGGCTTCTCAGTCAGTCCCTAATGTCCAAGACCCCTCAGACAATTCCCAGACAAATGCTGAAACGCATTTGCCAGTAGATGTTGCTGAAATAATCACTGAAACATACATCAGCAATGTTGAAGTGTTTGCGGAAGCCTTCAACAATCAACTTAACGTTGATAACTCTACTGAGAATAGACCACAAGGCAGTGGAAATGAAATTCATGCCCAAGTTCCAGATATCTACATTGTAGAGAATCTAGATGATCCAACCATGGAACCAGTAAGCGACATTGCTGTTGATCTGCAAAGAGCGGCACTTGCTGATGCTGCTGAACAGATGGTTGCTGAACAAGCAACTCATCAAGTTGCTGAAACCCAGCTTGCTGATGGACCAGTTGCTGAGATAGCAATGGTTCCAGTTCCTGAAGTTGCTGAAACTCAAGAAGCATTCTTCAAAGACGCATCTCTTGATGCTGAGAATGCTGGCCCAAGTTCACCCAAGACTTCAATTGACAAAGTCCAGCTTGTACTGGAAGATTTAAGCAAACAAATGGAGATGGAGATTGAAGAATCATCCAACAAGTCAATTGAACTCTTCATGACAAGCAGTGAGCTTAAAGGTCAAGATGCTTCTGCTCAACTTGTCAATTCAGAGACAAGGGAGATTGCTGAAACCGCACAGCTTTCTCAGTTAGAGCAAAATCAGAAGTCTGCTGAAGAAACAGTCCAAGAAGCTGAAGAAACTGATAATGCTGAAAGGACTGAGCCACAACCTGTCCTTCCTCAGCAGGTAGTTAATTCAACCATCAGTAAAACTTCACATTCTGAGAATTGTTCTTTTGCTAAAATTATTCTTTCTCTACAGACTTCTCAAGATGCAAGTCAGATGGTTGCTGAAGCCTCTGCACCAGAACCAACACTCCCTGCTCAGCAGGTAGTTAATAATTTTGGTATAAAAACTAAGTTTGACAGCTTAGTACTTGTATCTAATTTGAATTTATTTCAGGATGAACAAATGGAGGAAGCTACTCAAGCTCCACATGGAATGGAAATTGTACTACATGAGCTTGCTGACTCTCAGCAGGTAAATCATGTTTCAGAATTAAACTCTAAAACAATTCTCCAAACCAATCCTGATCTAAATAAAATTCTTTTTCAGGCTCAAAAGGAGACCACTGAAGTGGTACTCCTCACTGAAGATCAGCAAGTAAGTTCTGATGAACTTTACTTGAGCTTTAAGAGAACAACTTTGTCAAGAGTTGCTAAGTCCGTCAGCAACTGGCAAAGATATAGGAGAATGGACTTCTCAGATCTTCACCTTCATCTCTCAAATGAGAAAAAGAGATCTTCACTGCTGAAGCTCGAAACATTTGTCCACTCCATCCTTCCTGAAGAAATGACATATTCTCAGCAAATGAGTTCAAGCCTGATTGCTCAAATCAGAGAGAATATGAAGGCCAAATTTAAGAGTGCCTCTCCAGCTGAACAAGCTGTGATGCTCAAAGGCTCTTTTGTTCCTGTGATGGCTGATCCCCACAAACTAACTGAGGAAGAGGAAGTGACAAGTGTTGCTTTGTACAAGCACGTTGAGCTAGTCATTTTGACAGATGATGAAGAAGAAGAAGAAGATGAGAACATTCCCACTGATCCAAGTGATGATGAAGGGAAAGATTCTAAGGACAAAAAGGATGACGGTGATGACAATCAAGGTCCAAGTCCTGGTGCTGGTGGATTAAAGTTGACAGCTGCTGAAACTAATCCCTCTGACAATCAGCAAGCTGAACAACAACAATCTCAGCAAGAATCTCAACCTCCTCCTGCTGATGCTGAAAATCAAGCACCTGTACAAGGTGCTGATACTGAAGAAGAATACGCCAGAAAAAGGGCTGCCTTGAAACATGGCAAAAGTCCAGTTTCTGATGCCAAGGTTACTAAAGAAAACCTTGAAGAAGAGGATGAAGAAGATGAAGATTACCAACGAGCTCTACAAAATAGTCTCGTGATCCATGCAAGACATACGCAGGATCTGGACATTGGTGAATCTTCAAGACCAAAATCAAAGGAAGCTCCATCCCTTCCACTTACTACTGGCGCAACTCAAGTTATTGAGTCTCAAACGTTGCCTTCAGCGACTACTCAATTAAAACTAACTACTGGCGAAACTCCAGTAATTGAGCCACAAACTCAATTGAAACAACTATCTACTGGTGAAACTCCAGTCGTTGAGTCTGAAGCGTTGCCATCAGCAACCACTCAACAAAAAGGAAGTGAAGCTACTGACAAAGGCTCAAAAGTCGCTCAACTTGATGAATCTGAGGATGATGACGACTTGTCAGAAAATGAAGATGAACAATCCAAGCGAGACCCAAAAGTCGTTCAGATTCCTCCTCCTAATTATCTCAACTATGAAGGAGATTCATTAAGGGCTGAGTTGCTTTTACAAGATGATCAGTTTGCTACTGAACTTAAGGCTCACTCCTTGACACCTAATTTAGTGCCGTTCCCAAGAGTTGAGGAGTTTACTCCCAGAATTCTCGCACTAAAGAAAGTCCATGAAGCCTGCAAAGCTGAAGATGAGGCCTTGCTTGCTGAGAGCCCACTTGACATTGGAAAAATATTGGCTACGGTGCTGAGACGCACTACAACTTTAACCATAGCTCAGAAAGACATCAGTCTTTATCACAAGAGCTATGAAGAAGATGTAAGTCAAGCTCTCTTGCTGGCAAAGAGTGCTCTTGTCAAAGCTCAGACTATTATGGATGAGAAGGCCGCAACAGAGAAAAGACATGAAGAGAACATGATGAATATTCAAAAAGAGTTAGCAACAATGAACTCTGACCAACAAGAAATCATCATGAAGTATAACAGTCTCAACACTCTTGCTGAAAATTGCAATGAGTTTTATTCTCTGCACATCACTCCGATGTTGCAATGCATGTCTAAGGGGGAAAAGAAGACTAGAAAAAATCAAACCCCTCCTACTCCTGCTGTTGTTGTACCACTTCCACTAGAACCTCTTGCTGAAAGAGAGCAAAGTTCTAAAAGACAAGCAGAAACTGAGTTAAATTCAGCAAGTACCAAAAAGAGAAAAACCGCTGCTGAAACTCAAGATTTCTGTCACAATGAAAGTCATCACAATCTGAATGAAGATGATGAAGAAGATGATGACAATCAAACAATAGCTCAAGCCATAAGAGCTAGACCCTTAACAGCCATAACTCCGTTTGGCCACTCAAGGCATTTTTCGTCTGACTCTTCTGCAAGAGATCAAGACAATGCTAAATCAAGAAGAAGAAGGCAAAGACAGGAAGAGAAAAGGCTGGCCAACATTGCTATTGGCTCCGGCATTGAATATACAAAGACCAGAATGATGAAACCACTCAGAATGTGATCAGAAACATTCATGGTTGCTGGATCCTAAAGCTGGAAGATTTGTTGGTAAATGAGTTCTTTCCTACAGCCTGTTTGAATCAGATGTTCAAATGGATTGAACTCAAGGTCCAAAGAAAACAAAGGGAAGAATCCCTCCCAAGAAATATTGTTGGGAAATGGTTGAATCTTGAGGTCCATGTAAGAAGAGTTGCCATTGGTAAGACATTTAGACAAGAACCAGATCTGATAAAACCACCTGGCATCGCTTTCTATGCTGACCCGGTAACAAAGAAACCTAAGAAGAAACTTGGACTGATTCCGTATGAGTACTTCTATCTTACTGCTCAGGATCAAGAAGAAGATCTTCTCTGGTTAAGAAAGATTCATCCGAGAAACATTTCAGATACACAGCTTCTCCATGCCAGCAATTGGGGCATGCATTTGTGGGTTGTTAACTACATGCAAATGAATGCTGAAAAGCATCATCATACTGCCTGCAAAAATGCAAGAATTCTTCAACTACAAGTCCGTAGGCTACTGGAAAACTACGAGAAGGATTGTGTTGAATTCACTGCTCTTGCTGAGAAGAGTGTAAGAGAGATTTTGAGAAAATCCTCTGGAAGAGTTTAAGTCCCTGGAATAGTTTCTTGTTAAAAGTTTTTGTTTGCTGATTCTCTGTTATCTATGATTTCTTGTGAACTTATGAATGATAACTTTCAGCAATGAATTCTTTTTTACTCTTATTGGTTTTTGATTATGCAACTTACTTATGCTTACTGTTTATTAATTCAAGTATGCTTGCATTAATCATCTGATTTATTCAACATCAGAAACCTCTAAAAGGGTAACAATTAATTTAGCCATGGATTGCTAACATCAAAAAGGGGGAAATTTGTTAGGAAACTTGTAATTTTGATGAGCAATTAACCATGCTAAATTAAGAACAGTCCAGTAACTAGTACTCTTAAGGTCCATAGGATTTTAGAATTTTAAAGGACATTGTAAAAGAGGAACGTTTGCTGATGACTTAGATAGGTGTTAGATAAGTTATTTCTTTGGTGGATGACGTACTTTAATTTCTGTGAAGAAATTAATTTATTGACACTTTAGCGCATGATGTATTTTATTTTTTGAAAAGAAAATATCTTATTGATGCTTAGCTTTAATGAATCTTATTTTCTGAAAAGAAAATGACCTATTGAAGCAATTTGCTGAAGATGTATTTTGTTTATTACAAACAAATTATTGAAGCAAATAAGAAACCGGTCAGAATCTTGAAGACTTTTGAAGATCTGAAGACTTGAAGACTTGAAGACTTGAAGACTTGAAGATTCCGGAAGACTGGTAAGGCATGTGTTGCTCAGAAAGTGAAATTTTCAGCAACAGCATTGCATAAGTGAAAATCTGAAAGACAGAGTAGGTTGTGCTTGCTGAAACTGAGAATAAACACTTGCTGATGAACATATGTGACCTCTTGCTGAATGTACTTGATTTTGCGCTCCAATGTTACTGTTTGAATTCTATTCAAAGGTGCATTTAATGCAAAGCTTACACGCGAAGGACATGAAGACTAGAAGACAAACAAAGGTTGCTGCTGAAAGTACAAAAGCAAGATAGTGACATGTTAAGGAACAAAAGCCTTAGGATTTGAAATTCAAACGGCTCCTTACTTGCACTATAAATAGAGGTCATCCGGCAAAGAGTTGAAGTGTGTCAACAACGTGATCAAACTCTCACTTGTGCTTAAAATTCACAAACCTTCAAACACTCTTACTGCCATTGATCCGTTCCAAGACTTAAAGCTTGAAAAAGCTACTTGTGAAGAAGTAGAACAAACTCGACTAAGGAATTAGTTAAGTGTTCTTTCTTTCGAACAAAAAACAAGTCTTGACACCAAAAACAATCAAACTTGTTTACTGCAAAGTATTCCAAGTTGTGTTTCTTAGATTACTTGTTGTAACTGAATAAGTTATAATTAAGTTATCTCACCCCAAAACTCTCTAACTGAAAATACACCCTTTCAGGCGTGATATTCAGGGGGAACTTAATCGAGCAAGCTTTTGCTGATTAAAAGTACCAAGTTTGGTGGAGAACAAGGTTGAGTTCTCTAGTTTAGGTTGGAGACAAAGCAAGTGTGCTTTGGTTTCTGTTGAATCGCTTTAGATAGGAGATTGTAAGGAACCTCAATCATATCTTAGTGGATTCAGTCCTAGAAAGGACAAAGTGGATTAGTTGGGAGATTACGCCACTCTCAGATACCACTCTAAAAGCGTTTGTGTGATTTACTTACTGCATTTAGCTTTCAGCAAATTATATCTGTTTGTACACAGTCACTCACATCACTTGCTGAAACACTTTACTTGCTGAAAAAGCACTTATTGTTTCAAAGACTTCCGCTCTCTGATTTTAAGTATCAGCAAACCAAGCTACTGTAAAGTAACTTACGCTTGCTGAGAAAGTTAAGTATCAGCAACCTCATTACTGAAAAGTAATAAGTACTTGCTGAGAAAGTTTTAAACGACAAAAGTTTGAAAAGACTATTCACCCCCCCTAGTCTTTCCTTGTTGTTTAAAGGACCAACACAACCCCTAATTAAGGCAAGTTCTTGAGCTGAAGTAGTGGCTTCTAGCATCCATGTTGCAGGATTGTAACAGTCGGTAATCCAACTATGTCTCCTCTCAAAGGAGTCAGTTCTACAAGTTCCATCATCTCCTCAATGAACATCTGCAAATGAAACAGAACTTGTTCATAAGAATCTTAATTTTTCTCTATAGGTTTTAAATTCGTACAAGTGGTGCTACTAACCTTTCTGCTTTCTGAATTTATTTCTCGAGGTAACCTTAACCAAGCCAAGTAAACAAGGGACTCGTAAACAGTAATGTTTGGAGAATGGATGTCTGTCTGCTCACAATATCCTGAAATCCTAGTAAATGTGGCTTGATTCTTTGGATAACCGGAGATTGAAATGGTTCCCTCTATATATCCACCTGTTTTTCTTCCAGCCAACACATCCATCAGAGTTATTTTACCAGCTCCACTAATACCCATCAAAGCCGTAAGAACACCTGGTCTGAAAGCTCCGCTTACACCATTGAGGAGCTTTAGTTTATCGTCAGAATCACCTTGAGCTCTCATTTCCTGCAAGTTATTATTATAGATGCAGTATAGATTGTATCAAAGGAAATTTCATTAAGCACTAGCATAAACGTACGGCTGGCATGTCAACTGAATATGTGATGTCATCAAATGTAATGGAATGTGGTTCAAATGGAAGAACCATTCCTTTTTTCTGGTTCCCAGTAGCTTCACTACCATTTGCACGACGGTTTTGGGGACTGTCTTCAGTTTCTTCAGGCAGTACACCTTGAGGCTTGTCAAAATCTGCAGAAGTTTGGTTAGTAATGATAACCGAAATCAGAGTGTTATAGATAAATACTTGAAACATCAGGAGAATCTTACAGTTCAGGAGCGTTAGAGCAAGTATGTAGAGGATGTTGAATATCGATACCAATCCAAATAATGCTGCCACTCCAATCCAATACTAGTATGCATTTGAATAAAATCCTCTCGATTCTATTGCTAGAATGCCTAGTCGGGTTCCATACACCAACTGGGTATCCAAAATATACTGTAAACAGCTTGAACACTACAAAAGAATCACACAACGAATATTTTCAGAAGTAGGCAATTGATAGGCTTACTCTGCTCCAACTATGTCCTGTAAATTCATCAATGGTGAGGACCAATAGCCCCAAATCCACCTTGGTCTTACATCCTCTGCAGTGTTAAAATATGTAATGAGAAATTATTCAAAATTAAAGCAAATAGAACAGATCAGGAGATTTTTATCCTCGTTTTACCTCGTGATAAGACAATGCCGCCTAATGCAAAAACTAGAGTTAAACCGACCGTGTCACGAGATGATTGATGCAATAATTATGTTTCTCCCAACTGCTCTGATAAACTTGAACATGGCACGAGATGATTGATGCAAAAGTAAAAGCAAGAGATATTGCTTCATCAACCTGCAGACACAGGCCTAGACTTAGTACATGCATGAAGCTTGCAGTGACAACTGACAACTTGTAAGATAAAAAGTCCTCAAGAACACATACCTTCCGACGTTAGGATCAGACCAAATTGCATAGTAAGTGACAAATGTCCACATGAGGGTGTTTGGGATGTTTAGAATCCACCCGGGAATAGCATATGCCCATGATGGGAAGAAGTACATGTCCCTTTGTTTGTAAAAGACCGGAAGTTTCTGAATTGTCATCGCAAGCTCAGACATTCCATTGAACATGACTGTAAAGATACTAAAAAATAGAGCACCGATATATAGTCCTCCGTCTCAGATGTAGTTTTTGTGCATTTCAGTACCAAGAAATATTGTTGAGGCCACAAACGCCAACACTGAAAGCTGAAATAGCTTGAAGAAAAGGACGAATGAGTTTCTCTTCATCAACAAGAGTTCTCTATCAGCACAAGCTTTCAAGACTTCTCTGTCGCCAACACCGTACTTTCTTGTTGCCAAAGCAGCAGGATGGCTTCTGCTTTTATCATATGGAACTGCAAGCTCCTGCTTTACCCTCTGCCCGACTACATGTGACTGACACGCCTTAGCAAATGCACTTACTGAAGCAAATATATAAGGTCTTGATGAGCCCAATATTGAGCCTGATCTTTCTTTGAGGTCACCTGCATAGTATAGTTTTAATATTTTCGTCAATTTACGGTTAAAGCGAGATACTTACTACGTACACACTGCCGGAAAAAAAATGGAATTATTGCTTACTTCTTGCAAGAAATCGGCCACTTCTTTCCTATCGGGGCATTTGAAACCCATGTATTCGAAAAACTCAAGTACATGTTCTCTTGGACCCTGATAAACAATCTGTCCATCAGATATGAGCACAATGTCATCAAACAAATCATATGTCTCAGGTCCTGGCTGCAGGAGGGAGATAAATGCAGTTCCTTTCATAATGTGGACATATTGTCTGAGCATATTCACAATTTGGTAAGTCGTAGAACTGTCCAATCCAGTCGATATCTCATCCATGAAAAGGGCCTGAGCTGGTCCAACAAGCATTTCTCGTGTCATTTTGCATTACCATGTGCTTTTTAGAATGAGCTTAATACATGCCAGCTTGGATAAAAATACTATCGAGAACTACTACAACACTGCTTTTGTGATTCTTACCAGTTGTGACACACTTCTTCTGTCCGCCAGAAATTCCACGGACCATTCCATCTCCAACCAAAGTATCCGCGCAAATATCAAGCCCCAAGAGTTTAAGAACATAATCAGTGACCACATTTGCTTCATCACCTTTTGTGGCTGCTGCCTACAGTTTCAGAAATAAGTCCTCAATAAAGATAGCTTATTTCTTGACTGTGTAGTAATTACTAGATCATCTATCTGATGTTTTCGATCACACTCGTGTGAAATGTAACTGGCAAGCAGGATACCCCGGGACATTAAGAGGTTGCTGTCTCATCTCAAATCTTGCTCTTATAGAAATGTTAACTTTTTCTTTTTTTTTAACATGTTAGACATTCATACATGAAAGAGAAGCAAGACAAAAAGAAGTCCTTTATATACATGTAGATGTCAATATCTGGATCTGGTTTAATATTTGCTGCTTTCTCCCTTCTTGAAAGCTCTACTAGCATCTCTGTTACAAATTAAAATCACGTAACATTAATTTGACAAACTAAACATGAATGTTACAAAAATTATGAATATTTGCTAATTTTGAGATATTTAAGAATATATATATAGTGATTTTAATTTGACAAACCATTTTGTGAGCCGACTCCCTGGCATCTAGCTGAAAATGCCAAGGTTTCCCTTACTCTCATTTCACCGATGTGCAAATCAAGCTGGCTAATGTACGCTGCTTTTTTTCTGGGTATGAATTCTTCCATTCCATGTCCATTATAAGTGATACTTCCTGAAACCTGAAAATTTTGATTTGCAAGAACTTCATAATATGAAGCAGCACAGATGGCCTTCTTATTGAAGCACTAGAATACCAATTACAAGTTATTGCACGAAATCAAAAGAAAAATCTTCATATAATGAATCGTAAATCAACTGAGTAACAAACGCAATTCAAGCATATATGATGCAAACAATTTTCATTTACAAGCTAGGCCTAATGAGAAAGTCCATGGTCCAAGGTCTATCCTCTACATATAAGCCCGTCTATATAAAAACTTCCGTTATCTTGCTTGCATACACATATAGATACAGATTCGATGAGTTACCTTGAGGGATTCATCAATCTTTCCAGCCAAAGCCAATAAAAGCGAGGTTTTTCCAGAACCGGGAGGACCCAAAAGCAAGGTCATCCTACCAGGCTTGATAATGCCACTCACATCTTTAAGGATTGTGAAAGGCTTCTTTTTTACTTTGATTAATATGAAGTGATAATTCAAAATCCCCTGAAAAATTTTAAAAATTCATGTCAGAAAGAAAAAGTAAACTCGCACCAAAGATGTTAATATTGAAGTTCAAGAAAGTTGGCAATGTCCTGCTTGCACCAAAGGCTTCTCCATCAACCTTAAGATTCTCATATCTGATAAACGCTACTAGTTATGTTCAAATAAACTCGACTATTACATCGATCCAAATATAACATATATCAAATCATAAACTTGAAGTTGTTTTATGACACCCCGCTAAAATTACATAACAGAAAAAATATTTCATTCAACAAGAAATAACATGTTGCATACTCTACAATACAGAAAAACCATCCTAGACAGTTATCACATTCACTATTTTTTCTATCTATGACTCTCATAATTACTACTAACTCAGCTCTCTATATCATACTCACTGTAGTAATCCACCAATCATTGTCAGGTTCGGCGTGGCGGATCGGAAAGATAGAAGAAATCAAAAATTAAATTCTATGTTAAATTTTTATCAGTTGCAAGCGTATATATAAAGGACAAGAACCCCTACAATGATACAGTACGAATGTAAGGATACGAAAATTGTTGACTGCTCTTTCAATCGCAAAACTCTAAAGTATTTTCTCAGTCTTCGCAAATATGATCTAATTTGTCGCAAATAATTTTTTTTTTCCTAGCAAATAAATAATATTGGTTGATCAAAACATGGCATTGGCACAATAATTAAAACAAAATGTACTCTGTTACACACTCAAAAACCTCAAACATGTTTCAATTATGTTTACACTCAAATTAAATGAACAACCAACAAACATAATCAACTGAAAAGCGATTATGGAGAAGAAAAAGGCTTTCCAGTGTAGTCTGCTACAAGTTTTGAAAGATGTTCAATCTGTACAAAACATAGAGAAGATATGTATTAGGATTTTAAAAAAAAAAATATCTTTATTTTAGGAAAGGGATAACAAATTAAAGTTTAATATTTGATTTATTACCTCCTCTCTCAACTTAGCATTATCCATATCTAGTTTGATCTCCTCTGGCGACATTTCTGGTATGACAACTGAGCTACCACAAACGGCACAAGTAGCATTTATGAGGACTTCTTTGAACCTCATGTTTTCCTTTGTGAGCCTCTCATTCTCAATATGAAGCGCCATATTCTCTTGGTGCTTACGTTGGACCTGCAACAAATCAAATTTATTTTAAACGTTTTGAAATAGTGCAATTTGCGTGCAATATGAGATAGTGCCAATGGTAATCCATGTTTCAACATTACTTTTATTCGGTTGCGCTTGTTTTGGAACCAATAGTTCACTTGCACTGGGTTTATTCCCAACCTGAGGCCAAGTTCTCTTTGTAGCTTGTCACTAGGATGAGGAACCTCTTTGAACATCCTATATTATAAAAAGTTTGCAACATTAGTTTTTTGCACAATATTTACACCTTCATTGTCTCCAAAAGAAGAAGAAGAAAGGGAACTAACTTTTCCATCTCCTTTACTTGGTCTGGAGTATGGCGATGGTAACGCCTTTTCTTCAAGGACCGGGACTTGATAACATTTACACCTACATTTTCTCCAGCTTTTTTCATGCAGAGCTTTGTCTCTCTTATCTTCTTTCCAATGTCATAACTCTCTGAACCACCTGAGTTGTTAACTTCTATCTTGATCATCTTTCCCTACATATTAGTTTACGTCTTCAAATGTTAACATACACGACGTATATGATAGAAAAAATGATAAACAAAAATAACATGGGAAAGAGTATATAAGTGGTGCACTCTTCTGATCCTCTCCCTCCTATATATACCCCTACTTTAAATTATATATAACACGGAAAATGAGCATCACTTATAACAAAAATAACACGAGAAACGAGCATCAAACTTTACTCAAATTTACTCATATATATACCCACACTTGAATTCTCGAAAAAACAAAAAGGAAAAAAAAGAAAAAAAAAAGAGTAAAAACTCTGATCCGCTCTAAGACCCAAATTTCCTTTCCCTCTTTCAATTTAAAAAACAATATAATGCATTAAAAATAAAGCTACGTATAGTGCTTGAAAATTAAAAATCACATTTGCGGAAATTAATCCTTCAAATAAAAAGAGTATAAATAAATAAATAAATAAAAAGAAACTTACGATCATCTTTCAGGTTTCACATTCATACCATGTGAAAGATCTCGATTTATAATGAAAAATTACTTCGAACAAAACAACATTCATTTACAATAACAATCTATGCATCGATCATTAAATTCATCGATTCTCTAGAAAAATAAAATGAAGCATACCTTCTCCATTACTTCTGAATTATTTATGTAATTCACCTGCAAAATTAACAAAAAATAAAACATTGTTAAGATAGTTGGGGAACAAAAGTGTTTTGTAAGTGAACTTTAAAAGAAAAATAATAAAAAATGAAGAATCTTACTAGTGTTAAGAGACTATCTCACAGTTGAAGGTGCTAGGGAGAAAACTAATCAACTGTCCAGGTTGTATATTTATACACGTATGAGGCGATGACTATATCACGATAAGAATAAGAAGCAAATGCTTTTACTTACATATTTTTTCCAGATTCATAAAACGGTAAAGTTGCATAAAATGAATTTGCGGAACTAATGTAAATTATGAATTCATAAAACGATAAAGTTGCGTAAAATGAATTTGCGGAACTAATGTAAATTATGAATTCATAAAACGGTAAAGTTGCGTAAAATGAATTTGCGGAACTAATGTAAATTATGAATCACGATCATCTTTCAGGTTTCACATTCATACCATGTGAAAGATCTTGATTTATAATGAAAAATTATTCGAACAAAACAACATTCATTTACAATAACAATCTATGCATCGATCATTAAATTCATCGATTCTCTAGAAAAATGAAGCATACCTTCTCCATTACTTCTGAAATTATTTTATGTAATTCACCTGCAAAATTAACAAAAAATAAAACATTGTTAAGATAGTTGGGGAACAAAAGTGTTTGTAAGTGAACTTTAAAAGAAAAATAATAAAAAATGAAGAAGCTTACGAGTGTTAAGAGACTATCTCAGAGCTGAAGGTGCTAGGGAGAAAACTAATCAACTGTCTAGGTTGTATATTTATACACGTATGAGGCGATGACTATATCACGATAAGAATAAGAAGCAAATTCGTTCACTTACATATTTTTTTCCAGATTCATAAAACGGTAAAGTTGCGTAAAATGAATTTGCGGAACTAATGAAAATTATGAATTCATAAAACGGTAAAGTTGCGTAAAATGAATTTGCGGAACTAATGTAAATTATGAATTCATAAACGGTAAAGTTGCGTAAAATGAATTTGCGAAACTAATGTAAATTATGAATCACGGAATATGGATTTTAATTGAAATAAATGGAATTCATCATTTTTACAATTATCATATCTAACTAGATTTATATTTCAAATATACCTTTATATTTACGTGAATAATTAATAGATGTGTACATCTATAAAAATAACTTGGTACTTATCAAAAGCTTTCATAAGGAATGACTTAATTATTAATTCTTAAGAATTCCTTACCGTCCAATTATAATCGCGTAACTATTATTTGTTCTTGAAGGTCAAACATCACTTTTTAATGCTTAGGTCGCGGTTAAATATTGAACTGCGTAATAAAAATGTTCTTTTTTGAGTCATGTGCCAAGAGCGTGACAAATATTGTTGAAGGGTAATTCGTACTTCTTTCTAAGTTTG
>CM051455.1:116370161-116425798 GCA_028274465.1 Plantago ovata | reverse complement strand
TACTGGACTGTTCTTAATTTAGCATGGTTAATTGCTCATCAAAATTACAAGTTTCCTAACACCTATTCTACCCATCTCTCAAGCAAAGTCATAAACTAATCACCACTTCCTGAATGGTAGGACGAGGGTGGTCTAGAACAGATGACACGAAACAAACAAAAGACAAAAATTACAACTCGATTACGAACATCACAAAAACTGAAAAACGAGACAAACACTTTGCTAAACTGCTTTTTGACTTTCTTTGGACCCTTCTTTGCTTTTTTGGGGTCTTTGCTTTTTTTCTTTTTTCTTTTCCAGATATTTTCTTTTTTTTTTTGGAATTTTTCTCTTTTTTTCTTTTTCTTTCTTTTTTTTCCTTTCTTTTTTTTGTATATAGCCAGCAGTAGCACAACGAAAAAGAAATTACAATGACTCACAAACGACCTCCCCAAACCTATTCGAAAGAATAGGTTGGAGCACAAATTTTACGAAAAAGAAAAACAAACTCACAACACTCAAAATCGAAAACAAGTCATAATAACGACATAACCCCCTCCCCAAACCTATTCGTGAGAATAGGTTTCAAACAAAGGATCACACACATTTCACACTACCTCCTTCCTAGGCATTTAGCAATCTCAAAGCAAGGTGAAGACTTGTTGCCTCTTAGGTACATAATTACACGGGAAAACAACCACAAGACTCTAACATGCATCATCTTATTATAAAGGCCTTCGTGAACCGCAGTAGAGAAAACACCATTAAGTGATGTCGAGAATACCAAGCTTAACTAAGTGCATATATAAATGTGACAAGCCAAGCGAGAAAAACCTCAAACAAATTCATAGAGATGAAACGCATGGTCAAAGGTCATAACTAGTTAATCTACCCAATAAAAAAGTTCAAAAAATTTGGCAATAAACTCCACATAAAAACATGCGAAACTATACTAGGATGAATGTAGTGTATGCAACTAAATACTAAGAAAGCGATAAACGTGCAAATGCAAACAAAGGGTTTCACGAGTTTATCATAAGCAAAACAAGTATAGAGATATCCAGCGATAACCCCCCCCCCCAAACCTGAACGTCGTCGCTCGTCCCGAACATTGAAAGTGGATTTAAGGTGAGAGCTAACTTGTACCTTTAACCTATATGACTCAAGGAAACTCGTGAGAGACCAAAACGGGCGATAAAAGAGGTAAAAAGATCAATAATTTAGCATAATAGGAGAAAATTGGGGTTCCAAACAAAAATCCGGAACTCCGGGTTTCTGGACACCCGGGGCGAACCGCCCCAGGTGGGGGGCGATTCGCCTGGGGCATCCAGAACGTCCCATGTAGTCTGGACTTTCCAGGCGAATCGCCCCACGTGGGGGGCGGTTTGCCTGGCATCTCTAGACTCCTGGAGACGCCTTTTTCCTCCCAAAACGCAAAATTATCATCTCAAAACCTATTTTATCACCAAAAACATACGAAAACATAAAATAAAACACAATGACATGCAATGCAAGAAAGCAATAAAACTAAACTACATGCAACCATTCTCGCTAATGTTATCCATTATCAAATGGAAATGAATTTGTGCATCCGTTCCATTACTCCTCGCATCTTGGGAACCATCCTTGGCCCCTCTCCGTATCTGCTCAAGCAAGTCCATGATTCTCTGAAAACTAAGATTAACAAAACCAATAAAATCAAAATCTAAAAATTAACCAAGGGAATCAGATGGAAAATAAAAAGAGAAAAGAGGATCAAAACTCCTTTGGAACTCATAGGTGCGTGCATGGACCAGAACGTAGGAGTCAAGATCAAGAGTATCTGCAGCAATTGATTCAGAGACACCAAAATCTTCAGAGATTGTCTCCTCGACCTCAACACAATTCACGCCATCAGTTTCTGACCCAAGTGAAGCAATGGATTCAGTCATCACCTCCTCCACGACTTCCTCTTGACCAACAACCTCGACATCCGCAAGGACGTGGAATCCAAGCTAAGCACTGAAGAGACTTCATCAATGGATTCTTCTCCACATTCCTCTTCATCGGCAATGTCGATTTCTGGTGGCTGACTACTGAAGCGAGACGTCCATGCCCTTGACCCGGGAGGTTAGTCCCTACCCCAATGTTCTAGAAACTTGCTGGTTACTTCACCCGAAGTGCGCAACGATTTTTCCGGCGGGATTCTGAGCCATCGTCGAGCGTACCCTTTCAAGGCTCCCATAAATCCTCTCATACAAAGTTGCTCATGTGATAAAATAACCCCCTCCACATTCTTACGAGGTATCCTCAACAAACCTTCCTCGTACGTGTCTAAGAACCCTCATGGATCATCACCCATCGAAAACGTGGAGAGAATGGAGTAGTACGAAGGATCAAAGTCATAATCCTTGCAATCTTCATCCAATGTTATGCAAGGCCCTCGAGGCATCACATACCGGGGCAAAGGAACTCGTTGACTCATCCTTTCATATGACTAGTTTCTACACATGAGGAAACAAGAAACCAAGGAGCAGAATCCACAAAAGAAAAACAAAAACTTGAAAAGAAAAGCACAAAGAGTGCAAACAAACACAATGTAACCAAGAACTTCGAGAGCACAAGCACGCAAGGTAACCAAGATCAGATTAGATGAATTTACTGAAAAAGATAGGGGGAAAGAAATAGGGTAAGAAAGTGAAATTTTTTTAGAGCAAACCCCAGAGCTTGTTCTTCTGTAGGGAATTGAATCCTGAAAATATAAATAAGCTAAAGAGAAAAAATGAGCATAGTCCCCGGCAACGGCGCCAATTTGATGAACGAGATTGTCAGACTCAATTAATCAAATAAATTTGTTTTTAGCCAAAGGCAACTCACAACTACAACGAAAACCAAGGCACGTAGTGTAGAAGTAAGATAACCTCGAGTGTCGATCTCTAAGGACTATAACTAGGTTTATCTAATTTAACTTCAACTATAAATCAAAAATCAAGCAAAGCACAGATTTTTCTTATCAATATAATGGAAGTTAGTGATAGTATGATCATTCAAAGCAACGGGCAATAATCATGCATGAAGTACTTGAAGTTTGTATAGAAATCTATGATCGTGAATTGTCCTATGTGTTCCTTTCAATTCAACACTACGAAGATAGATGGCTTAGATAGATCAAAGAAATAAAACAATAAATCAAGTCTTAACGCGCGAAGCCACTCATGCATAATTAAGAACCCTAGCTAAGAAATCACATACTATCACCAACAATAGATTTAGCTACTCATAGATAAATTGCAATCAACAAGAATCAAAGCAAGATTGAATGAAAGCATGTTGAATGAAATAAATAAAAGCAGAAAAATCGTGAGATACAAGTTACCAACGAAGGTTGTCAACCTCCGATGAATTGCTAACTCACAAGCAAGAATCGAGAATCAAAGATGTCCAATCTCTATGCTTAAGCTTCCAAATCAATAAGAAAAAGAGTCTTCTATGCTAATAATTCCCAGAACAGGTTCTGGAGAACTTGTCTCTCAAAATAAGGTGAAAAGGTATGAAAAACGTAGAAAATAGGCAAACATATATAGATATCGTAACATTGTGGGGCGAACCGCCCGGGATGCCAGGCGAACCGCTGATGAACGTATTTTTGACGCGTTCATCTTGTCTTTTTTACCTTCTTTTGCTATCTTCTAGGCTTGTTTTTTGGTTAGTTTTGTAGAATAGTGTCACGTTTTGTGTTTTCTGCATTTTCAGGCACTTAGGTACGAAACGACATATTTGGAGCTAAAAACGAGCCTTTTTTATGGAAAAGATGGCCCCGTTGAAGTTCCCCAATCTCCGTGGCTTGTTCGTGAGTGTCTGAGCCTCAATAAGCATTGAGAAAAGGATGAGTCCAAGGCACCCGAGGGCCGTACGAGGACAAAAAGATTGAGTTGGAAGACAAAAATCTGCCCAGGAGCCAAGCTAAGCGCCTGGAATAGTGAAGCGCTCCGCTTCATTTTCCAGGAGTTTTGGCACAACAGCCAAGCGAAGCGCTTGGAGGGCCCAAGCGCTCCGCTTGGTCTCTCCAAGCGGTCCGCTTGACAGCGGTTACGTTTTCGGATTTTCCTTCTTAAATCTGATCTTCAGTTACTTTTTCCATACTTTTGAACATTGGCTTCGTTTTGGCAGAGCTCCTAAGCCACAAAACTCAGAGAAAACTCAGATTACATTGTATTTTAGATTGGATTAAAGGTTTTGGCATAGGATTGCATCCATTGTTTCATCTACGGAGAGGTTTTCATCAATACCGACCGATTAGTGACAGCTTGGTGGTAACATTGTATCATTATCTCTTGTCTAGTAGTTTGATTTGATGTATTCTATTTACAATTCATATGATTTGATGTCTATGTTGATGAATATGAGTAGCTAAATCCTCTGTGTTGGTGGTAGAATGTAGAATATGCATGCTATGGGTTATGTTTATGCTTACATGAGATTGTGAGTCAATCTTGTTGCAAATTCCTTCATATGATTCTTAGTTGCCTATAAAATATATTCGAATTGAGTATAGTGACAAACTCTTGGTCAATGAAAGCTATAGGATTGTATGTTAGAGATTTGCAGCATGCTAGATAAATGGTGTTAGTGACAAGCACCTCTAAAGTATTGATAGTGATCTTTTATGATGTGTGTCTTGAAAGTTACCTAGACGAGTTGCTTAGCAGACTTGATCGAAGGTTTTAAGCACTGAACTTGTGAGCATATTCGTAACTCATGCATGTGTATTTGATTTCTACCACCAACCGTTTTCCAAACTTGATTACAACAATCTGATTTATCGTTGCTTTGTTCTAAGAAAACAATTCTATTCTATAAACACTTGAACACGTTGTCTGAAATAACTAGCAAAAACCACAAACAAAGCCACGTTAGGTCCCGAGAGAACGACACTCGGGGACAACTTGCCATTGCACTCTAGTTTGTGTAGTGATAAGTGTTCTTTGGCTATTAAACAAATTTAATTGGTGAAAAACGACATCATCAACCGCCCGGTACTTCCAGTCGGTGGTTGATGAACGCGGGTTTGTCGGTTCCGGTTCAAGTAAATAAATTTGTTATTTAGCCAAAGGCAATTCACAACTACAACGAAAACCGTAGTGTAGCAGTAGAATGACCTCGAGTATCGTTCTCTCAGGACTATAACTAGCTTTATCTATTTAACTAGAGAATATAAAACAGCAGACGTAATAGCAAAGGGGTTTTTCTAACAGATAATGGAGATTGGTGATAGTATGATCCTTCAAAGCATAACGGGTCAATAATCATGCGTAAATTCCTCGGTCTTGCATGGAGATCTTTGATCAATCTAATGTCCTGTTGCAATTATTAAGCACTACGAAGATAATGATACTGACAAGTCAAGCACTATTGTCCAATTGTGTTCCGTAATTATTCAACACTACGAAGATAAACATGCACATAGGTCGACGAGGGTCCAATTGTGCATAATAATTAATACAACATACGAGAATTTAGGCTGAGCCTGATCAACGAAATAAAGCAATAACACGGAGTATAATGCGCGATATAGCCATTAGCATGATTATCTTCCCTTCGCCAAGAATTCACATACTACCACCAACGATAAGTTTAGCTACTCATAATAGGCATGCAATCAACAGAAATCATAGAAGAAAACATGTTGAAAGATATATAAAAATAAGTAGAATAAACTATAAGATACAATGTTACCGAAGGTTGTCAATCTCCGAAGAATTGCGATCCTACAAGCTCCAATCTTCTATGAAAAAGTGTCCCCTAAGCTATGAACCCCCAGAACAGGCTCTGGGAAGTCCCTATCTAAAACTACAGAGAAAGGTGAGAGAATAGGTCTGGAAAAGTATGAATTTCGGAGAAAATCTGAGCAACTATATATAGGCCTCGAATAAGTGTGGGGCGGTTCGCCCCACGTCCCGGGCGGTTCGTCCGGAAGTATTTTTCGCGGAATTCCGCATTTTCGAAGCATTTTTGGATTTCTTCCCCTTTTCGGACTCGGTTTCTGACTTCTAGTGACCTTCTAACCTCCAGATTCGACCCCTAGACTCCAAATCCTATCCGGAAATCTTCAGATACTCCAAATAGGCTTCTGGAACACCAATTCCTTGTCAACTTCAATATAATTGCTCGGAAATCCTCGTTTTTCAACCAAAGCCTGTAAAATAAGATCTAAAGGGAAACATGACACTATTCTAATAAAATGTACTAAAATATAGCTAAATAACATAGAGGATAGCTAAAATAGGTGAAAAGGACTCAAATGAAAGTGTAAAATACACATTCATCAAACTACCCAAACCGAACCTTTGCTTGTCCTCAAGCAACTAAGCTAGACTCTAATACAAATACAATGCAAGACACAAAATGGAGTCTCATGCCAAATAAAATGAACTAATCTACTGAATCTACCAAAAAACATATGAACAAAAACCATATAAATCAAAGCATGAATATAGGTTGAAGAATACCTCGATTGACTTATACACATCCACATAAGCACTTATGTCAAGACAAGATAGTCTCTCGTAACATTCTCTACCTGGACCTAGTCAGTGACGACGTAATGAAGCATGCTAAGATACGAATGGTTGTCCCGTGCCTATGAAACTGAGGACTTACTGCTGTTCCACCATGTTAAGACTTTCCCTCAAAGAGGTCGAACCAGTACTGACTCTCATCAAACGAAGGAGGGTTCCTTATAAAAGATAACACTCCCCTATTCTACCCATCTCTCAAGTAAAGTCTTAAGCTATTCACCACTTCCTGAATGGCAGGACGAGGGTGGTCTAGAACAGATGACACTCAAGACAAAAAAGATAAAAAATAGAAAATTACAACACGATTACGAACGTTACAAGAATTGGAAAATGAGACACAACACTTTGCTAAACTGCTATTTGGCTTTCTTTTTTGGACCCTTCTTTGCTTTTTTGGGGTCTTTTCTTTTTTTCTTTTTTTCTTTCCGGATTCTTTTTTTCTTTTTCTTTTTCTCTTTTTTTTTTCTGGAATTTTTCTTTCTTTCTTTTTTATCGATTTTTTCTAGCCAGCAGTAGCATAACAAGAAGAGAAACAAAATGACTCACACGACTTCCCCAAACCTATTCGAAAGAATAGGTTGGAGTACAAAATTTACGGAAAAGGAAAAACAAACTCACGATACGGAAATAAAAAACGAAAACAAGTCTAATGATGGTGTAACCCCCTCCCCAAACCTATTCGGAAGAATAGGTTATAAACAAAGGATCACACAACCTCACACTACCTCCTTCCTAGGCATTTAGCAATCTCAAAGCATGGTGAAGACCTGTTGCCTCTTAGGTACATAATTACTCGGGAAATAACCATAAGACCCTAACATGCATCATCCTATTATAAAGGCCTTCGTGAACTGCAGTAGAGAAAACACCACTAAGTGATGTCGAGACTACCAAGCTTAACTAAGTGCAATACATAAATGTGACAAGCCAAGCGAGAAAAACCTCAAACTAATTCATAGAGATGAAGTATACGATTAATGGCATAGTTAGTTGATCTACCCAATAAAAAAGTTCAAAAAATTCGGCAATAAACTCCATATAAAACATGCAAGACTATCCTAGGATGAATGTAGTGAATGCAACCTAAAAAATCTAAGAAAGCAGTAAACGTGCAAATGCAAATGCAAACGAAGAACAAGATACTAATCAACACAAAGCCAAACAATACTTAACATCACGGTTCACATCCCATCCCCCTTACGATTCTTAAGCTAGCCCCTAGCAAAAGAGAATGAGTAATAAGAAGTGATGCTAGATGTTACCGAACGGTTTGGCCTTGGTTGGCTGAGAGTGGACATGTGAAAGGACTAATCATCGGGATGGTAATCCCATAAAAGTCCCTCCACATGTCAGACATGAGCTCATTGTACTGACGTAGAGCCTCCTGCTGCTGCTGGATGAGTTGTTGCTGCTCCCACCTTTGCTGCCTATCTTCTCGGCGATGCTCCTCGAATGTCTCCCAATCGCGGTTGTGCTGGGCAATGTACCTGTCGAGGTCCTGTCGCATGGCCGCGTTGTTGGCATCAATTCTATCGAAACGGCCGTCGAGGTAGGTGCGGAATTCAGAGAAGTCAAATCCTCTAGACCCCTGTGGTGCTCGAGGCGGTGCATGCGGTGCTCTATAGACAAACGGGCTATCTGGGATAGGGGCTTGGCCAACATAGGCCTCCATAGCATCCTCATGATCGGAATCACTTGGCTGGAAGGGTGCTCCTACATCAGCAGCGGCAGCCGTCGGGTTCTTCAACTGATACCTATTGAGCTGCACCTCAATGGTCGAGGGTGAAAGGGCAGCGACCTCGCAATCCCCCTCCTCAATGTCATCGACCCCATGATATTTGCAGTAGGCTGTGATGAAGCTTGGGAAGATGAAGGGCTTCCTCTTCTTCTCCTAGTGGCGCTCGTACTCCTCATACATGATGTGCCCTATGTCGATCCGATGTCTGTCTATCAGGCAGTAGAGGAGCTCGGCGTAGTAGGGCTGAATCCACGAGTCATTCTTCCTAGGGATCAAGTTGAAGATGCATAATTTCATCATCACCTTAGCTTCAATGCTAAGGTCGTTCTGACTGATCCGTGTAGGTTCTCCCCCGATTTCTAGATATCGGTACTCCCTGTTGCAGATCACGTCTGTGATATGTCTTCCTATCCCCCTAGAGGCCCTCGAATACAGGTAGGCATGGTCGCTCCCTGTGAATTTCTGATGCCCAAAATGGATGAATGAAGAAATGTGCTCTGGTGTCCATGGTATTATTAGGCCTCGGACTAGTACCCCATTCTTCTCCTCGAGATCTGTGTATCCAGTGTAGAACTCTTGGAGGAGGCTCTCGTCGTACCCCTTGAACCTGTTGTAACTGTACCATACCCAATTCCTTCGTGACCCCAATCGTGATAGCGTCCTATACCCCGCTGTATCAACCGCTGACTCTGGAACATCAATCCTCCTGTCTGGGATGATCGATCTCCCTCCGTCGGCCAGCTCCGCTTCTAGCCTTTGACGCACCTCTATCGCAGCTACAGACAACTCGTACATATGGTGAGATGGTTGGGAGCTTGATGCTACTCCCTTCCCTTTTTTGCTCGAGTCGGCTCTCCTTGATCTCGGTGCCATGATTCCTACAAACAGCAATTAGTATCTTGTACGATGCAAAACAGACCTATGCATATGAAAATATACGAGCGAACAAACGAGCAATATCTTCAATAAATCCAACTCCTCAAAAACCCAAAGTTTAGTCTAGCTATTTCATTACGCAACATATCAATGTAACTACTACAACAACATATCACATTATGCTCTTGCTAAACAACAAATGCCTTCAATCACAAGGTTGAATCCATACCATAATAATCAAAAATCTAACATAAATCCTCAACTCCATCAATCATGCATTCTACCAATACATCCATCATTATCATATCAACAAACACATGTTTAAGCATGGAATGATAGTAAGAGATACATTTCCTAACAAGATATATCATCTAATAGCAAAAATCTCAAATCAACAAACCAAGCCTAATTGAACATGCAATTGATAATGAATAACGAATCTAATCACATAAAACATCAACCCATATATCATACAAGCTTAATTCAAGCATAAATCAAAAAATCCCCAAATTTGAAACATTAGGGTTCATGTGATGATACCTCAAATCCGGAGTTTGAATGAACTAGGAAGAGATTTTTTCGGATGAAAAGAAAGAGCACGTAACAGGCTTCGATTGAAGCTAAAGAACACACAAATTGATGGAAGGATGAAGAAGTTATGAAGGTTTTTTGAAAATGGAGGATTTTTTTGAGTTTAAGGGAAGAAGAAGAAGTGAAATGAGGAAGAAAGGGGAGAAATCCCGTTTTTTCATTTCTGCAGGCCGTGGGGAGAAGCCCCGCACGTCCAGAGCGCGCGCTCGCGCTCTGGACGTGGGGCGATTCGCCCCCACCTCCTGAGGTGGGGAGACGATCGTTTCAAAATAAAATGCGGTTTTTAGTCCCCGAAAACCATTTTTCTCAAAAAATCACTCGAAAAATCGCACTCGAACATAACATAAGCACATATGACACAGAGATGAACAAATTCACATATGAAAAGCAAATTGTTCAAGAATGAATGCATGCAATAAAGCGGTAAAGAAAGCGATAAAAACTCCGGGTTGCCTCCCGGATAGCGCCATTGTTTAAAGTCTTTGACTCGACTCCTGTCTGTGCCTATCTCTTCTTTCTGCGGGTACTAGACTTCCCCTTCATTGATCTCCTCTCCATGCCACGAACCTGTGAATAAGAAAGAATATAGGCTGCAAGACCACAGTAGTGAGTAGTGAAAGAAATATCAGGTGGATCAGATATGGCTTGCAACACGTGTTGCTTGCCACCCACTTCAATAGTGCAAGTTCTTTGGTAGATGTCCATCACGGAGCGTAGTTTAGTCAAGAACGTTCGCCCTAAGAGTATGACATCCCCCGTTCCAGGTGCAGACGCCGGCATAACTACAAAATTGGTGTATACAGAAGCTTCACCAATCTTGACCAACACATTTTTCACAACGCCTTCGGGTCTCATAAAGGATCCATCCGCCAGTTGCACAATAGCCCTATGCTCAAATAGTTTTCCAAGGCTACTCTTTTCAAACACATTTAAAGGGAGTATGTTTGAGTAGGATCCCATGTCTAGTGTGGCACAGACATCTTCAAGGTCACCAATCCCTACCTTAACATCGAAACTTTTAGGGAGTGGCTCGGGATCCTCTTGCTCCTCTTCACTTTCGTCAGAACGAAGGTCCTTCTCTTCTTCCTTAGCCTGTAGAAGTTCCTCCTTCTTGCCACACTCACACTTAGCAACCTTCTTGATGGTGATTTCGTCAGGTAGATCACCAACCAATATAATGGAATTCGACTTCTTAGTGTTGCTAGGCAGTTTGCCTTGTTCCCTACTTGCTCCTCGGTCGATCAACTCTTGCATCTTTTGATGGGCAAGCCTAGTGCTCTCTTCCAACCTATCAAGCCTTGCCCTAGTCTTCTCAGAATCTTCTTCATAACGTTTGAGAAAACTTTGTGTGTGATCAACCATCTTTTGCAAGTTCTCCATCAGTTGAGCCGACTTAGACTTCGGTGGCTCTTTCGGAGCGGGGTTTTCGCAGTGGTCATTACCATAGTTTAGCCTACTACGGTCTTTTGATGGGCAAGCCTAGTGCTCTCTTCCAACCTATCAAGCCTTGCCCTAGTCTTCTCAGAATCTTCTTCATAACGTTTGAGAAAACTTTGTGTGTGATCAACCATCTTTTGCAAGTTCTCCATCAGTTGAGCCGACTTCGACTTCGGTGGCTCTTTCGGAGCGGGGTTTTCGCAGGGCCATAAGTTTGGTTAGCCGGTGCATATCCTTGATTGTTTCGGAATCCTCTTCTCCAAAATCCACCTCGAGGATTCCTACCATCTTGTCCGTAGCTAACTTTTTGAGTACCAAATTCCGTAGCAAAGGGTTCCTCTTCGCCTCCTCGAGCCCAGTTGCCATCATCATACGCAAGCTCCAATCTACACATATGAGCCCCATGCCCATAGTTCTTGCATATTCGGCATAGTTCGTTTGAAACAGTTGTTCCAGTGGCGCTCTTGAGGACTTGCTTCAATTCGTTGGTAAAGCACTCGAATTGATCCCATTCCCCCATACATAGGGGCTTTTTGAGTCGGTGGAGCTTCAGGTCCACGTCTCCTAACCATTGCTCTTGGGTCCTTGAACTGCGAACCCTTAGCAAGCCTTTTGAAAACTGCCCAGACGGCTTCTGCGGTTTTCTCCCAAATATTGCCTCGGCATTGGAAATCTACCACTTGTTGGTTCTCGAAGGTTAGTCCATTGTAGAAGTGTTGGACTAGGTCAGAAAGCTCAAAACCATGATGAGGGCACTTGTTCGTGAGATCTTGGAATCTCTCAAACGCGGTGTAGATGGTCTCATCATAGTCCTGCTTGAATCCAGTGATTTGCGCCTTTAGCGCGGTAGTCAAGGTGTGAGGGAAGTATTTCTCTATGAAAGTTGAAAAAACCTTCCCCCAAGTGTCCAGCGAGCCTACTGGTAGAGAGCTCAACCATGACTTGGCTCTGTCGCCAAGTCCCATAGCAAATACCTTCATCCTCAACTCGTCCGTTGTTATTTCAGCTCCGGGTCGTGGGAGTTGGTTGACGAAATCATCGATATCGTGCAAGTACCCCATCACATCTTCCCTTGATAAGCCATAGAACCTCGGAAGTTGCTGGAATGCGTGGTTCTTGATTTCCAGATCTCGAGTTGCAGACGAAAGAACAATCGCCGGTCCCCTCATACGATCCTTGGTGGGTTGAACCCATGATTTCAGTGGTCTAGCTTCTGCCATTCCGTCGATTTCCTTGAATAGACTGTGTAGAGATTCAGAGAAATCGGTATCCTCTATTTCCTCTAGTGCACGCCTTTCGAGTAGTCGCCTTCTTTGGTGGTAGAGTCTGTCGATCTCAGCAATTGAATCAGCAAGCGGTGTTCCTTTAGATCGTGTATGCGGCATACACTATCTGTAACAGACTAGGAAAGCAGTATCAGAGATTAAAAAGGAAAACTAAAACTAATAGAATTAGGAATTGAATGCTGAATATATAAACAAATTAAACAGAAAAAAGGAGTATAGTCCCCGGCAACGGCGCCAATTTGATGAACGCGGGTTTGTCGGTTCCGGTTCAAGCAAATAAATTTGTTATTTAGCCAAAGGCAATTCACAACTACAACGAAAACCGTAGTGTAGCAGTAGAATGACCTCGAGTGTCGTTCTCTCAGGACTATAACTAGCTTTATCTATTTAACTAGAGAATATAAAACAACAGACGTAATAGCAAAGGGGTTTTTCTAACAGATAATGGAGATTGGTGATAGTATGATCCTTCAAAGCATAACGGGTCAATAATCATGCGTAAATTCCTCGGTCTTGCATGGAGATCTTTGATCAATCTAATGTCCTGTTGCAATTATTAAGCACTACGAAGATAATGATACTGACAAGTCAAGCACTATTGTCCAATTGTGTTCCGTAATTATTCAACACTACGAAGATAAACATGCGCATAGGTCGACGAGGGTCCAATTGTGCATAATAATTAATACAACATACGAGAATTTAGGCTGAGCCTGATCAACGAAATAAAGCAATAACACGGAGTATAATGCGCGATATAGCCATTAGCATGATTATCTTCCCTTCGCCAAGAATCACATACTAACACCAACGATAAGTTTAGCTACTCATAATAGGCATGCAATCAACAGAAATCATAGAAGAAAACATGTTGAAAGATATATAAAAATAAGTAGAATAAACTATAAGATACAATGTTACCGAAGGTTGTCAATCTCCGAAGAATTGCGATCCTACAAGCTCCAATCTGCTATGAAAAAGTGTCCCCTAAGCTACAAACCCCCATAACAGGCTCTGGGAAGTCCCTACCTAAAACTACAGAGAAAGGTGAGAGAATAGGTTTGGAAAAGTATGAATTTCGGAGAAAATCTGAGCAACTATATATAGGCCTCGAATAAGTGTGGGGCGGTTCGCCCCACGTCCCGGGTGGTTCGCCCGGGAGTATTTTTCGCGGAATTCCGCGTTTTCGACGCGTTTTTGGATTACTTCCCCTTTTCGGACTCGGTTTCTGACTTCTAGTGGCCTTCTAACCTCCAGATTCGACCCCTAGAGTCCAAATCCTATCCGGAAACCTTCAGATACTCCAAATAGGCTTCTGGAACACCAATTCCTTGTCAACTTCAATATAATTGCTCGGAAATCCTCGTTTTTCAACCAAAATCTGTAAAATAAAATCTAAAGGGAAACGTGACACTATTCTAATAAAATGTACTAAAATATAGCTAAATTAACATAGAGGATAGCTAAAATAGGTGAAAAGGACTCAAATGAAAGTGTAAAATACACATTCATCAGTGGTTAGCGAGTTTTTGGACTTGGTTTCCTTTTCGGACTCGGATTTGTCCTTCTAGTGACCTTTAAGCCTTGAAACACGTCCTCTAGGCCTCAAGTCTCATTCGGAACCTTCTAGATACACCACGAATGTCCTCGAAACACCAAAACTTCGTCCTCTTCATCAATATTGTCCATAAAAATACATTTTTTTACCTAAAACCTGAAAAATGCAAAGAAAAGGGAAACGTGACACTATTCTAATAAAATGCACTAAAATATAAGCTAAATTAACCTAGAGGATAGCTAAATTGGTGAAAAAGACTCGAATGAAAGTTTAAAATACACGTTCATCAAGCACCTCTTGGAACTTGATGTTGATAGTGTTACCATACAAGTATTCTTTTCTCTCATTGATCGACTGATCTTCAACTTGGAGGGCTGCTTCATGAAAGCGATTGATGAAGTCCCTCAAGTCTTCATTGTTTTTCTGAACAATTTCGGCCAAGTACCTCACTTTTCTCTTGGTGTTCATGACCTTCTCGAATCGCTTAGAGAATTCCTTGCAGAGATCTCTATATGACTTGATTGAGCGATGAGGAAGGCGTGACCACCATTTCATGGCTTCTCTAGAGAGGTTAGCCGGGAAGAGTAGTGCCTTGGTCCTCGAATCGTGGCCATAAGCATCCATCTTCATGCCAAATCTTACCAAGTAATCCTTCGGACAACTTGTTCCATCATAACATTCGAAAGTGGGGAAACCTCTTTCGATTTTGGCCTGGTGGCTCCTTATCTCGTCGCATAACAGGATTGGATCTTGGTCTTGCTCCTTTTCTTGGACGGTTCCCCGTAGGGTATCTATCTGAGCATCAAGTGCGGATTTCCTTGCGTTGAGTTCCTCCAGAGTGAGCCTCCACCCCGTGATCGGGTCGATCAAGGGGGTTACCTCAGCTACGGTTCTCAAGACATTGTTTTCCGCCACTGCTTCGGGTTGGTTCTGAGGAGTTACTTGGTTGGGCGTGATTTGGTTGGGGAGAGTGGGTGGTGTAGCGACCACCTGAGCTCGATTTTCTTGCTGAGCCACGTTTTGCTACGATGCGCGTATCCTCCTATCAATCAAATCCCTCAAATCATCCGGGGCACCTTGTGGTCCTAATCTAGATTGGACTCTTGAAGGTCCAAGTCGAGATTGGATTGGCCTTGTGTTGGCTCTTGAATGTGCTTCATCTTGCACTACTGGTGCTCTTCCCTGACGAGGGGAAACCAAAGTGTCACGAGGTTGCTCGTGTACTTGTACTTGTGGTACTCCTCGAGCTTGGAGTTCAGCTTTAACTCTAGCAGCCTCATTATCCCCTACATATCCTTGCAACGTAAGAAGGAACAAGCCGTATTGAGCTTCGCCCATCCCGAAATCTGATGGTCGGACTACACGTCCATTAGGAAGGGTGAAATTCAATGCGGCCGGTTGAGGAGGATTCACTGCTATGGGAGGTGGATTAATTGCTACTTGAGGAGGTTTCCCTCTCGGTGCGGCGTTGTTTGTGACTCTCAACGCTCCATAGGAACTCCCAACCGGGATTCCTTGCGGATTATTTTCCCCTGATCTCTCTTCTTGGGAGTTAGTGACATTGGTAAATGCCCCCTCCGTATAATCTTGGTTCCTCGCAACATTATTATTTCTTGGTACCCTTGGAGCAGCTGCCCTTCCTCCTCCTCGACCGCTTGAATGGGGACGGCCCCTGGGTCGAGGAGGATTCCTGGGTGGTGCATTAGCAAGACGGTTGCTTCTTCTGGGAGGCATCTTCATGAAGTGTCACGAGGAGAGTACTTGGCTCGACCAGCAAGGCTAGGAATGACCTTTAGTGTCGTTTCCCACAGACGGCGCCAAATGTGGAAGGGTAATTCGTACTTCTTTCTAAGTTCGCAGTTGATCGTCACAACAAGCTATTCTAGGTCTTGTTCATGTAGTGTTCCTCTTAGAATGATAGGAACCCTTCTTGTAGCTTCCTTGTACCTGAAATAGACTAGAGGGGGGGGGGGGGTTAGAACCTCGTGCCCGGTTTGTCGAGGATCAAACCGGAGGGACGACTTTACGTGTAGGGAGCTTTGAGGCTTCCCTAGTACGAGTAGTAAATGTGGTGGGTGAGTGGTAGGTGAGAGATCTTAATGCTTACCCGCTGGGTAATGAATGAGTCCTTTATATACTCATAGTATTTTAATTTCATTCCATGTAGGATCGTGACAGGTGTCCGGACGAGATTGAAGCCTCCTTAGGCCCAAGCCCATTAAAGAGGTCCATGGGCTTTGGCCCAAACATCTTGGCTAGGGTTGAGAGGGCAATATAGACTTTTCGGGTCCCATGGAGTAATCTGGAAGACGGGTCCCACAGGGAGCGACCATGGGTGGTCGCCCTTGGTCCTCGTGCCTTCCTCTTACGTATGTGGTCCGAGTAGTGCTCTACCTAGTTTCTCTCAGAGGGTGTTCCCTTGACGTAAGGTCCTCCTCGAGCCCTAGAGATGCTCCTCGAGCCCAATAGCTGCATTGTCCTTGTAGTGAGCTTATCTTGAGGGTTGGCCTCTTAGTGATGGTCGGACCCTATGTTGGTCTAACCACACCTTAGTGACATACTTGGGTGTGGTCGCGCCCCTTGAGGGACGACCCTTGATGCTTCGTCGTGCTCTTAGACCGCTCCAGTTCGTACATGCGGACTGGACATATTTCAACACCAAAAAATACTAAGGCGAGAACCGTGTGAACTTCTACTACTACACACCAAACAGGGAGAAATTATCCATGATAATGCAAATTGGAAAATTATGAGATCGTAAAATAAAATAAAATAAAAATAAGAGTAAAAATGAAAGAAAAAAGAAGAGATGAACACCAAATTAAGTTGTATAACCAATTTATGCGTTCTAAAAATTGCTTTGAAGACTTTGTTCATGAAAAATTGCATTTTTTCTCAAAATCTTCTTTTTGAGTGACTTAAAATCAATTTATTGTATGTCCTATCTTTGTTGATTAAATTATTTGTAACCAAGAACCAACTTCTACTACACCAAAAACAATAGTGCAGTGGTAAGTTGATCCCAATTAAGTGTCGTTTTCTCATGCACCTAACTAGGTTGTCGTCAAACACAAGTGAATAAATCAGTTGAAAAGTAAAAGATGGGGGGTTTTGTTATGAAAATTCCTAGTAGAACTTAAACAGAGGTCAACCTTGATGGAATAAACTATTGAGAAGAAAGCGTTAGTGGCAGAGATAGTAGCAAGGATAAAGTTAGCTTTCTTGATGGTCAATGGTCATCCTATCTACGAGTAAGCACTATGGCCATATGATCCAATTTGGTGTCGAACCTAGGGTTTTAACCCGAAGAACAATTACTATTGGATATGCGGCTGAGTTTCTCATAGGATGCTTACAATCCTAATCCATCATACACAACCAAGGAGAAGGTTTTTACATAATCATGTTGTCACACACACAACGTCAACAGTAAAAACATTCATCATATTCATAGAAGTACCAGATAATTAGAAGTACCCAGATAATTAAAAGATCAAGAGAAGTAATTGTATTACCAATCTATCACAAAGGCATCGAACATGAAATACTTCAACTGATCCAATAGTCCTAGGGTATGTTGATGAACATAAATCGTCTCAATGGAGTAAAACCAACAAGAATTGAGTACACTAGAAGGCAAGCAAATTTCGCTCGTAGGGTTTCAACTAAGTCTAAGGTATGAAATTTATGAGGAAGATGCAAGAAAATAGGCGTTTTATATTATTTTCCTGTCCAGGATTCGGTCAGGGGTTAGGGTCTTTAGTGCTGTCCCATCTTCTGATGATTGCATGCGCGTCCGTGGGTCCCATGCACGGGCGTTCTTTATATGCTTGGATAGTACTTCGAGTCCTCTTCGCGTTGCTGCTAGTTTGAGCTCAATCTAATTTCATATGATAGAGATCTATAAAATACTATGACTGGTCCAGTAAAGTTAAGTTCCAACATACACATGCTTCACTCAAATGGCTCCACAATCTTCGTTGGAACTCCGAAATCACTCTCGTTGATGAATGTGTATTTTACACTTTCATTTGAGTCTTTTTCACCTATTTTAGCTATCCTCTATGTTAATTTAGCTATATTTTAGTACATTTTATTAGAATAGTGTCACGTTTCCCTTTAGATTTTATTTTACAGGTTTTGGTTGAAATTCGAGGATTTCCGGGCAATTATATTGAAGTTGACAAGGAATTGGTGTTCCAGAAGCCTATTTGGAGTATCTGAAGGTTTCCGGATAGGATTTGGAGTCTAGGGGTCGAATTTGGAGGTTAGAAGGCCACTAGAAGTCAGAAACCGAGTCCGAAAAGGGGAAGAAATCCAAAAACGCGTCGGAAACGCGGAATTCCGTGAGAAATTCTCTGGGGCGAACCGCCCCAGACGTGGGACGAACCGCCCCACAGTATTTCGAGGCCTATATATAGTTGCTCAGTTTTCTCCGAAAATCATACTTTTCCAGACCTACTTTCTCACCTCTCTCTGTAGTTTTAGGTAGGGACTTCCCAGAGCCTCTTCTGGGGGTTCGTAGCTTAGGGGACACTTTTTCATAGCGGATTGGAGCTTGTAGGATCGCAATTCTCCGGAGATTGACAACCTTCGGTAACTTTGTATCTTACAGTTTATTCTACTTATTTTTATTTATCTTTCAACATGTTTTCGTCTATGATTTCTGTTGATTGCATGCCTATTATGAGTAGCTAAACTTATCGTTGGTGGTAGTATGTGAATTCTTAGCGAAGGGAAGATAATCATGCTAATGGCTATATCGCGCATTATACTCCGTGTTATTGCTTTATTTCGTTGATCAGGCTCAACCTAAATTCTCGTATGTTGTATTAATTATTATGCACAATTGGACCCTCGTCGACCTGTACGCGAGTTTATCTTCGTAATGTTGAATAATTACGGAACACATTAGGACAATAGTGATTGACTTGTCAGACCCGTTATCTTCGTAGTGCTTAATAATTGCAACAGGACATTAGATTGATCAATGATCTCCATGCAAGACCGAGGAATTTATGCATGATTATCGACCCGTTATTCTTTGAAGGATCATACTATCACCAATCTCCATTATCTGTTAGAAAACCCCTTTGCTATCTGTCTGCTGTTTTTATATTCTAAATTAAATTTGATAAAGCTAGTTATAGTCCTGAGAGAACGACACTCGAGTCATTCTACTGCTACACTACGGTTTTCGTTGTAGTTGTGGATTTCCTTTGGCTAAATAACAAATTTATTTGATTCGCTCGGAGCACGACATCCGCGCGTCCATCATATTGGCGCCGTTGCCGGGGACTATACTCCTTTTTTCTGTTTAATTTGTTTATATTTTCAGCTTTAGATTCCTAATCCTACTAGTTTTAGTTTTCCTTTTTAATCTCTGATACTGCTTTCCTAGTCTGTTACAGATAGTGTATGCCGCATACACGTTCTGCAGGAACACCGCTTGCTGATTCAATTGCTGAGATCGACAGAGTCTACCACCAAAGAAGGCGACTACTCGAAAGGCGCGCGCTAGAGGAAATAGAGGAAACCGATTTCTCTGAATCTCTACACATTCTTTTCAAGGAAATCGACGGAATGGCAGAAGCTAGACCACTGAAAGCATGGGTTCAACCCACCAAGGATCGTATGAGGGGACCGACGATTGTTCTTTCGTCTGCAACTCGAGATCTGGAAATCAAGAACCACGCATTCCAACAACTTCCGAGGTTCTATGGCTTATCAAGGGAAGATGTGATGGGGTACTTGCACGATATCGATGATTTCGTCAACCAACTCCCACGACCCGGAGCTGAAATAACAACGGATGAGTTGAGGATGAAGGTTTTTGCTATGGGACTTGGCGACAGAGCCAAGTCATCGTTGAGTTCTCTACCAGCAGGCTCGCTGGACACTTGGGAGAAGGTTTTTTCAGCTTTCATGGAGAAATACTTCCCTCACACCTTGACTACCGCGCTAAAGGCGCAAATCACTGGATTCAAGCAGGACTATGATGAGACCATCTACACCGCGTTTGAGAGGTTCCAAGATCTCACGAACAAGTGCCCTCACCATGGTTTTGAACTTTCTGACCTAGTCCAACACTTCTACAATGGACTAACCTTCGAGAACCAACAAGTGGTGGATTTCCAATGCCGAGGCAACATTTGGGAGGAAACCGCAGAAGTCGTCTGGGCAGTTTTCGAAAGGCTTGCTAAGGGTTCGCAGTTCAAGGACCCAAGAGCAATGGTTAAGAGACGTGGACCTGAAGCTCCACCGACTCAAGAAGCCCCTATGTATAGGGCGAATGGGGATCAATTCGAGTGCTTTACCAACAAATTGAAGCAAGTCCTCAAGAGCGCCAGCGGAACAACTGTTTCGAACGAAGTATGCCCAATTTGCAAGAACTATGGGCATGGGGCTCATATGTGTAGATCGGAGTTGGCATACGATGATGGCAACTGGGCTCGAGGAGGCGAAGAAGAAGCCTTTGCTACGGAGTTTGGTACTCAAGAAGTTAGCTACGGACAAGACGGTAGGAATCCTCGTGGTGGATTTTGGAGAAGAGGATTCCGAAACAATCAAGGATATGCACCGGCTAACCAAACTTATGGCCCTAACCAAGACCGTAGTAGGCTAAACTATGGTAATGATCACTGCGAAAACCCCGCTCTGAAAGAGCCACAGAAGTCGAAGTCGGCTCAACTGATGGAGAACTTGCAGAAGATGGTTGATCACACCCAAAGTTTTCTCAAACGTTATGAAGAAGATTCTGAGAAGACTAGGGCAAGGCTTGATAGGTTGGAAGAGAGCACTAGGCTTGCCCATCAAAAGATGCAAGAGTTGATCGACCGAGGAACAAGTAGGGAACAAGGCAAGCTGCCTAGCAACACTGTGAAGTCGAATGCCATTACATTGGCTGGTGATCTACCTGAAAAATCACCATCAAGAAGGTTGTTAAGTGCGAGTGTTGCAAGAAGGAAGAACTTCTACAGGCTAAGGAATAAAAAAAGGACCTTGGTTCTGACGAAAGTGATGAGGAGCAAGAGGATCCCGAGCCACTCCCTAAAAGCTTCAATGTTAAGGTGGGGATTGGCGAGCTTGAAGATGTCCGTGCCACACTAGACACGGGATCCTACTCAAACATAATCCCTTTGAATGTGTTTGAAAAGAGTAACCTTGGAAAACTATCTGAGCAAAGGGCTATTGTGCAACTGGCGGATGGATCATTTATGAGACCCGAAGGAGTTGTGAAAAATGTGTTGGTCAAGATTGGTGAAGCTTCTGTTTACACCAATTTTGTAGTTATGCCGGCGTCTGCACCTGGAACGGGGGATGTCATACTCTTAGGGCGAACGTTCTTGACTAAACTACGCTCCGTGATGGACATCTACCAAAGAACTTGCACTATTGAAATGGATGGCAAGCAACATGTGTTGCACGCCATATCTGATCCGCCTGATCCGCCCGATATTTCTTTCACTACTCACTACTGTGGTCTTGCAGCCTATATTCTTTCTTATTCACAGGTTCGTGGCATGGAAAGGAGATCAATGAAGGGGAAGCCTAGTACCCGCAAAAAGAAGAGATAGGCGCAGGCAGGAGTCGAGTCAAAGACTTTAAACAATGACGCTATCCGGGAGGCAACCCGGAATTTTATCGCTTTCTTTACTGCTTTTCTGCATGCATTCATTCTTGAACTATTTGTTTCTCGTATGTGAATTTGTTCATATCTGTGTCGTATATGATTATGTTTGAGTGATATTTTTCGAGTGGTTTTTTGAAAAAAAATTGGTTTCGGGGATTAAAACCGCGTTTTCTGACGACAGGAGCCGTCTCCCCGCATCGTGGAGCATGGGGCGAACCGCCCCACGTGGGGGGCGAATCGCCAGGGGCGAACCGCCCCACGGCTCCAGAAGCTCAAAAACGCAGATTTCTTCCCCTTTACCTCATTTTCTTCATATTTCATCATTCCTCCTCCCCAAAAACCGAAAATCGCGATTTCATCTTCAAATCTTCATAACTTCTTCATTTCTTGACCAAATTTAGTGTTCAATAGCTTAAATCGAAGCCTATTACATGATCTATCATCCCATCCGAACAGATTTCGTCCTAATGCATTAGATTTTCAGATCTGAGGTATCATCCTTAGAACCCTAATTTTCGAATTTAGGGGTTTTCTAATTTGAGCTTCAATTATGCTTATTTGATGCATGGGTATGTTGTTTGTGTGATTAGAAGTGTTATTTACTATCAATTGCATGCTCAATTTTGCTTGAATTGTTGATTTGGGAATTTTGCTACTAGATGACATATCTTGTTATGCAATATGTCTTTATCTTTGATTTCTTGCATATGATTGTGTTTATTGATGTAATGTTGGTGGATTTGACGATAGAACGCTTAATTGTTGAGTATGAGGATTTATGATGGTAGAATTTTTCGCTACTATGGTATGAATTGAGCCTTGATATCTAGGATATTGGTTGTCTAGTAAGAGCATAATGTGATGTATTGCATGTAGTAGTTACATTGGTATGTTGCATGATGAAGAAGCTAGGCTAGACATTACGGTTTGGGGAGCTCGATTGTTGATTTTATCACTTGTGTGTTTCGTTCTTACACTAGCATGTGCATGAGTCAGTTTTGTGTCATACGAGGTACTAACTGTTGTTTGTAGGAACCATACCAAGGGAAAGGAGCATTCCCGTATGATTGCTGTGAAGAATTGGAGGGGGAACGATGACTACCATGTCAAGAAGGGTGACCTCGTTAGATGTGCATTCGAGCCAAGAGGTTTTGCAACAACGTCGTGGATTATCCAAGAGGAGGAGCTAGAGTACACCTGGAGTAAGGACTCCTATGCCTATTCATGCACCAACGAAGGGACATAAACCATTATTACGTCAGCAATCCATCACAAGGACTGCAAAGTTCGAGTGAACTTGAAGGCACCGGGACATTCTCGCCGCGACGGATTCAATCATGAGTTCGCAGTTGCTAGAAGGTTCCAAAGCGCTAGCTTGGTTCCAATACATAATGACATGGGTGCCCGGCCCCTCGTTGGGGTACCCCTTGACTGCCTCTAAAGGGAGAATCATATAGACATCGGTCGGATCAACCGTAGAGAATGTGGTCGACATTGGAAAAGATGGTAGAAGACTTCTGAGTATCTGAGCAGCTTACTGTAACCTTCTCGTGGTGTAAAACGTTGGAGGGGGAGGTCCTGATACCACTGCCCTTTCCCCTTCAACAGTTCACACCTATTGGAGGGCTACAGGATGGAGGATTCCATAACAGCGGCGGCTAATCTTGAGAATTCTACTCGACACTACAACTCTACTAGTGAGGATGTGCGTGACAGTAGTGACAATGAAGGCCATACGGGCAATGATGATACTAATGGAGGAGTTGTTCCTATCCAGCCTATGATTGAAACTACCGCGCATACCAGAAGACCTGATGACACCCTATAAAGCTCCCGGAGCGGTCCCAATAACTCACAAACAGCATGCTCAGCCGACCGAGGCCACACCATGGGGTAACATCTAGTATCACATCTTATTTCCTCATTTTCTTACTGCTAGGGACTAGCGTTAATTTCATGAGGGGGGATGGGATTTAAGTGATCTGATGTTGTTAGCTTGGAGCTTGGTATTGGTAGGATGAGTATAGTACCTCGCATGCTTTATCCGTCTGCATTTGCATTTGCACGTTTACCGCTTTCTTAGTTTTTTAGGTTGCATTCACTGCATTCACTACATTCATCCTAGGATAGTCTTGCATGTTTTATATGGAGTTTATTGCCGAATTTTTTGAACTTTTTTTATTGGGTAGATCAACTAACTATGCCATTAATCGTATGCTTCATCTCTATGAATTTGTTTGAGGTTTTTCTCGCTTGGCTTGTCACATTTATGTATTGCACTCAGTTAAGCTTGGTAGTCTCGACATCACTTAGTGGTGTTTTCTCTACTGCGGTTCACGAAGGCCTTTATAATAGGATGATGCATGTTAGGGTCTCATGGTTGTTTTCCGAGTAATTATGTACCTAAGAGGCAACAAGTCTTCACCATGCTTTGAGATTGCTAAATGCCTAGGAAGGAGGTAGTGTGAGGTAGTGTGATCCTTTGTTTATAACCTATTCTTCCGAATAGGTTTGGGGAGGGGGTTACACCATCATAGACTTGTTTCTGTTTTTCATTTTCGTATCGTGAGTTTATTTTTCTTTTTCCGTAAATTTTGTACTCCAGCCTATTCTTTCGAATAGGTTTGGGGAAGTCGTGTGAGTCATTTTGTTTCTTTTTGTTGTTATGCTACTGCTGGCTAGAAAAATCGAAAAAAAGAAAGAAAGAAAAAATTCCAGAAAAAAAGAAAAGAAAAAAAAAAGAAAAAAAATAATCTGGAAAGAAAAAAAAGAAAACAAGAGAAGACCCCAAAAAAGCAAAGAAGGGTCCAAAAAAGAAAGCCAAATAGCAGTTTAGCAAAGTATTGTGTCTTATTTTCCATTTTTTGTAATGTTCGTAATCGTGTTGTAATTTTCTATTTTTTATCTTTTTTGTCTTGAGTGTCATCTGTTCTAGACCACCCTCGTCCTGCCATTCAGGAAGTGGTGAATAGCTTAAGACTTTACTTGAGAGATGGGTAGAATAGGGGAGTGTTATCTTTTATAGGGAACCCTCCTTCGTTTGATGAGAGCCAGTACTGGTTCGACCTCTTTTGAGGAAAAGTCTTAACATGGTGGAACAGCAGTAAGTCCTCAGTTTCATAGGCACGGGACAACCATTCGTATCTTAGCATGCTTCATTACGTCGTCACTGACTAGGTCCAGGTAGAGAATGTTACGAGAGACTATCTTGTCTTGACATAAGTGCTGATGTGGATGTGTATAAGTCAATCGAGGTATTCTTCAACCTATATTCATGCTTTGATTTATGTGGTTTTTGTTCATATGGTTTTTGGTAGATTCAGTAGATTAGTTCATTTTATTTGGCATGAGACTCCATTTGTGTCTTGCATGTTTTTTGTATTAGAGTCTAGCTTAGTTGCTTGAGGACAAGCAAAGGTTCGGTTTGGGGAGTTTGATGAATGTGTATTTTACACTTTCATTTGAGTCTTTTTCACCTATTTTAGCTATCCTCTATGTTAATTTAGCTATATTTTAGTACATTTTATTAGAATAGTGTCACGTTTCCCTTTAGATTTTATTTTACAGGTTTTGGTTGAAATTCGAGGATATTCGGGCAATTATATTGAAGTTGACAAGGAATTGGTGTTCCAGAAGCCTATTTGGAGTATCTGAAGGTTTCCGGATAGGATTTGGAGTCTAGGGGTGGAATTTGGAGGTTAGAAGGCCACTAGAAGTCAGAAATCGAGTCCGAAAAGGGGAAGAAATCCATAAAACGCGTCAGAAACGCGGAATTCCGCGAGAAATTCTCTGGGGCGAACCGCCCGGTGTGTGGGGCGAACCGCCCCACAGTATTTCGAGGCCTATATATAGTTGCTCAGTTTTCTCCGAAAATCATACTTTTCCAGACCTACTTTCTCACCTCTCTCTGTAGTTTTAGGTAGGGACTTCCCAGAGCCTGTTCTGGGGGTTCGTAGCTTAGGGGACACTCTTTTTCATAGCGGATTGGAGCTTGTAGGATCGCAATTCTCCGGAGATTGACAACCTTCGGTAACTTTGTATCTTACAGTTTATTCTACTTATTTTTATTTATCTTTCAACATGTTTTCTTCTATGATTTCTGTTGATTGCATGCCTATTATGAGTAGCTAAACTTATCGTTGGTGGTAGTATGTGAATTCTTAGCGAAGGGAAGATAATCATGCTAATGGCTATATCGCGCATTATACTCCATGTTATTGCTTTATTTCGATCAGGCTCAAAGCCTAAATTCTCGTATGTTGTATTAATTATTATGCACAATTGGACCCTCGTCGACCTGTACGCGAGTTTATCTTCGTAGTGTTGAATAATTATGGAACACATTAGGACAATAGTGATTGACTTGTCGGACCCGTTATCTTCGTAGTGCTTAATAATTGCAACAGGACATTAGATTGATCAAAGATCTCCATGCAAGACCGAGGAATTTATGCATGATTATCGACCCGTTATGCTTTGAAGGATCATATTATCACCAATCTCCATTATCTGTTAGAAAACCCCTTTGCTATCTGTCTGCTGTTTTTATATTCTAAATTAGATTTGATAAAGCTAGTTATAGTCCTGAGAGAACGACACTCGAGTCATTCTACTGCTACACTACGGTTTTCGTTGTAGTTGTGGATTGCCTTTGGCTAAATAACAAATTTATTTGATTCGCTCGGAGCAAGACATTCGCGCGTCCATCACTCGTCTTCACCTCGTTCGAGCTATTGACATAATTGGTTTGCTTCTTGTATAACCATCATATACTCCTTTGCATCTCGACCGAGACCATGGAACTCGCGAACTCCGCAAACACACCATTAAAATACTAGAAGAACAAGAGAACCTGGGGAATGTCAGCCTTAGAGTCATATCATAAGAACAATATAGAGATCTTGCCAAGTGATAAGTTTCAAGTTCAAGGTGTTGACTCCTGGTATGTCTCAAACTATCATGTACTTGTTGTTAGGAAACTTGTAATTTTGATGAACATATTACCATGCTAAATTAAGAACAGTCCAGTGATTAGTACTCTTAAGGTCCATAGGAAATTAGAATTTTTAAGGACCTTGTAAAAGAGGAACATTTACTGAAGACTTAGTATAGGTACTAGATAGGTTCTTTTGTTTGCTGATGATGTACTTTGTTTGCTGAAACAATCTATTGAAGTACAAGAACCACTCAGAAGACTTGAAGACTTGAAGATCCGAAGACATGAAGACTTGAAGTCTCCTGAGACTTGGTATCTATACAAGGCACATAGTTAAAGTTTACTAAAGCATAAGTTTCAGCAAAGTGGAAAAGCACAAGTGTTACACTTGAATCTGTTGAGCTAACATGACTTGCTAAAGTAACTACATGTGACCTTACTTGCTGAAGTCGTACTTTCATTTGAGCTCCAAGTTTCAAACGTTGAAATAAGCCAAAGTGCATTAAATTAAAAGCAAGTCGTTCCAAAAAAGTAGAACACGTTGCTGACAGTACCTTCATAGCAAGATAGTGACATTTCTGGCTTTGCCTTAGAATTTGAAATTCAAACGGCTCCTAGAAATCACTGAAAATAGAGACCCTTAGGCAGTGAAAGAAAGGGTGTCAACAACGTGATCTTACACTCACTTGTGCTTTCAAACTCACATCTTTCTTAAGCTCTCTACTGTCTAAAGATCCGATCCCCCAAGACTTAAGCTTGAAACAAAAGCTACTTGTGAAGAAGTAGAACTTTAACTAAGAAATTGGTTAAGTGTTCTTTCTCCTAAACAAGAAATAGTCTTCACACCCAGAAACAATATACTTATAAATGAAAAGTTATTCAGTTGAGTTTCTTAAGATTACTTGGAATTAGCTAAAAAGTTAATCTCATAGTAATCTTCACCCAAAACCTCTCTAACTGATAAAACACCCTTTTACAGGCGTGAAATTCACGGGGGGACTAATCAAGCAAGGACTTGCTGATAAGTGTCCTAAGTTTGGTGGAGAACAAGGTTTTAGTTCTGTGGATAGGCTGGAAACAAAGCAAGGGTGAGGATTACGCCACCCTCAGATACCACTATAAAGTGTTTATGTGATTTACTTACTGCATTTACATTTCAGCAAAGCTTTATTTTAGTTACTGCGGTTTCTCTCAAAAAGCCTTTACTCAGCAGACTTGATTTAAATTTGTTTTGCTTAACCTGCTGAGTTGTTGTTTTATCAAAAGCACTTAATTTCGAAAGACTTCCGCTCTCTGATTATTCAAGTATTATCAAAACTTACTACTGAACAAGTATTAAGTACCTTACTGAGAAATTTACATTAAGTATCAGCATAATCTCTTTACTGTAAAGTAAAAGCACCTTGCTGGGAATGTTTTAGACGACGAAAACGTTGTAGAGACTATTCGACCCCCCCCCTCTAGTCTCTACTTGTTGTTTAAAGGGACCAACAAGTGGTATCAGAGCAGGAGGTTCATTCCTTTTGCACTAAACCTAGATCCCCTTTTAAGTGCTTTCCGTAAATCACTGATACTTGATCAAGGTTGGTAGTTTGTTGCCTTTTGCAGGATGTTTTTAGGAGACGCTCCATTGCTCAAGCTGGAAAACTATGAAAAATGGCGAAACAACATGATGTTACATCTTGAGGCCATTAGTGATGAGATAGTGACTGTCATAAACGATGGCCCAATCAAGATCACTAAACTTGAAAGAAGCTTTCCTCATAAAACCACATATATTGGTGGAAAGGAAACTATTTTAGGTGAACCGGTCGTCACAGTCGTACCAAAACCTAGAGAGGAACGGACTACTGATGAATCCAAAAGATCCGTCTTGATGGACAATCAAGAAACATCATTATCCGGTCTACTCCTGACACCATACAGTGCAAACTGTGGGGTGCGAAGACTGCTAAGGAAGCTTGGAAGGTGATCCAAGATCTTTGTGTTGGATCTGACAAAACCAAGGAAAACAAAGTTGAAGTTCTAAAGTTAAAGTTTCAAAACTTTAAACAAGGTACTGTTGAGTCACTAGAAGACTTGGATTTCAGGTTCACAACTCTTGTGAGTGAAATGGCTCCTTAGGTGCTTGAAACTTCCATTCAGATTCTGAGAAGGTGAAAACCATCATCAGAAGTTTGAATCAAGAATGGATCCACACTCAGAACTTCTATTATAATCAAGGAATGCCTAATATCACTCCAACAGAGTTGTTTCTCACCTTGCTATACTCTAAACTATGAGATAAAGCAAAGAGAAAATGTGTCTGCTGAAAAATCGCAGAACATTGCTCTTGCTACTAAGGCTTCATCTTCTGAAAAGAAGGATGAAAAAGAGCCTGCTGAGGAAAGTTCCTTGGCTGGTAAAAATATGAGAAAATTTATCAGCAAAGAGCTTGAAAGAATAAAAGCAAAGGAGAAGCTGAAAAGCTTCTTGGCAATAACTACTACAAATACAAGACAGATGCTAGCTCGCTGAAAAAGCAAGCTCAGCCCACCACTTCCTCTGAGGAACCAGCAATAGGAAATGATCTTTGCTTCTACTGCAAGAAACCTGGTCATTTCAAGGCCAATTGTCCCTTGCTCAAAGGCAACAGTGCTGACAAAAGAAAGAAGTTCAAAAAGGCCATGATTGCTGAAGAAAAGAAGAAGCTTCAAGCTAAGATTAATGCTTTATACATAGATACTAGCACTGAAGAAAGTGAGGAAGAAGATTCAGACACTGAAGAAGAATCAACCATGGATGTTGAATTTGGAAAAGAAGTTTGTGGAATTGCTATGGAAGCATTTCCAGACGTGTCAAACATGGAATTCTGTCTTATGGCGGATTAGGTAATTTCTCTGACTCAGAATCAGATGATGAAAATGAAATTGCTCTTGAAAAGATACAAAGAGAAATTGAAATATTTGAGAAAACTCTGAGCAAATAGCAAGAGAAACTACAAAATGCTGAATTTCTGACCAAGCAAACTACTGAAAAGTACGTATTGCTGAAAGATGAATCAGAATGAAAAGATGCTGAAATATTGTATCTTAAGAAACTACTTGCTGAAGCTACAGAGAAAGACACTCAAATGTCAACAGAATTGAAAGAATATCAATCTTCAATTCTGAAGTTACTTGCTGAAATACAAGAGCTGAAAAAGATGAAAGTAAATTTTAAGTCTTATGCGAATGCTAGTAACACTTTGACAGAACTAAACTCTTATCTGAGACATCCATCTCAGAAGGAAGGTTTAGGTGCCACTTATGAAGGTGATGATGTGATACTCTTGAGTAAAGACAAATCACCAATAACCTTTGTTTGTGCTACTGATAGTGTTCAACCAGAACTCTATCAAATTGGTCAATCTAAGGTTGCTGAAACATGCAATCAAGTACCTATGACCAAGAAGCCCCCTGTTGCTACTCAGAGTAATAAGACTTCAAAAGGTAAACAGGTTGCTGAAAAGCAATCTGATCAGAAAAAGGATGATGAAAAGTATTCCGCCAAACAAATCGCTGAAAAGCAATTTGTTAAGTCTAAAGGCAAGATTACTAACAAAAGTAATCAGAAGACCTTTGCTGACAAACCTGAATCAAGTAAGGTTGCTGAGACAAAGAATCAACATACTCCGAGAAGTGGACTTGGTTACAAGAACAAGCAAAACCAACTTTTCCATGAGTATAAGCAAAGTCAGCAAAAATACTTCAAGGAGATGAACAAATCAAAGCCTAAGAGTAATAACAATACTCAAAATGCTACGACTAGAAAAAATCTTGCTAGAAAAGAACTTACTGAAAAGTATGTTCAGCAAAAGGGAAAACAAAACAAGACACCACATTTGAAAGTGGACTTGACTAGTAAAAGTCAAAAGTCTTTTGGCCCAATGACATCTAGTTCCTCAGTGATGAACGTGTATTTTACACTATCATTCAAGTCTTTTTCACCAATTTAGCTATCCTCTAGGTTAATTTAGCTTATATTTTAGTGCATTTTATTAGAATAGTGTCATGTTTCCCTTTTCTTTGCATTTTTCAGGTTTTAGGTAAAAAACGTATGTTTATGGGCAATATTGATGAAGAGGACGAAGTTTTGGTGTTTCGAGGACATTCGTGGTGTATCTCGAATGTTCCAGATGAGATTTGAGGCCTAGGGGACGAGTTTCAAGGCTTAAAGGTCACTAGAAGGCAAAATCGAGTCCAAAAAGGAAACCAACTCAAAAACTTGCTGTCCACGACTCTGCCGGTCCCGAGCGGTTCGACCGGGACGAGGGGCGGTTCGATCGGTGCCAAGCGGTTCGCCTGGCATCCCGAGCAGTTCGCCCCACACTATTACGATATCTATATATATGTTTGCCTATTTTCTACGTTTTTCATACCTTTTTCACCTTATTTTGAGAGACAAATTCTCCAGAGCCTGTTCTGGGAATTATTAACATAGAAGACTCTTTTTCTTATTGATTTGGAAGATTAAGCATAGAAATTGGACATCTTTGATTCTCGATTATTGCTTGTGAGTTAGCAATTCATCGGAGATTGACAACCTTCGTTGGTAACTTGTATCTCACGATTTTTCTGCTTTTATTTATTTCATTCAACATGTTTTCATTCAATCTTGTATTGATTCTTGTTGATTGCAATTTATCTATGAGTAGCTAAATCTATCGTTGGTGATAGTATGTGACTTCTTAGCTAGGGTTCTTGATTATGCATGAGTGGCTTCGCGCGTTTAAGACTTGATTTATTGTTTTATTTCTTTGATCTGTCTAAGCCATCTATCTTCGTAGTGTTGAATTGAAAGGGACACATAGGACAATTCACGATCATAGATTTCTATACAAACTTCAAGTACTTCATGCATGATTATTACCCGTTGCTTTGAATGATCATACTATCACTAACTTCCATTATATTGATACGAAAAATCTGTGCTTTGCTTGATTACTGATTTATAGTTTAAGTTAAATTAGATAAAGCTAGTTATAGTCCTTAGAGATCGACACTCGAGGTTGTCTTACTTCTACACTACGTGCCTTGGTTTTCGTTGTAGTTGTGAGTTGCCTTTGGCTAAAAACAAATTTATTTGATTAATTGAGTCTAACAATCTCGTTCATCAAATTGGCGCCGTTGCCGGGGACTATACTCCTTTTTCTCTTTAGCTTATTTATATTTTCAGCATTCAATTCCCTACAGAAGAACAGGCTCTGGGGTTTGCTCTCCAAAAATTTCACTTTCTTACCCTATTTCTTTCCCCCATCTTTTTCAGTAAATTCATCTAATTTGATCTTGGTTACCTTGCGTGCTTGTTCTCTCGAAGTTCTTGGTTACATTGTTTTTGTTTGCACTCTTTGTGCTTTTCTTTGCAAGTTTTTGTTTTTCTTTTGTGGATTCTGCTCCTTTGTTTCTTGTTTCCTCATGTGCAGAAACTAGTCATATGAAAGGATGAGTCAACGAGTTCCTTTGCCCCGGTATGTGATGCCTCGAGGGCCTTTCATAACATTGGATGAAGATTGCAAGGATTATGACTTTGATCCTTCGTACTACTCCATTCTCTCCACGTTTTCGATGAGTGATGATCCAAGAGGGTTCTTAGACACATACGAGGAAGGTGTGTTGAGGATACCTCGTAAGAATGTGGAGGGGGTTATTTTATCACATGAGCAACTTTGTACGAGAGGATTTATGGGAGCCTTGAAAGGGTACGCTCGAGGATGGCTCAGAATCCTGCCGGAAAAATCGTTGCGCACTTGGGGTGAAGTAACCAGCAAGTTTCTGGAACATTGGGATAGGGACTCGCCTCCCACGTCAAGGGCATGGGCATCTCGCTTCAGTAGTCAGCCACCAGAAATCGACATTGCCGATGAAGAGGAATGTGGAAAAGAATCCATTGACGAAGTCTCTTCAGTGCTTAGCTTGGATTCCACGTCCTTACTTGCGGATGTCGAGGTTGTTGGTCAAGAGGAAGTCGTGGAGGAGGTGATGACTGAATCCATTGCTTCACTTGAGTCAGAAAGTGATGGCGTGAATTGTGTTGAGGTCGAGGAGCCAATCTCTGAAGATTTTGGTGTCTCTGAATCAATTGCTGCAGATACTCTTGATCTTAACTCCTATGTTCTGGTCCATGCACCCACCTATGAGTTCCAAAGGAGTTTTGATCCTTTTTTTTCTTTTTATTTTCCATCTGATTCCCTTGGTTATTTTTTAGATTTTGATTTTATTGGTTTTGTTAATTTTAGTTTTCAGGGAATCATGGACTTTCTTGAGCAGATACGGAGAGGGGCCAAGGATGGTTTCCAAGATGCGAGGAGTAATGGAACGGATGCACAAGATTCGTTTCCATTTGATAATGGATAACATTAGTGGTAATGGTTGCATGTAGTTTAGTTTTATCGCTTTCTTGCATTGCATGCATATTTAGTTTGAGCATGTCATTGTGTTTTAATTTATGTTTTCGTATGTTTTTGATGATAAAATAGGTTTTAAGATGATAATTTTGCGTTATGGGAGGAAAAAGTCATCTCCAGGAGTCTGGAGTTGCCAGGCGAACCGTCCCCCACGTGGGGCGATTCACCTGGCAAGTCCAGACTACCTGGGACGTTCTGGACGCCCCAGGCAAATCGCCCCCCTCCTGGGGCGGTTTGCCCCGGGTGTCCAGAAATCCGGAGTTCCGGATTTTCGTTCGGAAACCCAATTTTCTCCTATTATGCTAAATTATTGATCTTTTTACTTCTTTTATCGTCCGTTTTGGTTTCTCACGAATTTCCTTGAGTCCTATAGGTTACAGGTACAAGTTAGCTCTCACCTTAAATCCACTTTCGACGTTCGGGACGAGCGACGACGTTCATGTTTGGGGGGGGGGGTTATCGCTGGCTATCTCTATACTTGTTTTGCTTATGATAAACTCGTGAAACCCTTTGTTTACATCTGCACGTTTACCGCTTTGTTAATATTTAGTTGCATACACTACATTCATCCTAGTATAGTTTTGCATGTTTTTATGTGGAGTTTATTGCCAAATATTTTGAACTTTTTTATTGGGTAGATTAACTAGTATGACCCTTGACCATGCGTTTCATCTCTATGAATTTGTTTCAGGTCACATATATATATGCACTTAGTTAAGCTTGGTAGTCTCGACATCACTTAGTGGTGTTTTCTCTACTGCGGTTCACGAAGGCCTTTATAATAAGATGATGGATGTTAGAGTCTTGTGGTTGTTTTCCCGTGTAATTATGTACCTAAGAGGCAACAAGTTTTCACCTTGCTTTGAGATTGCTAAATGCCTAGGAAGGAGGTAGTGTGAGATGTGTAATCCTTTGTTTGAAACCTATTCTAACGAATAGGTTTGGGGAGGGGGTTATACCGTTATTATGACTTGTTTTCGATTTTGAGTGTTGTGAGTTTATTGTTTCTTTCTTTTTCGTAAGTTTGTGCTCCAACCTATTCTTTCGAATAGGTTTGGGGAGGTCGTTTGTGAGTCATTGTAATTTCTTTTTCGTTGTGCTACTGCTGGCTATATACAAAAAAGAAAAAAAGAGAAAGGAAAAAATTGAAAAAAAAGAAAAAAAGAAAAATTCCAGAAAAAAAGAAAAAAATATGGAGAAGAAAAAAAAAGAAAAAAAGAAAAGACCCCAAAAAAGCAAAGAAGGGTCCAAAGAAAGCCAAAAAGCAGTTTAGCAAAGTGTTTGTCTCGCTTTTCAATTCTTGTAATGTTCGTAATCGAGTTGTAAAGTTTGTCTTTTGTTTGTTTCGTGTCATCTGTTCTAGACCACCCTCGTCCTGCCATTCAGGAAGTGGTGATTAGTTTATGACTTTTCTTGAGAGATGGGTAGAATAGGGGAGTGTGATCTTTTAGGGAACCCTCCTTCGTTTGATGAGAGACAGTATTGGTTCGACCTCTTTGAGGGAAAGTCTTAACTTGGTGAACAGTAGTAAGTCCTCAGTTTCATAGGCACGGGACAACCATTCGTGTTTTAACATGTTTCAATACGTCGTCACTGACTAGGTCCAGGTAGAGAATGTTACGAGAGACTATCTTGTTTAACATAGTGCATATGTGAATGTGTATGAGTCAATCGAGGCATTCTTCAACCAATATCCATGTTATGATTTGTATGGTCCTTGTTCATACGTTTTTGATAGACTCAATAGATTAGTTCATTGGGTTGCATTGGTGTTTTGCATTAGAGTTTAGCTTGCTTGAGGACAAGCAAAGGTTCGGTTTGGGGAGTTTGATGAACATATATTTTACACTTTCATTCGAGTCTTTTTCACCAATTTAGCTATCCTCTAGGTTAATTTAGCTTATATTTTAGTGTATTTTATTAGAATAGTGTAACGTTTCCCTTTTCTTTGCATTTTTCAGGTTTTAGGTAAAAAAACGTATTTATGGGCAATATTGATGAAGAGGACGAAGTTTTGGTGTTTCGAGGACATTCGTGGTGTATCTAGAAGGTTCCGAATGAGATTTGAGGCCTAGAGGACGAGTTTTAAGGCTTAAAGGTCACTAGAAGGTAAAATCCGAGTCCGAAAAGGAAACCAAGTCGAAAAACTCGCTAACCACCGACTGGAAGTCCCGGGCGGTTCGCCCGGGACGAGGGGCGGTTCGCCCGGTGCCAGGCGGTTCGCCTGGCATCCCGGGCGGTTCGCCCCACACTGTTACGATATCTATATATGTTTGCCTATTTTCTACGTTTTTCATACCTTTTCACCTTATTTTGAGAGACAAATTCTCCAGAGCCTGTTCTGGGAATTATTAGCATAGGAGACTCTTTTTCTTATTGATTTGGAAGCTTAAGCATAGAGATTGGACATCTTTGATTCTCGATTCTTGCTTGTGAGTTAGCAATTCATCGGAGGTTGACAACCTTCGTTGGTAACTTGTATCTCACGATTTTTCTGCTTTTATTTATTGCATTCAACATGTTTTCATTCAATCTTGCTTTGATTCTTGTTGATTGCAATTTATCTATGAGTAGCTAAATCTATCGTTGGTGATAGTATGTGATTTCTTAGCTAGGGTTCTTAATTATATATGCATGAGTGGCTTCGCGCGTTTAAGACTTGATTTATTGTTTTATTTCTTTGATCTATCTAAGCCATCTATCTTCGTAGTGTTGAATTGAAAGGAACACATAGGACAATTCACGATCATAGATTTCTATACAAACTTCAAGTACTTCATGCATGATTATTGCCCGTTGCTTTGAATGATCATACTATCACTAACTTCCATTATATTGATAAGAAAAATTTGAGCTTTGCTTGATTTCTGATTAATAGTTTAAGTTAAATTGGATAAAGCTAGTTATAGTCCTTAGAGATCGACACTCGAGGTTATCTTACTTCTACACTACGTGCCTTGGTTTTCGTTGTAGTTGAGAGTTGCCTTTGGCTAAAAACAAATTTATTTGATTAATTGAGTCTGACAATCTCGTTCATCATTGCTCTCAGCATCGTGTGTAGAGAACGAAGCACAACTGGCAAAAGTTTGCAAGGATTTCCTCGAGGCCGAGGAATTCCGAAAAACAGTCACGGTGAGAACCAATCCTCCCAAAGAAAAAGGGAAGGAGAAAGATAAAGAGAAGGAGTACCCTCCTCGCCCACAAAATCCCGAAAAGCAAAGAAAAGATCAAAAGCATGGTTTGATCAGAGAGGGTCACTCGAGGAACAATTTTCGAGACAAGAGGTCTCCTCCTAGGAGGTCACCTCCAAGGCGATATAGCAACTACACGAACTTAAATTGGCCAAGATCCGACATCTTGAACTATATAGTCTCGAGGAAGCTAGACGTCTCCTGGCCACCCCCGATTCAAGAAAACCGAAAGAACAAGAGTTCGTAGAAATTTTATGAGTTTCACAAAGGGAAAGGGCATACCTCTGATGAGTGTGTCGAGCTCAAGAACGAAATTGAGAGGATGATACGTAATGGGCAGCTGGTTAACTACATCCGTAAGGAAGAACCTCTGGCAATCTTACCTCCGCCACCTCAAGGGGGGATTGAGCACCACTACCAAGGGAACCCTCATGATGATGATATTTATAATTACAACAATTATGAAAACCGTCCCGTGAACGGAAGCATCCACACTCTTACAATTGTTGGAGGACCCGCGGGAGGCGACACTCGTAATCAGAGGGAGATCAAAGCTGATAATCTCAAAGTCCGGGATGTGAAGTATGCCCAAGCCGCACGACCAGGAACCAACGTCATCTCTTTTGACGATAGCGAGATACCTCTGAGACATGCCGGAGGAGGAAACATATATGACCCTTGTGTTCCGCTAGTAGTTTCCCTTGATGTTCAATCTTACAAGTTAGGAAGGATCCTTGTCGACACCGGATGTTTGGCTAACTTGATCTTCACAGGAACCTTGAAGAGGATGCAAATGAATCCAAGAGAAGGGCTCAAAGAAGTGAGGAGTGCCCTGGTAGGCTTTGGAGGACAACCTATCATGCCACTCAGAATGATCAACTTGACGGTATCAATGGGAAGTGCTCCTCGGCGAGTAACTCAACAGGTTCCCTTTTTGGTCGTCGACATGCCCTTTGATTACTTCGCAGTCCTAGGTCGACCTGGTCTTTGTCAATTCCGAGCCGTAGTGTCTACAGTCCACAACAAGTTGAAGTTCCCCACTCCATTGGGAGTTGGACAAGAAGTAGGAGACATAAGAGAGGCATGGGAATGCTACAGCATGTCAGCTAAGTTCACTTCCAGGGTTGCCATCGGAGAACCCAACCCGGGTCAATCACTCGAGGAGCAACCTCTTGTTCACAATGCTCCTTATCATTTTTATACGGTTCGGCGAGTGAAGAAAAAATCAAAAAAGCCAAGTCCGTCACTTAGGCGAAGGAAAGCAAGCCACAAGAAAGAGAAGGATACCCTGGTAGGAGCTGTCAAAGAGCTCGAGGAGTATCAAGTTATACCCCCAATACCACCCTCTTCCAAGGAGAAGAAATTCTTCGAGGAAAACAAAATTGAAGCAAGAGAAACTCTAGAAGAAATCCAAATTGTCGAAGGAAGTGCCGACAAGGTTACAAAAATTAGTACCGAGATGACTACAGAAGTGAGGATGAAACTCATTCAATGCTTGAAAGATAACAACGAAATCTTCGCGTGGAGTACCGAGGACCTCAAGGGGATCGACCCACGTGTCGCGGTTCACCGTCTGAACGTTGACTCGTCGATCACCCATATTAGAGAGAAGCGAAGAGACTTCAGTGCGGAAGATAATGCCATCATTGAAGCGGAAGTCTAAAGACTGCTTAAAGCCGGTCACATCAAGGAAGTAAGATACTCCGACTGGGTTTGCAATGTGGTCCTCGTGGAGAAGGGGCCCGGCAAGTGGAGAATGTGCAACAACTTCACAAGACTCAACAAGTTTTGCCCGAAGGATCCCTACCCGCTACCCCGGATCGACCAGCTAGTCGATTCCACTGCTGGATGCGCCCTCTTGAGTTTCATGGGTGCATACCAAGGATTCTACCAAGTCAAAATGGCTAAGGATGATGCACCCAAAATCGCCTTCTTCGCAAGTGGCAATGTGTATTGCTTCAACGTGATGCCTTTCGGCCTAAAAAATGCCGGAGCGACCTACCAAAGGCTGGTCAACAAGATGTTCAAAGAAGAGTTGGGTAAAACAATGGAAGTATATGTTGATGATATGCTTGTCAAGAGTAAGACCGAGGAGCAACATGTAGGTTACTTGGCAAGATGCTTCTCGATTTTGTGGAAGTATGGCATGAAGCTCAATCCAGCGAAGCGTACCTTTGGACTTAAAGGTGGGAAGTTCCTCGGTTACATGGAAACGGAGAGAGGAATAGAAGCAAATTCCGAAAAAATAAAGGCCATCCTCGATCTGCCTCAACCCCAATCCATCAATGAGGTACAACAATTGGTCGGGAAGTCAAAGTGTTGAGAAAGAGCAACCACTTCGAGTGGACGAAAGAATGCGAGGAAGCCTTCGAGAAGCTCAAAGAGTATCTACTCTCCCCTCCAGTTTTGTCAAAACCCATGGAAGGAGAGGTACTTTACTTGTACTTAGCAGCGACTGGGAAGCCGTCGGTCTTGGTGCGAATTCAAGGTAACGACCACTTGCCCATCTACTACGTAAGCAAAGTACTCGCTGGAGCGGAAACACGATATATGGATATCGAGAGGCTCTCCTTTGCCCTAGTCTATACGGAGAGGAGACTGAAGCCTTACTTTGGAGTGCACAAGGTTGTGGTCTTGATGAAGCAACCTCTCAAGCAAGTCCTCGGAAAACCCGAAAACTCGGGAAGGCTAGCAAGATGGGCAATCGAATTGAGCGAGTACGACATTGACTATCAAGTACCTTTGGCCAAGAAATCCCAAATCATTGTCGATTTCCTCGTAGAGTATCCCTCCAAGGGAGCTTCAGAGGAAAACCCTCCCGAGACACAAAATGTCATGATGATGGTCGAGGAGCAACCACGGCAGAATAACCCAATGCAAGCTCTCGAAGATGCTTTAAAAGAGCTAAAAGAAATGTCCCAGACAAAAAGAAAAAGGCATGAAGTGTTCCTAGCAGAAAAAGACGAGGAGCCTAAGGGTATGGAGACCGTCTCTTCAAAACCCAAGGAATATACTTCAAGAGTCTCGGAGGAGCTGAACTCGAGTACGCCGTTACTCTTAGTTTCCCAGTCTCCAACAACGAAGCTGAGTATGAAGCTATCCTCATCGCTCTACGTATGGCAAAGGCACTTGAAGTGAAGAAGCTACATCTCTTCACTGACTCTCAATTGGCCGAGAAGCAAATCTCGGGAAAGTTCAAAACCAAGAAGGACTCACTGGCCGAATACAAGAGCGCCATCACGGAGGAAATCCAAAAATTCGAAAGTTGTGAAATTGAGAAATTCTCAAGAGATCTCAATCAAAGGGCAGATGCATTATCAAAATATGCTTCGGCTTCCGGAGGAGTGGATACCCAGAATGTGATACTTATGAGAATCAATGCATCATCCGTATGGTCATCAAAGCCAAACGTCTTGGCAATTGACACTCAACCGAGTTGGATGCAAGGGATCGCTACCTATCTCACGAATGGTAGCCTTCCTCGTGATAAGGCTGAAGCAAGGAAAATCAAAGGAAAGGCAAGCCGCTACATCATGCAAGGAGACTACTTGTACAAGAGATCCTTCGAGGGAGTCTACTTGAGATGCGTCGCCGAACAAGAAGTGCAAAAACTTTTGAGAGAAATGCACAGAGGAAGTTGCGGGACCATGCCGGAGGAAGAACCCTCGCGCAAAAAATCATCCGCCAAGGATACTACTGGCCCACTGTTCGTGAAGATGCTGCCCGATTTGTAAGAAGGTGCGAGGAGTGTCAATTGCACGCCAATTTGATCAATGTCCCGGGGAAACCTCTCATGCCCATTACCATCACTTGCCCTTTCGACATATGGGGCATCGACATAGTCGGTCCTTTCCCAAGAGGCACGGGTCAAAAGAAATTCATCATTGTTGCGGTTGAATACTTTAGCAAGTGGGCAGAGGTTGAGGCAGTGTCTACTATCACCGAACAAAGGGTGATGAACTTTGTATGGAGAAACATCTTGTGTCGATTTGGCTTCCCGAGAGTCCTCATCTCGGATAATGGTTCTCAATTCTGTGGCCAAAGGTTCAATGAATGCTGCAAGGAAATGAAGATTGAGAGGAGGTACACCTCGGTAGGACATCCTCAATCCAACGGGCAAACAGAGGCCGTCAACAAAATCCTTGTCAACAACTTGCAAAAGAGGTTCGCCACCAACAAGGATTGGGTCGACGAGCTTGATGGAGTGGTATGGGCATATCGCACAACTTAAAAAACAGCTACAAGGGAGACTCCCTTCTCGCTAGTTTACGGTTCTGAAGCAGTCATACCAGCGGAAGTGGTGGTAGAAATCCTCAGGATCCAAGGGTATCAACCCGAGGACAACCATACCGAGAGGCTCTTCGATCTAGAAACGATAAGTGAAGCGAGAACCAATGCCTTGGCCAACATCCTCAGATACCAAGCACTGATCGCGAAGACCTACAACAAGGGCGTAAAGGAGAGAGACTTCCAAGTAGGAGACTTAGTACTCCGAAGAGCGGACATCCTGGGCAAAGTTGGGAAGATGCAACCCAACTGGGAAGGCCCCTACAAGATAGTTCAAGCAAGGTCCAATGGAAGCTATCGTCTCCAAGACATGGAGGGAAGAGTATTGAAGAACCCGTGGAATACTTCCAACCTCCAGAGGTTCTACGCCTGAGTTGTTTAACGAACAAAGTTTTTGAAGAGCTCCTGTGAAAGGCCCAAGATCGAGAAGGATTCCTCACAAGCTTGTGTGAGAGGTACCCTCATGTTTTATGGTTCAAGTTGTTTGATTCAGAAACTGTTGTAAGAAAGCTGGACGAGAAGCCCCCCATTGTAATTGAATTTCTGACAAATCAATACAATGCCTATCTTTCAACAAAGAAAATGTTCGAGTATAGAACTACTATACTCAAAACAGAATAAAAAGCTACTCGATCAAGAGAGGTTGCCCGATCCATAAAAGAGCTCCCCGATTTACACGCCAGGCTAAAGCTCCCCGCTCTCTCATCTTTTGAGAAAATTAATCGAGACACTTTTTAAAGAAGTGAAAATGAGGAAGGCAAAGAAATCGAGCAGGAGGAGGTCAACACTTGTTTTTTCTGGCTCAACACAGTTTTTTCTGAGTTGGCAAGAAAATCGACAAGTATATTGATTACTTTGATAGCTCGAGGAGCTTAACTCGAAGTATTACCAATGAAGATTATTCTGTCGATAAAAGGCGCGAGAAACTTCCCCCCTCGACTCTAACTTATACATGTTTAACTACTCTATCGAGTTATACGTCATAACAGAAAAAGAGTTAGTAAAAAACACAAGTATAAACAAGGAAGCGAAGAGCAACAAACTTTTTATTGAAGGAAAGGAGCGAAGAGACATAAGGTCATAATTTATATTACAACAGGGAGATATGTTTCAACATGTGCCACCAAGGGCCGAATAGAAAAAGGAAAATTGTTCGGAAAAAATGCCAAGTACAGAAAAAAGAAAAGTTTACAACATTACCGAGCATACTCGGTCTTCAAGCTCTTCGATTCAGCGGGTCCGACTACCAGAGGGGTCAGTGACCGGGACACTTGTGCTAGTTACTCCCCACACCGGGCTCAGCAACTCTTGGATCTCAGCCGCGTCTCGCTCCTGAGCCTGAGATTCCTTAATAGCCTTCTCGTATAGAATCAGCTCAGGCTCGACGAAGTCTGCTGCTCGCCCGATAACTGGATCGCTCACCTTAACCCAAGAAGCGTTGCGGAGAGCAGCCTTCTCAAAGGGGTAAAGGATCCCGGTCCTTAGACACTCGGGGACCCATGAAGGGAGATAGGTTGGTTTGTTGGGATAAGGCACTTTTGGGTCGGTCACCAGCTCCCCGAATTCGCACGCTTCGTGCATCTCCTCGGTTATCTCCTCATCAGGATAGTGAGACAGGTCTTCGCGCCTACTAGGGTGCAGGTCCTCGCGAGTGTGCGGATCAAAATCAGCGGGAAGCATGTTAACTCGTTTTAGCTGGCCGATACAGGAGAAGAAGCCCTCCTCGTGCGATGAGACTCGCACATCTTGCTGGGCCATTTTGTATGTGTCTGTGGCCATGAAGTCGCGAGCAGTGGCAAGGCGGATGCCCTTAAGGAAGGAGAGGACGCTGGTCTTGAACTTCTCCATGCAAATCGACAAGGTGGCATAAGCCCCCTTGTAGCCCGTGGTCCTCGCCTTCTCCTTGGAAAACTCCTTCTCGAGGTGATCGACCTTGGCATAGAGCTTGCCGGTCTCCGCCTTAGCGACCTTGTTCTTTTCTTGCTCGGCCGCGAGCCTCTTCTCGAGGTCTTCGATCACAATGCCTATGTCGGCGCGATCAGCAACTACTTGGCCGTAGGCTTCCTTCAAGTGCTCAAGCTACAACAAAGAAGTACACAGTTAGCGAGGAGAACAATTTCATACTTAGAAATTTATTTGGAAAAGATAAGTAAGGTTACCTGAAGCGAGCACATGCTCAACTCGTGCGCGCGATCCAGGTTGCTCATTTGAATGAGCCTCTTCACCTCATCTTGACCTGCAGCGGCCATCTTCCCCTTCTTGCAAGGAGGCTCATTATTGCCCCCGAGCGTAAGCTTCCTCGTCCCCATTTTAGCAGTAGGCCTCTCAGGCCTCTTCTCGCGCTCTACTGCAGCAGCCTCCTCAGCCTGCTTCGCTTGTTTCGCCGCTGCTTCCTCCTCGGCCTTTTTCAACGCATCTACGGGGTTCTCGCACGTTTTGAGACCCTCTTGTACCATGGCATCTCGATGATGCGAGACACTCCTCGGAGGAGAAAGGTTCAGAGATCCGAGGATCTTCGTCTCCTTATTGGCCAGTCGTTGTTTCCTTCTCAGCTCTTCCTTAGCTGCAAGAGTCTTCGACATGATCCAGTTGAACCAATAAGCTGTGGAGAAAACAACACAAGTTAGTAAAAGCGAGAAGCATAGAAAAAGCGAGAAGGAAAGTAAAAGCGAGCACATTTCAAGCAAGCAAAAAGAAGAAAAAAGCAAGCAATATGAAGAAAAAGACAAGTATGAAATTATTCTAGGCGTACCGAAGAGCACATCATTCGAGAACCTGTTCCCCGTGTACCTCGTGTAAGCATAAGGCGAAAGCCCAGCTAAATAAGGAAGAGCCTGGAGAACGAGACCCCAGTAGAAGAACTTCTCAGGATTGGGTCCTCGGTTCTTCTCCTCGAGCTCCAAGACCCAGGGGTCTAGCTCCGCTGGCAGAGGATGCTTCTCGGCTATTTTTCCTCGATACATCAGCTTGGGCACTCCCCACTCCGCATCCTCCTCGCTCATGTTAGGTAACTTTTTCTTCTTGATATAGAAATGCCGATGGAACCATTTGTAGCCCGAGGAGGATGGAGCGTCCATGATGAAGCCCAGGCCTGGTCGCGCGTTGAAATAATAGAAGTATTTATTGCCCGAGCTCATCGAGACCCTGAAAAGCTGATTGAAGTTGTGGAAGTTCAGCTCGATCTCGTTCTTCTTACAGAAAACCCCGAAACAAACCAAGGTCCCAAAAGCACTTGGCACTAGTTGCCAAGAGCGATCCCCAAGGTGTTGAAAATATCGCGGAAAGCCTCGCAAAAGGGCAAGATCCATCCTCGATCTAAGCTCAAGCAGTGAACAACCATGTATCCCGGAGGCGCGTTGTAAAAGGTTTGGTCCTCCTTCGGAACGAGGATGTCGAACTTACTCTCGGGAAGGGTGTACTTCCATCGGAGAGTAGCGATCTCATCCACCTTCACAGTAGAGGCAGTTGTCGGGATGATGCCATCCTCGTTCTTCTCACCCTCAGGATCGGGGAGGTCCACGTTTTGCGAGCACTCTTCGTGAACTTATTTTGAGAAGCCTTGCTGGATTTAGGCTCCTCGACGGCCTTAGCTTTCTCACTCTTACGGGAGCAAGAGCGCTTCTTCAAAATCTTAGGCTGCTCGTTACTAGCCTTTGCTTTGTCAGCTGCTCGCTGCGCGAGATGTAGCTGATACTCTTGTTTTTCCTGAGGGTTTGGTGGTCGGGTGTTACTCAGAAACAAGAATTCAATTGTGCGAGGATCCACTGAGTGATAGCTGGTCTCCTCCTCAGGAGCGTACCTCTGCCCGATAAGCACGTCTCTCTGAGCCTGCCTGTTCATCTCCGAGACAGAAGGAGACAAGGGTGTTGCAGTGCTCGGACCAGCTTCATTCCCGTGCACGTCCATTAAGGCCAGATGAGGTTCCTCCTCGTCATCAGTTACTATAGTTCGACGAACAGTTTGAGGAGGGAACCTAACCCTCTTTGGCGGAGGAGTAGTCCGAGGAGATGTAGCGTCATCATCATCATCGCTCTCATCATCTCTATCAATTGGCACGATACCCTTTCCGCACTGAACGGAGTGATCACCTTCCTCGTATAAAGACAGAGCCAAGTCGGGTCGCTCCGTGTCATCCATGTCCTCGATCGGAATATTTGTCGGAGGCACCACATTGACAGCGTGTTAGGAAACTTGTAATTTTGATGAGCAATTAACCATGCTAAATTAAGGAAAGTCCAGTAACTAGTACTCTTAAGGTCCATAGGAATTTAGAATTTTAAGGACATTGTAAAAGAGGAACGTTTGCTGAAGACTTAGAATAGGTGCTAGATAGGTTGGTTTTACCGCTTATGATGTATCTTATTTTCTGAAAAGAAATACAACGTATTGAAGCATTTGCTGATGATGTACTTTGTTTTTACGAACAAACTATTGAAGCATTTAGAACCGCTCAGAATCTTGAAGATTTCGAAGACTGAAGACTAGAAGATTTCTGAAGACTGGTATCTACAAAGGCACATGTTGCTCAGAAAGTGGAAACTTCAGCAACAACTTGCATAAGTGAAAATCTATACGACAGAGTAGGTTGTGCTTGATGAAACTGAGACTGACCACTTGCTGATGGAACATATTTGACCTCTTGCTGAAAGTACTTGCATTTGCGCTCCAATGTTACTTTTTGAATTTTATTCAAATAAGCATTAAATTCAAAGCATGCACGCGAAGGACATGAAGACTAGAAGAAAAACAAGGACGCTGCTGAAAGTACAAAAGCAAGATAGTGACATTTTAAGGAATAAAAGCCTTAGAATTTGAAATTCAAACGGCTCCTTATTTCATGATGATGTCGTTTTTCACCAATTAAATTTGTTTAAAAGTCTAAGAACACTTATCACTACACAAACTAGAGTGCAATGGCAAGTTGTCCCCGAGTGTCGTTCTCTCGGGACCTAACGTGGCTTTGCTTGAGGTTTTTGCTAGTAATTCAGTCAACGAGTTCAAATGTTTATAGAATCGTTTCCTTTGAACAAAGCAACGAGAAATCAGATTGATGTAAATCAAGTTTGGAAAACGGTTGGTGGTAGAAATCCAATACACATGCATGGGTTACGAATATGCTCACAAGTTCAGTGCGTAAAACCTTCGATCATGTCTGCTAAGCAACTCGTCTAGGTAACTTTAAGACACACATCATAAAAGACCACTATCAATACTTTAGAGGTGCTTGTCACTAACACCATTTATCTAGCATGCTGCAAATCTCTAACATACAATCCTATAGCTTTCATTGACCAAGAGTTTGTCACTATACTCAATTCGAATATATTTTATAGGCAACTAAGAATCATATGAAGGAATTTGCAGCAAGATTGAATCACAATCTCATGTAAGCATAAACATAACCCATAGCATGCATATTCTACATTCTACCACCAACACAAAAGATTTAGCTACTCATATTCATCAACATAGACATCAATTCATATAAATAATAATCAGAATACATCATATCAAACTACAAGACAAGAGAGTGATACAAGTTACCACCAAAGCTGTCACTAATCGGTGGAAATCAAAGAAAACCTCTCCGTAGATGATTACAAAGGATGAATCCCAATCAAAACCTTGAATCCCAAGCTAAAATACAAAGTGATCTGAGTTTTCTCTGAGTTTTGGGGCTTAGGAGCTCTCCAAAACGAAGTTACAGTTCAAAAAATCTTTAAAAAATGACCCAAGATCAGATCTAAGAAGGAAAATCCGAAAACGTAACCGCTCCCAAGCGGACCGCTTAGAGAAGCCAAGCGGAGCGCTTGGCAAGCGAAGCGCTTGGTGTGCCACCAAGCGCTTCGCTTGGCTTCTGTGCTAAAGCTCCTGGAAAATGAAGCGGAGCGCTTCACTATTCCAGGCGCTTAGCTTGGCTCCTGGGCAGATTTTTGTCTTCAAACTCAATCTTTTTGCCCTCGCATGGCCCTCGGGTGCCTTGGACTCATCCTTCTCGATGCTTATTGATGCTCAAACACTTATGAACAAGCCACGGAGATTGGGGAACTTCAACGGGGCCATCTTTTCCATCAAAAAGGCTCGTTTTTAGCTCCAAAAACGCCGTTTCGTACCTAAGTGCCTGAAAATGCAGAAAACACAAAACGTGACACTATTCTACAAAACTAACCAGAAAACAAGGCTAGAAGATAGCAAAAGAAGGTAAAAAAGACAAGATGAACGCGTCAAAAATACGTTCATCAAACTCACCAAACCAAACCTTTGCTTGTCCTCAAGCAACAAACTATCCTAAATGCAACACAAAAGGAGTCTCATGCCAAGTAAAGTGAACTAATCTATTGAATCTACCAAATGCTTATGAACAAAACCAAATGAGCATGACATGCAAATAGGTTGAAGTATGCCTCGATTGCGAATATACACATTCTCAAGTGCACTTGGTTAAACAAAGGAGTCTCACGTAACATCTTCTACCTGGACCTGGTCAGTGACGACACAATGATGCATGTTATCATACTACAATTGCCCCGTGCCTATGAAACCGAGGGCTTACTACTGTTCACCAAGCGAGACTTTTCCTCAAGAGAGGGCGAACCAATACTGGCTCTCATCAAACGAAGGAGGGTTCCCTTAGAAAGATAACACTCCCCTATTCTACCCAGACTCTCAAGAATGAGCCTCTTTCAACCACTTCTTGAATAGCAAGACGAGGGTGGTCAAGAACAGGCCTTGGACAAAGGCGACACGAAACGAAAGATAGAATTTACAACTCGATAACTTCAATAACAAATATTTACATGACACTTGACACTTTACTAGACTGCTTTTGGCTTGCAACGACCCTTCTTTTGCTTTTGGGTCTTATTCTTTATTTTCTTTCTTCTCTTTTTTTTTTTATTATTTATTTTCTCTTTTTCTTTCCTCTTTTTTTCTTCTTTTCTTTTTCTCCCTTTTTTTTTCTCTTTTATATAGGGGCAAGCAGTAGTACTATGTGTCAAAAACACCTCCCCAAACCTATTCGAGAGAATAGGTTTGAGCACAAAGACGAAAAGGAAAAAGGAAAGACTCTTTACAAAGACACCTCCCCAAACCTATTCGAAAGAATAGGTTGGGACACAAAACAAAAAGAAAAAGAAAAAGGAAACTTTACAACGACTCAAAGACGAAAGACAAGATCAAAGAAGCAACCCCCTCCCCAAACCTATTCGATAGAATAGGTTTAATACAAGGAATCGCACACCTCACACTACCTCCTTCCTAGGCATTTGGCAATCTCTAATCGAGGTGAAGAACTTGTCGCCTCTTACGTACATAATTACACGGGTTACAACCATAGACTCTAACATGCATCATTTTATAAGGCCATCGTGAACCGCAGCAGAAGAAACACCACTCAAGGTGATGTCGAGACTACTAAGCTTAACTAGTGCACATGCGAATGTGACAAACCAAGCGAGACAATCCTCAAACTACTTGCAAAGTGATGCAACATATGATCAATGGCCATAAGCACTTAGTCTACTCAATAAAAAAGTTCAAAAGACTTGGCAATAAACTCCACACACAACAACGTGCAACAACTAATCTATGGATGATATGCATGCAAAAATTTGAAAAAACACGACAAATCACATGAACTTGAGTAAAATCATGCATGTACGAACCACACAAGCATATAGTACTGAAAATCCAATACCCCCTCCCCAAACCTAAACTTTTGCTCGTCCTCGAGCAAAGAAAAGTTGAATGAAAAGGAAAAATTGGATTGAAAGTACACTTCCCTGAGATAAAGGTTCGTGTCCAATCTCCTATATATGAGTAGTACCTGAAAGGACTCAAGAAACAAGTGAAAACGGGTGCGCAAAGGTGAGAAGAATGGAAAAAACGAAGAAAATCTGGGTACAGGATCTAGGCGGACCGCTTGGCGGAAGCCAAGCGGTTCGCTTGGTCAAGCGGAGCGCTTGGGAGGCTCCAGGCACTCCGCTTGAATTTCCAGGAAGTTGCAAAACTTCCTGAAATTTCAAGCGGACCGCTTGGCCCTTCCAAGCGCTTCGCTTGGCCCTGTTTCCAGATTTTCGATGTTTTTTCTATCTTAATCACCTAAGGCATCAAGACAAAAACTAGACTAAACTAATCACGACAAAAGGCACACAGGCCACAACTAAAAAGCAAATAAAGAGAATGCAAGAAGCTAATGAAATGAACTAAGATACAAAGGGTACCTCGACCAAATCAACCTCCACTTCATGAGTCGACTCGAGAGGCTCTAGGTACGGCTTAACTCTCTGGCCATTGACCTTGAAGGTAGCTCCGGTTTTGTTGTCCAAGAGTTCCACAGCACCATGGGGTGCTACTCGGACAATTTCAAATGGTCCGTCCCATCTAGAACGGAGTTTTCCAGGAAAAAGTCGCAACCGAGAGTTGAAGAGGAGTGCCTTTTGACCTGGGACTAAATCCTTGCGGATGATGCCTCTATCATGATACCTCTTTGCCCGTTCCTTGTATATCTTACCACTCTCGAAGGCTTTCAATCTTAGCTCATCTAGCTCGGTGAGTTGCAAAAGTCTTTCTTCACCGGCTTTCTCCATATCAAGGTTCAATTGCTTGATGGCCCAAAGTGCTCTATGCTCCAACTCCACGGGTAGATGGCAAGCTTTCCCGTACACAAGCCGGTAGGGAGTGGTACCAATCACCGTTTTGAACGAGGTCCTATATGCCCATAGTGCATCCGACAACTTGGTGGACCAATCCTTCCTCGAGGGTTTGACCACCCGCTCCAAGATTTTCTTGATTTGCCGATTGCTCACTTCCACTTGGCCAGATGTTTGAGGATGATATGGAGTAGCAACGAAATGTGTCACCCCGTACTTCTTCATGAGATTAGCGATGACCTTGTTCACAAAGTGAGTTCCCCCATCGCTGATAATGGACCTCGGGGTCCCAAACCTATTGAAGATCACATCACGAAGAAAAGAGAGTACAACCTTGGCATCATTAGTCCGGGTGGGAACAGCCTCTACCCATTTGGTGACATAGTCGACCGCAACCAAGATATATTCGTACCCATTACTCTTAGGGAATGGTCCCATAAAGTCTATACCCCAAACATCAAAAGGCTCAACAACTAAGTTACCTTGCTAAGGCATCTCTTGTTGCTTGCCAATGTTGCCACTCCGTTGGCATGAATCACATTGCGCCACAAATGAGCGCGCATCTTCATACAAGCTGGGCCAAAAGAACCCAGATTGAAGCACCTTGCGAGCGGTTTTTTGGCCACTATAATGCCCTCCACATTCTAACTCATGGTAGAATCTCAGTATCGACAATTGCTCTTTCTCGGGTACACACCTCCGCAAGACTTCATCTCCTCCCTTGCGGAACAAGTACGGGTCATCCCATATGTAATGGCGACAATTCCTCACAAGTGAACGCCGTTCAGGTCCAGAGAGATGGGTTGGCATCACATTTGTGGCTAAGAAGTTAACGATATCGGCGTACCATGGTTCCAACTCTATGCGCATCAACTGATCATCGCGCAAATCATCTGGGACGGGTGTGTCATCTTGTGGAATGTTTGGCAACCGGGACAAGTGGTCCGCCACTAGATTTTCCTTGCCACTTTTATCAATTATCTCCACCTTGAACTCTTGGAGAAGAAGTACCCAACGCATCAAGCGTGGCTTGGTTTCACGCTTAGCAATCAAATGCTTGAGAGCTGCATGGTCAGTGTGAACAAAAACTTTGTACCCAGTAATATAGGACCTGAATTTACTTAGAGCAAAAATAACCGCTAAGAATTCTTTCTCAGTGGTAGTATAATTAATCTGAGCAGCATCTAAGGTCTTACTAGCATAGTAATCACTCTGAAACAGTTATCAACCTTTTGACCAAGAACAGCACCCATAGCATAGTCAGAAGCATCACACATAATTTCAAAAGGAATTTTCCAATCCGGAGAGACTACAATAGGGGCTGTTAAGAGTTTCTCCTTAAGTGTGTGGAAAGCGTCAAGACATTCTTGTGTGAATTCGAAGGGAACATCTTTAGCAAGCAAGTTACTCAAGCACTTAGCTATCTTAGAGAAATCTTTGATAAATCTCCTATGGAAGCCTACATGCCCAAGGAAGGATTGCAATTCACGCACACAAGTAGGTGGAGGTAACTTTTCAATGATTTCAAGTTTCCCTTTGTCTACCTCTATCCCTCTTTTAGAAATAGCATGTCCCAACACAATTCCCTCTTTAACCATATAGTGACTCTTTTCCCAACTCAAGGTAAGATTACATTCAATACACCTCCTTAAAACACGATCAAGTTTATCAAGACAATCATCAAATGAATCACCGTAAACGGAAAAATCATCCATAAATACCTCAACAAATTTATTCACCATGTCGGAGAAGACGGAGAGCATGCAACGTTGGAAAGTGGCCGGAGCATTGCACAATCCGAAGGGCATCCTCCGGTATGCGAAAGTGCCAAAAGGACATGTGAAGGTGGTCTTCTCTTGGTCCTCGGGAGCTATAGGAATCTGGTAGAAGCCTGACAAACCATCCAAGAAACAATAGAACTCTTGCCCAGCTAGGCGGTTAAGCATATCATCAATAAATGGTAAAGGAAAATGATCTTTCTTTGTGGCAGAATTCAATTTCCTATAATCAATGCACATACGCCACCCCGTTGTTTTCCTAACGGGTACTAATTCCTCTTTATAATTTGCTTCGACCGTGATACCCGACTTCTTAGGGACTACATGGACGGGGCTAACCCATTTGCTATCAGGAGCTGGGTAAATCATCTTAGCATCTAGGAGTTTAAGCACCTCTTTCTTCACAACTTCTTGCATAGCTGGGTTTAGCCTACGTTGTGGTTGCCTAATAGGTTTCGCATCTTCCTCTAAGGCTATTTTGTGGGTACATTGCACCGGGCTTATACCCTTGATGTCACCTATGCTCCATCCTATGGCTCCGGTGTTTCTTTTCAACACCTCCACTAACTTAGCCTCTTCCTCCTTACCAAGTTTAGAAGATATGATTACAGGTTTAGACTCATTCTCTCCTAGGAAGACATATTTCAAATGGCTTGGTAATGGTTTAAGCTCAAGGGTTGGTTCACTAGGTGGAGGGGTCACTCCTTCTTCCTCATCTATTCCTAGAGACTCTTCTACTTCTTCTCCTAGAGGAATTTCGGGTGCATTATCTAGGAGGGCTGTCATAGCTAACACTTCTTCGGTGACAAATCCCTCTTCAAGGTTCATAGTAAGAGCGGCTTCTAAAGGGTCGCTAACTTGATGAGCAAAATAAGTATCACATGAGACAGATTCATAACAATCAACAAATTTAAGTTCTTCAATCATAACTTCCTCAGAATCAGGTTCACATACCTGTTTGTATTGCTCGATCTGAACTTTGTCTCCGAGTACCTCCATGGTGATCTTTTTCCCTCGAAGCTCCAAACATGTGTTGGTGGTAGCCATGAAGGGTCTGCCCAAAAGCACAATATGCTCCTTTCTCGAACTTGTACCCTCGTCTGCTGTTTCCATCACCACAAAGTCGGTTGGTACAATGATTCTATCCACCTTCACTAGAATATCCTCGACTATCCCCAGTGGGCGTTTCACACTTCGATCAGCCATTTGAACGACCATGCTAGTGGGTTGGATTTTTCCCAAGCCCAACGCCTTGTAGATGGAGTATGGCATTAGATTAATGCTAGCCCCCAAATCAAGCATTGCTTTTGTGGATCGGCCGTTTCCCATGGTGATACTAATTATGAAACTCCCGGGATCCTTTTGCTTCAAAGGTAACTCATGCACCGAGTTAACCATTTCAAGTTCAGCCACATCCCCTTTCTGGAAAATCTTCTTATTACTCCTCACTTCTTTGAAAAATTTCGTGTAAGCGGGAATATTTTGAATCAATTCCAGAAGGGGAACGTTCACCTCTACTTTTGATAGGATCCCATATATAGGTGAGTCTCGGATGTCCTTCTTAGCTTCCTTTATCCTTCCGGGAAAGCGAAGATGGGGTTTAGGGGGCACATAAGGATTAGGCGACTTATGGAGTCCGTCCTCCTTTTGTTGTGCACCCCCTTCCTCATCTTCCTTATCCTTCTCAGTAACAAGTTCAGGGGTTGGTGCGGCTTCTTCTACCACCTCCTTCTCCAGCTGCTCATCATCACCTGTATCACATGTATTATTAGGCAAAGATTTAGTTTTAGAAGGATACATCAAAGGATATGGTGGTCTTGATTCCTTGCCACTCCGCAAAAGTATGTTTGCCTCTTCAAGTTCTTCCTCAATCCTGGAGCTTTCACAATGTTCTTCTTCGCTTTCCAGATCAGCCTCAAGTCCCTCAATGAACTCCTCTTGACGATTAAGATTTCTCTCATTTTTGGAAAAATCAGAATTTTCCTCCCAGGTCTCAGGCGGACCGCTTGACAGAGCGCAAGCGGAGCGCTTGCCAAGCGCTTCGCCTGGCTCCTGGAGCTTCTTTTTTTTTCTTCTTCTTTCTCTCCTGGAATTTCAAGCCCTCCGCTTGACTGCTCCAAGCGCTCAGCCTGGATTTCCAGTGAATTTTCTTCATGCATATGACACTCGGAACCCCTTTCTTCACTCATTTTCTCTTCTAGTAACTCGAGCATGACCTCAGATTCTCCTAGAACTTCATACACACACTCCATTCTAGTATCAAAATCCTCTTGGTATTTACCCGCTACTTCGAGCACATTTCCCCACACCTCCATTAGAGTGGATAACACCTCTTCTTCCTCTTCGGTGAAGCACTCCTCTTCACCTTGAGCTTGCGAGTCTTCCACCTCAAAGACGTAATATGGAATATTTTCGCCCGAGCATGTCTTCACTTTATAATCGAAGTTGTCATCATAAGAACTAATGGCAATAGGCTTGGGTGCTCGATACATCTCTGAGTAATCAACCGGTGGCACAAGAGCATGGTTACGTGTCGCAGCGAGCAATCTCCCAAAAACCTCTTTGATTTGGGATACGGTACAATTCTCCATACCGTCACATGCACCATCTATCACCAACTGCAAGTCTTCATCCAATCCTCGATAAAAACAAGTAATCAGTTCATATTCGCTCAACCGATGATGTGGGCATTCGCTCTTGTAGAGCTCAAATCTCTCTAGAGCATCGCAAAACCTTTCTCCCTTCCGCTGAGTGAATTCAATTATCCGCTTCTTGAGCTCTTCATTTTCCCTAGGCGAAAGGAACCGATCAAGAAAGGCGTCTACCACGTCTTGCCAACTCCTCAGTGATCCCCCAGGCAAAGATCTCAACCATTCCTTGGGTTTCCCAGTAAGAGCACATGGAAACAACCGACGCAAGAGCTGATCATCATTCAAATCACGTGGTGGTAACAACCCAACATCACGCCGGTATTCTACCACGAATCGTAATGCATTCTCACAAGGCGAATCTCGGAAGATAGCTATGCTATAGAGAATTTCATCAGTGACCTCATATAACCTAGCCTCCGGTTCAAGATAAATCGCCGGCTCTTTCCTTATCGCCTCATACCGGACTTTGAAAGCTTCGTTCAAGCAAACTTCTTCCATACCTGTCCAACAACAAAGCCTTCAACTAACTGTAAGTTTCCGTTAGTTACGCAAAACTTTCACACAATTCAATCAAGAAAGAAATAAGGGGTGGGAAAGAGATGTTGGCTGAAAAAACCAAAACAAAAACACCAACCAAAGGAGTTAAGTCCCCGGCAGCGGCGCCAAATTGATGATGTCGTTTTTCACCAATTAAATTTGTTTAAAAGCCTAAGAACACTTATCACTACACAAACTAGAGTGCAATGGCAAGTTGTCCCCGAGTGTCGTTCTCTCGGGACCTAACGTGGCTTTGCTTGAGGTTTTTGCTAGTAATTCAGTCAACGAGTTCAAATGTTTATAGAATCGTTCCTTTGAACAAAGCAACGAGAAATCAGATTGATGTAAATCAAGTTTGGAAAACGGTTGGTGGTAGAAATCAAATACACATGCATGGGTTACGAATATGCTCACAAGTTCAGTGCGTAAAACCTTCGATCAAGTCTGCTAAGCAACTCGTCTAGGTAACTTTAAGACACACATCATAAAAGACCACTATCAATACTTTAGAGGTGCTTGTCACTAACACCATTTATCTAGCATGCTGCAAATCTCTAACATACAATCCTATAGCTTTCATTGACCAAGAGTTTGTCACTATACTCAATTCGAATATATTTATAGGCAACTAAGAATCATATGAAGGAATTTGCAGCAAGATTGAATCACAATCTCATGTAAGCATAAACATAACCCATAGCATGCATATTCTACATTCTACCACCAACACAAAAGATTTAGCTACTCATATTCATCAACATAGACATCAATTCATATGAATAATAATCAGAATACATCATATCAAACTACAAGACAAGAGAGTGATACAAGTTACCACCAAAGCTGTCACTAATCGGTGGAAATCAAAGAAAACCTCTCCGTAGATGATTACAAAGGATGAATCCCAATCAAAACCTTGAATCCCAAGCTAAAATACAATGTAATCTGAGTTTTCTCTGAGTTTTGGGGCTTAGGAGCTCTCCAAAACGAAGTTACAGTTCAAAAGATATTCAAAAATGACCAAAGATCAGATCTAAGAAGGAAAATCCGAAAACGTAACCGCTGCCAAGCGGACCGCTTGGAGAAGCCAAGCGGAGCGCTTGGCAAGCGAAGCGCTTTGGCACTCCAAGCGCTTCGCTTGGCTTCTGTGCCAAAGCTCCTGGAAAATGAAGCGGAGCGCTTCACTATTCCAGGCGCTTAGCTTGGCTCCTGGGCAGATTTTTGTCTTCAAACTCAATCTTTTTGCCCTCGCATGGCCCTCGGGTGCCTTGGACTCATCCTTCTCGATGCTTATTGATGCTCAAACACTTACGAACAAGCCACGGAGATTGGGGAACTTCAACGGGGCCATCTTTTCCATCAAAAAGGCTCGTTTTTAGCTCCAAAAACGCCGTTTCGTACCTAAGTGCCTGAAAATGCAGAAAACACAAAACGTGACACTATTCTAAAAACTAACCAAAAAAAAAGGCTAGAAGATAGCAAAAGAAGGTAAAAAAGACAAGATGAACGCGTCAAAAATACGTTCAT
>CM051455.1:116249442-116370061 GCA_028274465.1 Plantago ovata | reverse complement strand
GACGCTCCCTTGCTGAAGCTGGAAAACAATGAAAAATGGCGAAATACCATGATGCTATCAAGATCACTAAACTTGAGAGAAGTTTTCCTCACAAAACCACAGATACTGCTGGAAAGGAAACTATCTTAGGAGAACCGGTTGATACCATCGTTCCAAAACTAAGAGACGAATGGACTTCCGACGAAGCCAAAAGATTCCGTCTTGATGGCCAAGAAAGAAACATCATTATTCGATCTACTCCAGATACTATTCAGTGAAAACTGTGGGGTGCCAAAACTGCTAAGGAAGCTTGGAAAATGGTTCAAGATCTTTGTTATGGATCTGACAAAACCAAGGAAAACAAACTAGAAGTGCTAAAGTTGAAGTTTCAAAACTTCAAACAAGGTGCAAATTAGTCACTGGAAGACTTGGATTTCAAATTCACAACTCTAGTGAGTGAGATGGCTGCCTTAGGAGTTGGAAACTTCTATTCAGATTCTGAAAAGGTGAAAACCATCATTAGAAGTCTGAATCCAGAATGGATCCACACTCAGAATTTCTACTATAATCAAGGAATGCCAAATATCACTCCAACCGAGTTGTTCTCTCATCTTGCTACTGTCAATTATGAGACAAAGCAAAGAGAAAATGTGTTTACTGAATAATCGCAAAACATTGCTCTTGCTGCAAAGCCGTCATCTTCTGAAAAGAAGAATGATAAAGAGCCTTCTGATGAAAACGCTCTTGTTGTTAGAAACATGAAGAAATTCATCACTAAGGAACTTGAAAGGCGAAAAGCAAAAGAGAAGCTGAAAAAACAGCTTGGTAACAACTACCATAACTACAGGAATGAAGCTAACTCGCTGAACAAGCAAGCTCAGCAAGCAAACTCCTCCGAAGAACCAGAAGTTGGCAATGATCTTTGCTTTTATTGCAAGAAGCCTGGACACTTCAAAGCAAACTACCCCTTACTGAAAGGGAAATCTGTTGAAAAGAAGAAGAAGTTCAAGAGGGCTTTGATTGCTGAAGAAAAGAAAAAGCTTCAAGAAAAAATCGATGCTCTTTGCATTAAAACAAGCTCTGAAGACAGTAAGGTAGAGAGTTCAGACACTGAAGAAGAAGAAGCCACTCTTGACGTAGAGATTGGCAAGGAAGTTTGTGGAATAGCTATGGAAGCTTATCCAGATGTGTCAAACTACGAGTTCTGCCTCATGGCCGGTCAGGTAAATTGCCCTACCTCTGACTCTGATTCATAGAGTGAAGATGACATTGACCTTGATAGAATTCAAGGAGAAATCGAAAGATTTGAGAAAACTCTGAGCAAACAGCAAGAGAAACTATAGAATGCTGAACTTCTGACTAAGCAAACTACTGAAAAGTACGTGTTGCTGAGCGTTGAGTCAGAAAAGAAGGATGCTGAAATATTGCATCTCAAGAAGCTAATTGTTGAAGCTACAGAGAAGAATGCTCAAATGGCAATAGAATTGGAAGAGTATCAGTCCTCAATTCTAAAGTTACTTGCTGAAATACAAGAAATGAAAAAGATGAAAGTCAATTTCAAATCTTATGCGGATGCTAGTAACACGCTGACTGAACTAAACTCTTATCTGAGAGATACATCTCAGAAAGAAGGTTTAGGTGCCACGTATGAAGGTGATGATGTAATACTCTTGAGTAAAGACAAATCACCAATCACCTTTGTTCGTGCAACTGATAGTGGTCAACCAGAACTCTATCAAATTGGTCAATCTAAGGTTGCTGAAATAAGCAATCAAGTACCTACGACCGAAGAACCCGTTGTTGCTACTCAAAGTAACAAGACTTTAAAAGGAAAACAGGTTGCTGAAAAGTAAACTGTTCAGAAAAAGGATGTTGTAAAGCATTCCGCCAAACAAGTTGCTGAAAAGCAAGTTGTTAAGACTAAAGGCAAGATTACTAAAAGTAATCAGAAGACCTTTGCTGACAAACCTGAATCAAGTAAGGTTGTTGAGACAAAAGCTCAGCATACTCCGAAAAGTGGACTTGGATTCAAATCCAAGCAAAATCAACTTTTTCATGAGTATAAGCAAAGTCAGCAAAGATACTTCAAAGAGTTGATCAAAACCAAGCCTAAGAGTACTAACAATACTCAAAATGCTAGGACTAGAAGGAATCTTGCTAGAAAAGAACTTACTGAAAAGTATGTTCAGCAAAAGGGTCAACCAAGCAAGACACCACATCAGAAAGTGGACTTGATTAGCAATGATCAAAAGTCTTTCGGTTCTAAACTCTCTAGTTCCTCAGCAAGTAGAAAACAAGTCAAGATTGAAAAACTCAAGATTTGGGTTTCCACCGGACGTTTTCTTGAACATGTTAATGGACATCCAATATTGGATAATTAACTTGTTTGCTCTTGATTGTGCAAACTTTAGCCACGGAGACAAACAATGCAATTTGGCACTTTGACAGTGGTTGTGGAAAGCACATGACGGGCAATAAGAAAAACCTTATAAACTATAGCCGGTGGTCTAAAGGTCCAACAATAAGGTTTGCTGGTGGAGGCTTTGGTTCTACTAAAGGTTATGGTGACGTGAAGTTAGGATGCATTACCATTTCGGGAGTTGTTTATGTTAAAAATCTTAAGTTTAACCTTTTCAGCATGAGTAAATTTGCTGACAAAGGTTACTTCATCAAAATCAAAAGTGATGAATGTAAACTTATTGACTTTGAGACAAAGAAGGTTATCATGGTTTCTAGAAGATCAGGAGGTCTCTATACCGTAGATTGGTCTTCAACAATCGTTGAAAAATGCCTTATCTCAGATCATGATTGCCTTGCTGAAAAAGCATGGTTATGGCATAAACGAACAAGTCACCTAAACTTCAAGACGCTGAATAAGCTGTCCAAAAAGGCACTTGTAGTTGGATTAACTAAGGTATCTTTTAAGAAGGATGGTGCTTGCACTGCTTGTCAGCAAGGAAAGCAAACCAAAACTTCTTTCAAGAACAAGGCAGTACCGTCAACTGCAAAACCTTTACAACTCTTGCACATGGACTTGTTTGAATCTTCTTCAACAAGCTATGCTGGCAAGAAGTATGGTCTGGTGGTGGTAGATGACTATTCAAGATTCACTTGGGTAGTGTTTACGAAACACAAGTCTGGAACAAGGACTGAAATACCTAACTTGCTGAACAAGCTCGAAGTCATGAAAAATGACAAGGTAAAAGTCATAAGAACAGACCATTGTACTGAGTTTGTAAACCAATACATAACTGAGTATTGCACTTCCAAAGGCATACAACATCATTTATCCTCAGTAAGGACACCTCAACAAAATGGTGTTGCTGAAAGGAAGAATCGTACCCTTAAGGAAGCAGCAAGAACAGTGCTTGCTGACACTGAAATAAGTGAAGCTTATTGGGTTGAAGCGATTAATACCGCTTGCTATACTCAAAATAGATGCTTGATAACTAAGGAATACAACAAAACTCCCTATGAGTTATTTGTTGGAAGACCTCCTAACATCACTCATCTAAGAGTATTTGGTTGCAAATGCTTTGTTCTTAACAATGATAGAGAATACTTAAGAACATTTCAACCAAAGGCAGATGAAGCGATATTTCTTGGCTACTCCTTGCATAGTAAAGCTTATAGAGTTTACAACAAAAAGGCACAAAAGATCGAAGAGTCAGTGCATGTTGTATTCTATGAAAAATCACAAGGAGTTCCTACTGAAGAAGAAATACCAGAATGTATGAAGAAATTACTCATACACAAGCAAAGAACTGAATCCGATGCTAGAAATGTCAAATCAATTGAACTTAATGATGATTCTGACAATGACACTCCTACCCCAAGTCATGACATGATAAATGTAGTTCATGATAAATAATTTCCGGCTAAGGACGCAGTTGCTCCCGATGTTGCTGAAACAACGCAACTTCCTGTGTCTGCTGACGAGTTACCTCAAACCGGCAATGCTGAACAAGCAGTTGCTGATGAACCAATTTCAGCAGACACACAACAAGATACCAGTAGTACTGAACAAGTACATGCTGAAACGCAAACATATCCATATCCAAAGAGCAGAAAACCTGTTAATAAGTGGATTAGAGATCATCCCTCTACGGATACGATTGGTGATATTGACAAACGCCAAGTGACTAGATCGAAAGTATCTACTAATCAAGAACTTGCTGAAGAAGCAAATGTTATTGTAGTAGAAGCTTTGTTCTTTTGCTTTGTATCAGAAATTGAGCCCAAGACCATAGAAGAAGATTTAAAGCATTCTGAATAGATCAAGGCAATGCAAGAAGAACTAGATCAATTTGAAAGGAACAAAGTCTGAAAACTTGTACCCCTTGCTGAAGGAAAGAAAGCAATTGGTACAAAGTGGGTGTTCAGAAACAAGCTGAGTGAGTCTGGAGAAGTAACAAGGAACAAAACACGTTTAGTTGTTCAAAGTTATTGCCAGACTGAAGGATTGGACTATGATGAGTCTTATGCACCAGTTGCAAGATTAAATGATATTAGACTTTTCTTAGCCTTTGCTGCTCATAATGACTTAATTGTTTATCAAATGGATGTTAAAAGTGCATTCCTAAACGGTGAACTTGCTGAAGAAGTCTACCTAGAACAACCCCCTGACTTTGAACTTCCCTCAGAAATCAAGATGGTATACAAGCTTCAGAAAGCTGTATATGGTCTAAAGCAAGCACCTAGAGCTTCATATGATACCTTAGCTAAGTTCTTGCTGGATAATGGTTTCAAGAAAGGTGAAGTTGATAAAACCTTATTTACCATGAACCATGATGGTAAAATACTCTTAGTCCAGATTTATGTGGATGACATAATATTTGGATCTAAGGACAAGCAACTTTGTGATGATTTTGCCAAACTCATGACAAACAAGTTTGAAATGAGTATGATGGGCAAATTGAATTATTTCCTAGGATTGCAATTCAAGCAACTCAAAGATAGAATATTCATAAATCAAGCAAAGTATGCAAAGGAAATGCTCATAAAGTTTAGGATCAAAGAGGAAGAGAAACCTGAAAAGATCCCTATGAGTGTTGGTACCAAATTGGGCTATACTAAACAAGACAAAAGTGTTGATGAACACAAGTATAGGAAGCTCATTGGTTCCTTGTTGTATCTAACAGCGAGTAGGCCTGACATTCAGTATGTTGTTTGTGTGTGTGCATGATGAATGTGTATTTTACACTTTCATTCGAGTCTTTTTCACCAATTTAGCTATCCTCTAGGTTAATTTAGCTTAAATTTAGTGCATTTTATTAGAATAGTGTCACGTTTCCCATTTCTTTGCATTTTTCAGGTTTTAGGTGAAAAACGTGTTTTTATGGGCAATATTGATGAAGTGGGCGAGGTTTTGGTGTTTCGAGGACATTCGTGGAGTATCTAGAAGGTTCCGGATGAAATTTGAGGCCTAGGGGACGAGTTTCAAGGCTTAAAGGTCACTAGAAGGCAAAATCCGAGTCCGAAAAGGAAAAGAAGACTAAAATCTCGTTGAAGTTGATCTGGATGTCCCAGGCGAACGGGACATGGGGCGAATCGCCCCGTACCAGGCGAATCGCCCCGTACGTTTCCGAACATTATATATATGTTTGCCCATTCTCTACGTTTTTCATACCTTTTCACATTATTTTGAGAGACGAATTCTCCAGAGCCTGTTCTGGGAATTCTTAGCATAGGAGACTCTTTTTCTTATCAATTTGGAGGATTAAGCATAGCAATTGGACCTCGTTGTTTATCAATTCTTGCTTGTGAGTTAGCAATTCTTCGGAGATTGACGCCCTTCGTTGGTAACTTGTATCTCACGATTTTTCTGCTTTTATTTATTTTTTTCAACATGTTTTCATTCAATCTTGCTATGATTCTTGTTGATTTCGATTTATCTATGAGTAGCTAAATCTATCGTTGGTGATAGTATGTGATTTCTTAGCTAGGGTTCTTAATTATGCATGAGTGGCTGTAACGCGATTTAGACTTGACTTATTGCTTTATTTCTTTGATCTATCTAAGCCCTCTATCTTCGTAGTGTTGAATTGAACGGAACACATTGGACAATTCATGATCTTAGATTTCTATGCAAACGTTCAAGTACTTCATGCATGATTATTAACCTGATGCTTTGAATGATCATACTATTGCTAACTTCCATTATTATTGATAAGAAAATCTGTGCTAAGTCGTTTGTTGAGTTTATAGTTTCCCAAAACTCCGTGTATGTAATAGAAGTTTTCTGCCTCTTCATTGGGCCCGTTGTGGATTTCTTCGTGTCGAAACGAAAGAAAAGGAAATCTTTGCCATAGAAGCTCTCTTTTAGACTTATTTAAGTTAAATTAGATAATGCTAGTTATAGTCCTTAGAGATCGACACTCGAGGTTATTTTACTTCTACACTACGTACCTTGGTTTTCGTTGTAGTTGTGAATTGCCTTTGGCTAAAAACAAATTTATTTGATTAATTGAGTCTGACAATCTCGTTCATCAGTGCAAGATTCCAATCTGATCCAAGAGATTCACGCTACAAAAAGGCACTTAAAATACTGAAATATGTCAAAGGCACAGTCACTAAAAGTACCTCTGGAACTTGTCAGTTTCTAGGTACAAGATTAATATCATGGTTCAGCAAGAAGCAAACCTGTGCTGCCAATTCATCCACTGAATCTGAATACATTGCGGATGCACCGCTCAAATCCTATAGATTCAGCAACAATCAAGAGATTATGGTATTTTTGCAAAGAAAACACCAATCTTTTGTGATAATACAAGTGCTATTGCTATCACGCAAAATCCTAAGTTCCACTCAAGGACAAAGCACATTGATATTAGACATCATTTCATTAGAGATCATGTGGAAAAAGGAGACATTGAGGTTGTAAAAGTAGGTATTGATGATCAACTTGCTGACATCTTTACCAAGCCCCTTCCAGATAATAGGTTCGCAATGCTAAGGTATAACCTTGGATTGATTGAACTACCTCAATAAAAAGGGATACATTTGGTTGGATTGCTGAAACAGGCATTTAGCAAGCCAATGGTTGCTTAAAGGTTATTTATTCCTTGAAAAGTCCCTTTCCACTAACCTTTCTGAAAGAAATGTTTGTACACGAAATGTTTGTTGAAACAGGCATTCAGCAAGTAATTCCTTCAAACCGGGTATTTGTTAGGAAACTTGATCACTTGCGGAGACGGGTACTCAATAAGAAAACTTCAAAGATTGCTGAAACTGGCATTCAGACAATCAAGGATACTGAAACAGGTATTCAAGTATCAAAAGAAAAATCTAAGATGGGAACTCAGCAAAGAGCAAAAATGTTTCTCACTAAAAGAGAATTTACCTAAAAATATCTCAATATAAAAATAATTTACTGAGACGGGAACGCAGAAATATCTTTGACCCTAAGAAATATGAGATATTTGATTAAAGGGGAACTTTCAGCAACTACAAGGCTGGTTACTTGAAAAGTAATTACTAAAGTCAGAAGGATTAAAATTGCTGAAAAGATTCTTGTATACTTCAGCAAACAATTAGCTTTGAAGTAAAAGAGATCAAATCCCGTGAATCAAGGTAAAATCAATTGTGACGTTAATCGTGGCACATATAAACTCGCTGTAAATCATGACATGAAATACAATCGTGGCCATTAATTTTAAAGCAGTTGATGATCTAACGGTTAATATTACAAAGAGAAAGCATGCTCTGACGTTTCGTGTTAGTGGACCACTACGCATTTAATGCAAAGGCTCCACTAACTCGTTGAATCTCTGTTTTACCCTTGCTGAGAACTCAAAACCATTGAGCTTCTCACATAACAGAGATACTATATAAATGAAGAGTTAGAGAAAGACAAAATTCTTTAACTCACATTTCCTTTCTCTGCAAAAATTCCCTAGCCTGTGCTCTGAATTACTGTACCGCCGGTAAAAAAGAAAAGTCTGTTTTTCGTACTTCCCCAACCCTTCCTACTATATAAGAGATGGCTCCCAAGAGACAATCTTCTATGAACACTAAGTCATCAAAGGCAGACAGTGCTGGAAAAAGCACTGCTCCTACTCTGGTGTAAAACACAGTAAAAATTGTGTTGAAAAACGACTGTATAACAGAGAGACCCATGCCTCCTACATATCTCGACACTGCAAAGTGTGAGCAGATGATGCCATGGGGCGGTTTGCCAAAGAGAACTATATAAGATACTTCTATGAACAAGAACTAGATGAAGAAAATCTTGAGGCGTTGAGTCACATAAATCAACAAGGCCTACTTTTCTTCATCACTGCTCGCACTAAGAAAGTGAGCATGCTGGACACTATAGAATTCTACAACAATGCAGAAATCCAGACCCTTACTGATGGACAAGGAATCCCTGAAAAGTGATTTCTACAACTGTTCAAGGGAAGCAAATCATCCTGAAATGGATTGATTTAGCTAACATCTTTCAGATTCCAACTACTGGAACTAAAGATGACATCAATGCCACTGATGAAGAAATAGAAGCTTTCTACAGTGATGTCAGAAATGAAAGGATGAAGAAAGGAGAGATTGCTCCTGTGACTTGGACTAAGCACACAAAAAGGAACCATCTCTGCCATTCACTTGGTCGAGTAGCACTGCTACTAATCAAAGTTTTAGACTCCCAAGTTGGAGGAATAGACCAAGTAAGCCTAAGAAGATGGCCATTGCTGATGCATATCTATGAAAGCAAAACAAACATCAACAGGGCTAAGTACAATTTCAACAGACTTGTTGATTGTGTTACAAAGTTCAAGGTCAAGGTTGAAGACAACACAGTCTCACCTTCCCTTCCGGTGATGCATGGACTGAAAATATGCTACATCCTTGAACATTATCAGATTCAGCTGAGAAACCCACTGCCGATTAAGAAATCAGTATGCAATGTGGGAAGAGCTTTCTACAAGCTGAATGGACCTAAGGCTGCTGACAACAAGTCAAGGAAAGCAACAGCTGCAAATGTTTTTGAGACTGATAACCAGTCTAGGAATACAACAGCTGCAAATGTTGCTGCTGATACTGCTGCGGTTGCTGACACTACTGCACCCAGCAAAAGATCAAAGAAAAAGAGGAAAGCTGATGATGATACTCAGACTGTAGCTTCATCAGCTGATCCTATTCCTAAGAAGGCAAGGACAAAGACCACAAGAAATAAAACAACGGCAAGAAACTCCGTTCCGGCTGCCCATGTCATTCAAGATGTTGACACTCCAGTGGTTGCTGAAAAGCAAACCACTGTAGTAGATGTTGCTGAAGTGTTTGCAGAAGCCTTCACTAATCCAATTAACTTGGAACCATCTGCTGAAGCAAGACCACAAGGCAGTGGAAATGAAAATCCTGCCTTACAAAGAATAGAAGATGTCTACATTGTAGATAATCTTGATGATACTACTCTAGAACCAGCAAGTGACATTTCTGCAGACCTAAGAAAGGCTGCACTTGCTGAAAATGTTGCCAGCAAAGCAACAGAAGTAAAAGAGGCAGTTGCTGAAATAGCAACTAGTCAAGTCCAAGAAATTGATGAAGCTGCAATTGCTGAAGAACCAGTTGTTGAGACTGTAACAGTTCAAATCCCAGAGTTTGCTGAAACTCAACAAGAAACATCGTTCGACGACGCATCTCATGATGCTGAGAATGTTAGACCGAGTTCACCAATAACTTCTATTGATTAAGTCCAATTGGTGCTGACTGACCTAAGCCAGCAAATGGATATGGAGATTGATGACAACTCCAACAAGTCAGTGGAACTATTCATGACAAGTAGTGAACTTAGAGGTCTAGATATTTCTGCTCAACTTGTCAACTCAGAGACAAGGGAGATTGTTGAATCTGCACAGCCTTCTCAAATAGAGCAAGAGAAGAAGTCTGCTGAAGAACAAGCCCCAGGTAATGAAGATGCTATCAATGCTGAAAGGACTGAGTCACCACCTGCCATTCTTCAGCAGGTAGTTAACTCAGATATAAGCAAAACTTCACTATTTGAAAATTTATCTTTAGCTAATATGATTATTTCTTTACAAACTTCTCAAGATACAAGTCAGAAGATTGCTAAAACTTCTGCACCAGAATCAACAACTCCTGTTCAGCAGGTAGATGAAAATTTTGGTAACTTTACTAAGTTTAAAAACTTAGTACTTGTATCTAACAAAGTGTTATTTCAGGACAAACAATTCAAGAATGCTGCTATAGCTCCTGAAGCAATGGAAATAGTTCCCGCACAACTAAGTGTGCAACATGAGCTTGCTGAAAATCAGCAGGTAATTCATGTTACAGTTTTAGACTCTAAAACAATTTTTCAAAACTTTCCTGAAAATAACCTTACTCTTATTCAGGCTCAAAAGGAGAATGATGAAGCGGTTCACATCACAGAAGTCCATGAAGTTAGTTCCGAAGAACTATACTCAAACTTCAAAAGAAACACTTTGACCAGAGTTGCTAAGTCTGTCAGCAACTGGCAAAGGTACAAAAGGATGGACTTTTCAGATCTTCACATCCATCTATCCAATGAAAAGAAGAGAAACTCTCTATTCAAACTCGAGACGTTTGTACACTCTATACTTCCTGAAGAACTCTCATATTCTCAGCAAATGAGTTCAAATCTGATTGCAACAATCAGAGAGAATATGAAAGCTAAGTTCAAGAGTGCCTCTCCAGCTGAACAAGCTGTGATGCTCAAGGGTTCCTTTGTACCCGTGGTGGCTGATCCCCACAAAATCAATGAGGAAGAAGAAGTTACAAGTGCTACTAAGTACAAACATCTTGAGTTAGTTATACTGACAGATGATGATAAAGAAGAAGAGGATGAAAATATCCTTAAAAACACAAGTGATGATGAAACCAAGGATTCAAAGGACAGCAAGAACGATGATGATGATAATCAAGGTCCTAGTCCGGTTGCTGGCGGAGTAAAGTTGGCAGTTGCTGATCAAGTAAATCAAGCTGATGCTGCAAATCAGCAAGCTGAACAACCTCCCAGTCAGCAACAAGAATATGCTCATACTCCTGCTGAGAAAAGTACTCCAGCAACTGAACAAGTTGCTAAGACTGAAGAAGAGTACGCCAGAAAGCATGCTGAAATTCCTAAAGGCAAAGCTAAGCTTTCTGATGCCGAGTTAGCTTTACTCGAAGCTAAGGTAACTGATTCAAACCTTGGAGAAAATGAAGTAATGGATGAAGATTACCAAAGAGCATTACAGAATAGTCTACAGATTCACAACAGACACACTCAACATCTTGATATTGCTCAATCTTCAGGAGTGAACAACAAGGAAGATTCCTCCCTTCCACTTACTACTGGTGAAACTCCAATTGTTGAGTCAAAAGAGTTGCCTTCAGCAACCACTCAACCCAAAGTGACTGAGGCTAAGGATTTAGGTGTCAAGGTTGCTGGCCTTGATGAACCTTTTGAAGAAGAAGATTTTTCTGATTTCTCAGCAAACGACGAAGAAAAGTCCAAGAAAGCTGAACCCAAGTTGGTAGAAATTCCTCCAGCATCTCTCGTTAATGATGAAGGAGATATGGAGAGAAGTCGCTTACTGAGAAACGATGATCAAATCGCCACTGAAATCAAAGCCCACTCACGTACTCCCTCTTTAGTAACGTTCCCAAATATTGAGGAGTTTACTCCTAGAATAAAAGTACTAATGGCTGTTCACAAAGCATGCCAAGAAGAGGATGATGCACTGCTTGCTGAGAGTCCACTTGACATTGAAAAATAACTGACTACTGTGCTGAGACGCACTACTACACTTACCATAGCTCAGAAAGACATAAGTCTACATCACAAAATCTATGAAGATGATGTCAGTCAAGCACTCAAGCTCGCTAAAAGCACATTGACGAAGGCTCAGGCTATACTGGAAGAAAAAGTAAACAATGAGCGAAGACATGAGGAGAATCTGGCTTTTATTAAAGAAGAATTGTTCAAGATGACTTCTGATCAGCAAGACATGATTCTTAAATACAACAGCCTCAATATTCTTGCTGAAAACTGCAGTGAGTTTTTCTCTTTACACATCAAGCCAATGATGCAATCCATGTCTAAGGGGGAAGATTCTAAAAAAAGAAAGTCTTCAAGAGTAAAGTCCAATACTCCCTCTGAAGCTCCATTAAAGCTGCCTGGACCGCCTCCCAGAGAACCTCTTGCTGAAACAGAGCAAAGTTCTAAAAGAAGAGCTGAAACAGATTCTGAGAGAAGTTCAGCAAATCCTAAAAGGAGAAGAACTTCTGCTGATACTCAAGAATTCTGTCACACTGAAAGTCACCAAGGCATTAATGAAGATGATGATAATAATGATGACCAAACAATAGCTCAAGCTATAAGGGCCAAGCCTCTTTCTGCCTTAACTCCATCTGGCCAATCCAAACATTTCTCTTCTAACTTCAGATCTTCAGCAAAGGATCATAAAAATGCTAAGTCAAGAAGAAGAAAGCAAAGACAGGAAGAAAGAAGGCTAGCTAACATTGCCATCGGCACTTGCATTGATACACAAAGACCAGCAATGAGGAACCCACTCAGAATGTGATCAGAAACCTCCATGGTTGCTGGATCATAAAGCTGGAAGACCTTTTGGCCAATGACTTCTTTCCAACTGTTGTACTGAATCAAATGTACACTTGGATTGAATTAAAAGTCACAATAAAAGAAAGGGATCCTCCTCCCTACCCAAGGAACATTGCTATAAAATGGCTGAACATAGAAATTTTGGTAAGAAGAACTTCCATCAGCAAGAAGATGAAGCAAGAGCCTGATTTAATCAAGCCGATGAATGTTTCTTACTTTAATGATCCTCATACCAGAAGTCCAAAAAGAAATATGGCTTGATTCCTTATGAATACTTCTATCTCACTGCAAAGGATCAAGAAGAAGACCTTCTCTGGTTAAGGAAGATTCATGCCAACAAGGGAATTTCAGACACTCAGCTACTACATGCTAGCAATTAGGGCATGCACTTGTGGGTAATACACTACAAAGAGATGAATGGTGAAAACCATCACTATACTGCCTGCAAGAATGCAAGAATTATTCAACTTGAAGTCCGTAAGCTACTTGAAGACTACGAGAAGGACTGTGTTGAATTCACTGCTCTTGCTGAAAAGAGTGTGAAAGAGATTCTTAGAGAATCCTCTGCTGGAATAGACTAGTCCTTTGGAAAGCTTTGTTTTGCTTGCTGATTACTTTAGTTATCTATGAACTTTCTTGTAAACTTACTAAAAGATAACTATCAGCAATGAACTTTTTGACTCTTATTGGTTCTTGATTATGCAAATTACTTTATGCTTACTGTTTTATTATTCAAGTATGTTTGCATTAATCAACTGATTTAATCAACATCAGAAACCTCTGAAAGAGTAACAATTAATTTAGCCATGGATTGCTAAAATCAAAAAGGGGGAAATTTGTTAGGAAACTTGTAATTTTTTATGAGCAATTAACCATGCTAAATTAAGGAAATTCCAGTAAGTAGTACTCTTAAGGTCCATAGGAATTTAGAATTTTAAGGACATTGTAAAATCGGAACGTTTGCTGAAAGACTTAGTGTAGGTACTAGTTAGGTTCTCTCGTTTGCTAATGATGTACTTTGTTTTTACAAACAAACTATTGAAGACCTAGAATCGCTCAGAAAGTTGAAGATTCGAAGACTGAAGACTTAGAAGAATTCTGAGAAAGGTATCTACAAAGGCACATGTTGCTTCAGAAAGTGAGAATCTCAGCAACAGCTTGCATAAGCGAAAATCTATATGACAGAGTAGGTTGTGCTTGCTGAAACTGAGATCGACCACTTGCTGACAACATATGTGACCTCCTTGCTGAAGAGTGCTTGCATTTTTTATCCAACGTTCACATTTGAATTTGATTCAAATGAACATTAAATGCAAAGTAGGCACGCGAAGAACATGAAGACAAGAAGACAAATGAAGGACGTTGCTGAAAGTACAAAAGCAAGATAGTGACATCTTAAGGTACAAAGCCTTAGAATTTGAAATTCAAACGGCTCCCTTGAGACACTATAAATAGAGGACATCAGGCAAGAGTAGAAAGGTGTGTCAACAACGTGATCAAACTCTTACTTGTGCTTTAAACACTTAAAACCTTCTATACTCTTTACTTTTACTGCCTATTGATCCATTCCAAGACTTAAACTTGAAACAGAAGCTACTTGTGAAGAAGTAGAACATTCACGGCTAAGAAATTAGTTAAGTGTTCTTTCTTTCGAGCAAGAACAAGTCTTGACACCAGAAACAGTCAAACTTGCTTACTGCAAAGTATTACAAGTTGTGTTTCTCTAGATAACTTGTTATAGCTGAAAAGTTATATTCAAGTGATCTCATCCCAAACCTCTCTAACTGATAAACACCCTTTTCAGGCGTGAAATTCAGGGGGAATTAATCAAACATTGTGTTGTTGATTATAAGTCCCAAGTTTGGTGGAGAACAAGGATACAGTTCTCTAGTTAGGTTGGAAACGAAGCAAGTGTGCTTTGGTTTCTGAAGAATCATTAGTGATAGGATTTGTAAGGAACCTCACATTTTATCATAGTGGATTCAGTCCTAGAAAGGACAAACTGTATTAGTTGAGAGATTACGCCACTCTCAGATACCACTATAAAAGTGTTTGTGTGATTTACTTTACTGCACTTAGTTTTCAGCAAGTTATATTTCTCGTACATTGTCACTCTGCTCACTTGCTGAAACTAGCTCTCTGAAAAGCACTTATTGTAAAAGACTTCCGCACTCTGTTTTTAAGTATCAGCGAACTCATTACTGAAAAGTAATAAGTACTTGTTGAGAATGTTAAGTACCAGCAAATTCATTACTGAAAAGTAATAATCACTTGCTGAGAAAGTTTTAAACGACGAAAATTTTGAAAAGACTATTCAGCCCCCCCCCCTAGTCTTTTCTGATAGTGTATATGTCCTAGAGACAGTCCTTACTAAGGGCATAGTGCCCTTATAGAGGGCATATATGTACTATTACACAGGTCAACGTAATATAATATATGTTTGTTGCTTTTACTATTGAGTATCGCTTTCATATTTATATTACACCAGGTATGCAGCATGTCATATCTCTATTACTGTCTGTATTGATATTAAACATGTCCCCTCGTATAGATGACCGATCACACAGATAGTCGAAGCTATGTGAGTTATCATCTATCCCAAACTCTCCCTAGTCGAGGTTCATCTCGGATGTAGGGGTCTGAATGAACCAGACGAGACTAGTATGCGTGGAGGTTATACTTGTTGGAGCAAGTGTGAGCCGATCCCACGACCACGGAACGGATAGTTGGACAATCGAGAAACGTTCCCATAACTGCGCATAGTTGTTCGAAGAAGGTTTATCGAACAATGGAAGTACCCACCGGACACTCCCATCGATGTATACTCTACACCGAAGTGTCTATGGGAACCAGTAAGTTGTCGAAGTGATGCCAGTCGTCCTTTGTACTTACAGGACTTTATCATCACATTTGTTGCCCCATATCCTTGGTGGACCCGTCGATGTCAGCTCTGAATAAGCAGTTGACCTTAGACACGATCCAGGATTATGGCTACATACAAATGGGGATGATAAGTGATTCTGTTAAGGATTCATCTCTCAAGTGTAGCACAGGAGAGTAGTGCTCATAGTCTGCATAGTTGTGTTGGTAAAGTCACTGGCCAGTGCAAATGATATATTATGATGGTCATAAGTATATCTTAACCAAGCAACTCCCTGAGATGCCCGTGGATGTATTATTGGGATAGACACTTCATCGATCCTAGATACATTCGAGCAAGTCAGATGAAGGGACGTTACCATCTCCGTGTTGAGCGCAACAGGCTTCGCAACGAAAGGGTTAGCTTTGAGAAACCTCTCAAACGTCCTCATGTATTAATATTGCAAATGCAACCGTCTAGGAATTCCATGTTGCCTAGTCTAGGACTTGCTTAATACGATGAGGCCCTATGGGTCACACTATGCGGTGATTCAGCCTATCAGAATATCCTTGAAGATGGAATCGCAATTAATTTGGAATTAATCGTGATTGATGGATTATAATTGATTTGGAATTAATTATAATATTTGGTGCTCAATTAATGATTTGGAATTATTAATTGAATTGACTAATTAATTGTATTTTATGTAAATACAATTAAAGATTATATTTTGGAAATATAATAGAGGTTTGATTTGAAAGGATATGTTAATTTAGAATTAACATATGCACCTGGGCAAAATCTACTTGGACTTTGGATTGCCTTAGAACTATAAGTGGGTCCCAAAATTGGGACCCACCTCCGGTAGGACTGGGCGCGCGCGCGCATGGATAAGATAGGGGAAGGAGTTCGACTCCTTCCTCTATTAGAAGTCCAAGGGATAAGTTAGATTTTCCTGATTGAGTTTTAATTTGATTGGGAATGAATCTAAACTTGATATTGGTTTCCTTGTGCGCTAAGAATTAGATTCTTATTCCTTTACGAAGTCTAATTGCTTATGTTTTAGGCTTCTATTGACTACTATATATAGTAGACTATTAGAGAGCTTTTGACATAGACTTTCACAGTTATTCTACCCAGTTTTCTTAGAGAAAATAAAAAGCTCTCCCCTCCTCTTAGCCACCCGCGCGCGCCACCTCACCGGAGGAATCGCCGCCCCATCTTCTTGGTCACACAAAGAATATCCTAGCATTCTTCCGATAAGCTGTTCATCCGTGGATACCAAGGTTGAGGTTCTAGGAGCTGGAAACTAACTCTTATTATCTTGCAGATAATCAGAGTTTTGTAGATATCTTCGACTTCGGCGAAGGAGAAGATACACCGGATTATTACGAAGACTTGGAAGCTGCTTTGGAAGTAAGGTTAGTCTTCTAATTGACGTGTTTATATATATACGACATATGCATAATCAATTAACCTGTATGATAAGAAAATATTTGAAATTCCGCTGCGTACCCTAGGGGTAACTCTGACCATATTTTCTTACAGTGGTATCGGAGCCAGGTTAATTGATTACGTATATACGTATATATATTGTATGATTTTGTAGATATGTGGATGCAATTGATTCTATGATTAATTCGATTTTCAAAAGTTTTATTTTTTTATATACATTTAGAATTTATATATTTTTCAAAAAAAATAAAAATATTAAATATATATATTTTTTGACCGGACCGCTTGCGTGACGCATGCGGCGGGCGCCTGCGGCACCGTAGGCACCGTGCCCGCGGCACGGGCGCCTACCCGGGTACCTGCGGACGCAGGCGCCCGGCATCTGGGGCGCCGGGCACCTGCACCCGCGGCGCCGGTACCCGTGTGCCGCGGGCGCCGGGCGCCCGGGGTCGCTGGTACCGTGGGGACGGGACTAGGTCCCGTCCCATGTTTTCTTGTATTGGCGACCTCGTCTTACAGACTCGCAGTGATCGTCAGATTAGAGTAAGCCTATGGTTATGACTTACTGCACATTGTATCTAGCGACCTCGATAGGTACAGTATGTAGGGCATCGGGTTAAATCCTACCGGTCATATTATGCTATGCGACCAGCCCCCGTTGGAGTATAGCATAGTATGGATTTGGATCTTGGCCACTACGGTAACTTGTTGGACATTACCCGTATGTTTGTTGTGGGGGCAAACATATGTGAAAATAGTGGGAGCTAAACAGCTAAAGGACCTTGTTGTTTAGTTATGTTGACTGTGTATTTAGAAATAATATTTCAATAGTTGATTTATTATTTTCGTTCTATATTATTTCTCCTTAGGATATTAGAAATGGCGAGTATCTCGCTCCGTGCTGTCTTAGAGAAGCAAATTTTGATCGGACCAAACTTCCTAGATTGGATCAGGAATATACGTTTGGTGCTGAGGTACGAAACGATTGAGTACGTCTTGGACGAGGTCATTCCCGTGTGCCCCGAAAATCAGACTGCCGATCAGGTTGCTGCTTGGAATCAAGCCAACAAGGCAAAGTCTGATAAGCATCTTGAGGATGCTAGATCCGCGCAGTGTATTATGCTGGCGGCAATAAGCAATGAGCTGCAAAGGCAACATGAAAGCATGTTGCCATATGAGATGTTGAAGCATCTAGAGTCGCTCTTTAAGACGACAACTAGAAGTGTTGAATTTGATTTCATCAAAGAGATACACAGATGCAAGCTCAGTGAAGGAGGGAACATGTCTGAGCATGTTCTCAAAATGATTGGTCTCTTTGAAAACCTTGCCGATGCCTGATGAATGTGTATTTTACACTTTCATTTGAGTCTTTTTCACCTATTTTAGATATCCTCTATGTTAATTTAGCTATATTTTAATGCATTTTATTAGAATAGTGTCACGTTTCCCTTTAGATTTTATTTTACAGGTTTTGGTTGAAAATCGAGGATTTCCGGGAAATTATATTGAAGTTGACAAGGAATTGGTATTCCAGAAGCCTATTTGGAGTATCTGAAGGTTTACGGATAGGATTTGGAGTCTAGGGGTCGAATCTGGAGGTTAGAAGGCCACTAGAAGTCAGAAACCGAGTCCGAAAAGGGGAAGAAATCCAAAAACGCGTCGAAAACGCGGAATTCCGCGAGATTTTCTCTGGGGCGAACCGCCCCACACCGTGCGAACCGCCCGGTGTGTGGGGCGAACCTCCCCACACTATTTCGAGGCCTATATGTAGTTGCTCAGTTTTCTCCGAAAATCATACTTTTCCAGACCTACTTTCTCACCTTTCTCTGTAGTTTTAGGTAGGGACTTCCCAGAGCCTGTTCTGGGGGTTCGTAGCTTAGGGGACTCTTTTTCATAGCAGTTTGGAGCTTGTAGGATCGCAATTCTTCAGAGATTGACAACCTTCGGTAACATTGTATCTTACAGTTTATTCTACTTATTTTTTATACCTTTCAACATGTTTTCTTCTATGATTTCTGTTGATTGCATGCCTATTATGAGTAGCTAAACTTATCGTTGGTGGTAGTATGTGAATTCTTAGCGAAGGGAAGATAATCATGCTAATGGCTATATGGCGCATTATACTCCGTGTTATTGCTTTATTTCGTTGATCAGGCTCAGCCTAAATTCTCGTATGTTGTATTAATTATTATGCACAATGGGACCCTCGTTGACCTATACGCGAGTTTATCTTCGTAGTGTTGAATAATTACGGAACACATTAGGACAATAGTGATTGACTTGTCAGAATCGTTATCTTCGTAGTGTTTAATAATTGCAACAGGACATTAGATTGATCAAAGATCTCCATGCAAGACCGAGGAATTTATGCATGATTATCGACCCGTTATGCTTTGAAGGATCATACTATCACCAATCTCCATTATCTGCTAGAAACCCCTTTGCTATATGTCTGCTGTTTTATATTCTAAATTAGATTTGATAAAGCTAGTTATAGTCCTGAGAGAACGACACTCGAGTCATTCTACTGTTACACTACGGTTTTCGTTGTAGTTGTGGATTGCCTTTCGCTAAATAACAAATATTATTTGCTGAACCGGAACCCGACATATCCGCGTTCGTCAATGCCGGCGTTAAGCTAGAGAACAAGATCATGGTGATCTTTGTCCTTCAATCATTGCCGAGTTCGTATTCGCAGTTCATCATTAATTACACGATGAATGCGAAGGACGTAACACTGCCTGAACTTCATAATCTGCTGAAGACATATGATTAAACTCTTTCTAAGAAGGAAAAGTCGATCATGCTTGTTGGGCAACCGTCTAACCCAAACCCGAGAAATAAAGGTGCTAAGGGTAAGGGAAAGTCGGGAGCCAAGGCTAACACTTGGAGTGATAAGCCTAAGCGTCCGAACCAGAAAAGGAAGTTCAGTAGAAGCGGAAGGCTACGCACAGATGAATGTCTTTTCTGTAAGCAGAAAGGACATTGGAAGAAAGATTGCCCTAAGCTTAGGGCAGATCAAGCTAAGAAGCCATCGGCTTCTAGCTCAGATATGTTTGTTATTGAAATGAACATGACTACTTTTGACTCCAATGGTTGGGTATTAGATACAGCCTGTGGCTCACACATTTGTAATAATGTGCAGGGGCTAATTGATCACAGGCTAGTCAAGCAAGGTGAAATCGCCTTGCATGTTGGGAACGGCAATCCAGTTGAAGCCAAACGTGTTGGACGCAGCAAGATAGATTTACCTTCGGGACAATGTTTAGAACTTGATAATGTTTATTTTGTTCCATCCATTGTCAGAAATATTATTTCGATTCCATTGTTAGACAATATGGGTTTTTCCTTTCGATTTGCGAATAATACTTGTTATTTTTCATTAAATGATCAGTATTATGGAAAAGCTCGCTTGGTGAATGGTTTATATATTTTGAAAGTAGTCTACCTTTATTTCAAATACATAACAAACAACCGTCTTCAAGTAGGAAGAATAATCCATCTTATCTATGGCGTTGTCGGCTAGGCCATATCAATGAAACACGGATTCAAAGACTAAGAAAGTTGGACTACTTAGAACCATTTGATTTTGAATCATATGGTACATGCGAATCATGTGTTAAGGGTAAGATGACGAACAAACCTTTTGTTGGACAAGGTGTTCGTGCCACTCGCTGCTTAGAGCTCATACATACCGATGTATGTGGACCTTTTAAAGTCCATGCGCGTGGGGGTTATGTAAGAAAATACGGTCAGAGTTACCCCTAGGGTACGCAGCGGAATTTCAAAAATTTTTCTTAACATACAGGTTAATTGATTATGTATATGCCGTATATATTTAAACACGTCAATTAGAAGACTAACCTTACTTCCAAAGCAGCTTCCAAGTCTTCGTAATAATCCGGTGTATCTTCTCCTTCGTCGAAGTCGAAGATATCTGCAATACTTTGATTATCTGCAAGACAATAAAAGTTAGTTTCCAGCTCCTAGAACCTCAACCTTGGTATCCACGGATGAACAGCCTATCGGAAAGAATGCTAGGATATTCTTTGTGTGACCAAAAAGATGGGGCGGTGATTCCTCCGGCAGGTGGCGCGCGCGTGTGGCTTATAGAGGAGGGGAGAGCTTTTATTTTCTCTAAGAAAACTGGGTAGAATAATTCTCTAAGAATTTGATTCTTCAACTTTGTGAAAATCTATGTCAAAAGCTCTCTAATAGTCTACTATATATAGTAGTCAATAGAAGCCTAAAGCATAAGCAATTAGACTTCATAAAGGAATAAGAATCTAATTCTTATCGCACTAGGAAACCAATTTCAAGTCTAGATTCATTCCCAATCAAATTAAAACTCAATCAGGAAAATCTAACTTATCCCTTAGACTTCTAATAGAGGAAGGAGTCGAACTCCTTCCCCTAATCCATCTCGCGCGCGCGCGCGCGTTTCCTAAGGGTGTTAGGTGGGTCCCAATTTTGGGACCCACTTATAGTTCTAAGGCAATTCAAACTCCAAGTAGATTTTTCCCATGTGCATATGTTAATTCTAAATTAACATATCCTTTCAAATCAAACCTCTATTATATTTCCAAAATATAATCTTTTAATTGTATTTACATAAAATACAATTAATTAGCCAATTCAATTAATAATTCCAAATCATTAATTGAGCCACCAAATATTATAATTAATCCCAAATCAATTATAATCCATCAATCACAATTCCAAATTAATTGCGATTCCATCTTCAAGGATATTCTGATAGGCTGAATCACCACATAGTGTGACCCATAAGGCCTCATCGTATTAAGCAAGTCCTAGACTAGGCAACATGGAATTCCTAGACGGTTCCATTTGCAATATTAATACATGAGGACGTTTGAGAGGTTTCTCGAAGCTAACCCTTTTGTTGCGAAGTCTGTTGCGCTCAACGCGGCGATGGTAACGTCCCTTCATCTGACTTGCTCGAATGAAGTGTCTATTCCAATAATACATCCATGGGCGTCTTCAGTGAGTTGCATGGTGAATCCAATATCTATTATGACCATCATAATAATATTGATACGCTGGCCAGCGGTTTTACCATCACAACTATGAACGACTATGAGCAGTGCTCTCTTGTGCTACACGTGAGAGATGAATCCTTCACAAAATCACTTATCATCCCCATTTGTATGTAGCCATAATACTGGATCGTGTCTTAGGTCAACTGCTTATTCAGAGCTGACATCGACGGGTCCACCAAGGATATGGGGCAACAAATGTGATGATAAAGTCCTGTAAGTCCAAAGAACGACTGGCATCACTTCGACAACTCACCGGTTCCCATAGACACTTCGGTGTAGAGTATACATCGATTGGAGTGTCCGGTGGGTACTTCCATTGTTCGATAAAGCTTCTTCGAACAACTATGCGCAGTTATGGGAACATTTCTCGATTGTCCGAAAATCCGTTCCGTGGCCGTGGGATCGGCTCACACTTGCTCCAACAAGTATAACCTCCACGCATACTAGTCTTGTCTGGTTCATTCAGACCCCCACATCCGAGATGAACCTCGATTAGGGAGAGTTTGGGATAGATGATAACTCACATAGCTCCCACTATCTGTGTGATCGGTCATCTATCCGAGGGGACATGTTTAATATCAATACAGACAGTAATAAAGATATGACATGCTGCAGCCTGGTGTAATATAAATATGAAAGCGATACTCAATAGTAAAATACAACAAACATATATTATATTACGTTGACCTGTGTAATAGTACATATATGCCATCTATAAGGGCACCATGCCCTTAGTAAGGACTGTCTCTAGGACATATACGCTATCAATCTCCCACTTGGACTAGAGCCAGTCACCTTTATGCCTAATGCCCAGATTAGCATAATGTCTTAAGTGGACTTCCACTGATAAGACCTTGGTGAAAGGATCTGCCACGTTGTCCGTGGTAGAGACACGTTCTATACTAACTTCTCCTCTATCTATAATCTCACGTATAACGTGATATTTTCTAAGTACATGTACGTTCTTGTTTGTAGATCTAGGCTCCTTAGCTTGAGCGACGGCGCCCGTATTGTCCCAATAAATCGTTATTGGACTAGGAGCAGGAACAACCCTCAATTCCTTCAAGAACTCTGAAATCCAGACAGCTTCTTTCGAAGCTTCTGATCCAGCAATGTACTCGGCTTTCTGTGGATGAGTCAGCAATCGTGGCTTGCTTAGAACTCTTCCAACAGATAGCTCCTCCGTTCAATTTGAATACGTATCCTGTCTGTGACTCAAAGTCATCAGGATCTGTTTCAAATCCAGCGTCGACATAACCAGACATCTTTAATTCTGGTTCTCCACCAAACACCAAGAACATTTTCTTAGTCCGTCGAAGGTACTTAAGAATGTTCTTTACAGCAGTCCAGTAAGGTACTCCTGGATTCTGTTGGTGTCGACAAGTGACACTAAGCGCATATGCCACATCGGGCCTTGTGCAATTCATTGCATACATTATAGACCCTACTGCCGAAGCATAGGGCACATGACTCATTGCTTTTCTTTCTTCATCAGTTTTAGGACCATCCTTAACTGATAAGACAATCCCATGCCTAGCTGGGAGAAAGCCTCTCTTTGAGTCGTCCATCTTATAAAGCTTCAGTATTTTGTCGATGTAGGTGGACTGTGTCAATCCTAACATCCTCTTGGATCTATATCTATAGATCTTGATCCCTAGGATGTTCACCCAAGTCCTTCATTGAGAAGGTACTTGATAACCAAACTTTAGTCTCTTCTAGCATAGAGACATTGTTTTCCATGATCAAAATGTCATCAACATAGATGATCATGAAAACGACTCCCTTGTCGCTGTGCCTAGTGTAGACACAAGGATCTTCCTTGCTTCTGATGAAGTCAAACTATTTGACAGCTTCATCAAAGCGGATATTCCAGCTCCTAGACGCTTGCTTTAGCCTATAGATGGATCTCTGTAATTTACATACAACAGTCGGCCTGGTTTTACTAATAAAACCTTCCGGCTGTACCATATAGACCGCTTCCTCAAGGTTGCCATTGAGGAAGGCAGTCTTTACATCCATCTGCCAGATCTCATAATCATAGTAGGCAGCTATTGCAAATAGAATTCGAATGGACTTCAATTTTGCTATCGGTGAAAAGGTTTCATCGTAATCGATGCCATACCTTTGCGTGTAGCCTTTTGCCACAAGCCTAGCTTTGTGCGTTTGTACCTTGCCATCGGCATCTGTCTTTCGTTTAAAGACCCATTTGCACCCAATAGGTCTAACCTCTTGGGGCAAGTCTACCAAGTTCCAAACTTGGTTCAGGTACATGGAGTCTATCTCCAGTTCCATGGCCTCTTGCCATTTGTCTGAGTCAATATCAATTATTGCCTCTTTGTAGGTCTCGGGATCTTCCCGACCTGATAAGCCGACATCAAGTTCACTGATGTCTTATATCATAAGGCTTTGCTTCTGAGGTCCTTTTAGGATCCTCTTCGACTTACGGAGCTCGACATGTTCTGGTGCTTTTCTTTTCTGGCTTCGTGTAACACGAACATTATCAGTGGGCACTGATGCAGCTGGTCGCGCCCCGCGACCCTGTTCCCTAGCGGGAGACTGCTCTTGTGCAACTTGTTGCACCGTTTGATTGACAACGGGTTCTATTGGTGTGGTTTCTACTGTTGATCTAATCACAGGACTCCCACTGGCTATGACATGCCTAGCAAGTGTCATATCATTACCCTTGTCTGCTTCGAAAGCTCCCACTGAACTTAAGTCCAAATCAGAAGATTTAGAGAACTCATGTTCGCACGTGTCAAAGTCTTGAATTTCTTCAAGTTCTATCATGTCATCTAACCTCTCTTCCTCGAGGTATTCTGCTTCTAAAAACTTAACGTTTCTAGATACTATCACCTAGTGATCTTCAGCATGATAGAATTCATAGCCTCTCGTCTAACGAGGATAGCCTATGAAATATAATTTGACACCCTTGGCATCTAACTTATCAGTGAGCATGAGTTTGACTATCGCAAGACAGCCCCAAGGTCTAAGATAGCCCAGTGAGGGCTTCTTTCCCTTCCATAACTCATAAGGAGTTTTCTCCACTGATTTAGATGGTACATGATGAATTTGTATTTTACACTTTCATTGGAGTCTTTTTCACCTATTTTAGCTATCCTCTATGTTAATTTAGCTATATTTTAGTGCATTTTATTAGAATAGTGTCACGTTTCCCTTTAGATTTTATTTTACAGGTTTTGGTTGAAAATCGAGGATTTCCGGGCAATTATATTGAAGTTGACAAGGAATTGGTTTTCCAGAAGCCTATTTGAAGTATCTGAAGGTTTTCGGATAGGATTTGGAGTCTAGGGGTCGAATCTGGAGGTTAGAAGGCCACTAGAAGACAAAAACCGAGTCCGAAAAGGGGAAGTAATCCAAAAACGCGTCGAAAATGCGGAATTCCGCGAAATTTTCTCTGGGGCTAACCGCCCCAGACGTGGGGCGAACCGCTGCACACCGGGTGAATCGCCGCGGGTGTGGGGCGAACCGCCCCACAGTATTTCGGGGCCTATATATAGTTGCTCAGTTTTCTCCGAAAATCATATCTTTCCAGACCTACTTTCTCACCTCTCTCTATAGTTTTAGGTAGGAACTTACCGGGGCCTGTCCTGGGAGTTCTGTAGCTTAGGGGATACTTTTTCATAGAAAATTGGAGCTCGTAGGATCGTAATTCTTCGGAGATTGACAACCTTCGGTAACTTGTATCTTACAGTTTAATCTACTTATTTTATATATCTTTCAATATGTTTTCTTCTATGATTTTTGTTGATTGCATGCCTATTATGAGTAGCTAAACTTATCGTTGGTGCTAGTATGTGAATTATTAGCGAAGGGAAGATAATCATGCTAATGGCTATATCGCGCATTATACTCCGTGTCATTGCTTTATTTCGTTGATCAGGCACAACCTAAATTCTCGTATGTTGTAATAATTATTATGCACAATTGGACACTTGTCGACCATCAGACCAATTATCTTCGTAGTGTTGAATAATTACGGAACACATTAGGACAATGGTGATTGACTTGTCAGACCAATTATCTTCGTAGTGCTTAATATTTGCAACAGGACACTAGATTGATTCAAAGATCTCTATGCAAGACCGAGGAATTTATGCATGATTATCGACCCGTTATTTTAAGAAGGACCATACTATCACCAATCTCCATTATCTGTTAGAAACCCCCTTTTGCTATCTGTCTGCTGTTTTATATTCTCTTGTTAAATACATAAAGCTAGTTATAGTCCAGAGAGAACGACACTCGAGTCATTCTACTGCTACACTACGGTTTTCGTTGTAGTTGTGGATTGCCTTTGGCTAATTACAATTTATTTGCTTGAATTCGGAGCACGACATCCGCGTTCATCAAATTGGCGCCGTTGCCGGGGACTATACTCCTTTTTTCTGTTTAATTTGTTTATATTTACAGCTTTAGATTCCTAATTCTATTAGTTTTAGTTTTCCTTTTTAATCTCTCTCTGATACTGCTTTCCTAGTCTGTTTCTAATCACCTTTCCTAGTCTGTTTCAGATTGTGTATGCCGCATACACGTTCTGCAGGAACACCGCTTGCTGATTCAATTGCTGAGATTGACAGAGTCTACCACCAAAGAAGGCGACTACTTGAAAGGCGCGCACTAGAGGAAATAGAGGAAACCGATTTCTCTGAATATCTACTTAGTCTCTTCAAGGAAATCGACGGAATGGCAGAAGCTAGACCACTGAAGGCATGGGTTCAACCCACCAAGGATCGTATGAGGGGACCGGCGATTGTTCTTTTGTCTGCAACCCGAGATCTGGAGATCAAGAACCACGCATTCCAACAACTTCCGAGGTTCTATGGCTTATCAAGGGAAGATGTGATGGGGTATTTGCACGATATCGATGATTTCGTCAACCAACTCCCACGACCCGGAGCTAACATAACAACGGATGAGTTGAGGATGAAGGTTTTTGCTATGGGACTTGGCGACAGAGCCAAGTCATGGTTAAGTTCTCTTCCAGCAGGCTCGCTGGACACTTGGGAAAAGGTTTTTTCAGCATTCATGGAGAAATACTTCCCTCACACCTTGACTACCGCGCTAAAGGCGCAGATCACTGGATTCAAGCAGGACTATGATGAGACCATCTACACCGCGTTCGAGAGGTTCAAGGACCTCATGCACAAGTGTCCACACCATGGTTTTGGGCTTCCTGATCTTGTCCAACACTTCTACAATGGACTCACATATGAGAGTCAACAGGTGGTGGATTTCCAATGCCGTGGTACTATCTGGGAAGAGACCGTCGAGGATGTGTGGGCGTGTTTCGAAAGCCTTGCTAAAGGATCTCAATCCAAGGATCCAAGAGCAATGGTTAGAAGGCGTGGACCTGAGGCCCCACCAAACCAGGAGATCCCAATGCATGAAGTGAATGGTGTGAGTGGCGATAGGTTCGAAGGTTTCGCCAATCAGATGAGACAAGCTCTAAGTGGCCTAATCGGAAATTCTCTCTCCAACGAGATATGTAGGGTGTGCAAGAATTATGGGCATGGGGCTCATATGTGTAGATCAGATCTAGCACGAGAAGATGTTCACTTGGGAAACCGTAGTAATCCTACTCCTAAGGACGAAGCATCTACATCCAAGTCAGCAACTCTCATGGATAATTTACAGAAATTGGTGGATTTCACCCAAGTGTTTTTGAAGAGATACGAGGAGGATTCGGCAAAGATCAATGCTCGTCTGGATCAATTGGAAGCTAGAGCTAGTAGAGAGCAAGGGAAGTTACATAGCAGCACTGAGAGGTCCATGTCGATCAACTTGGTGGGTGATCAACCAGTGGAAATCACCAAGCAAGTTGCTAAGTGCGAGTGTTACAAGGATGAAGAGCCTCCACTAGCCAAGGAAGAAGAGAAGGACCTTGGTACTGATGCGAGTGGAAAGAAGCAAGAGAATCCCGAGCCACTCCCTCAAAGTTTCGATGTTAAGGTCGGGATTGGCGAACTTGAAGATGTCCGTGCCACACTAGACACGGGATCTTACTCGAACGTGCTCCCTTTGAATGTGTTTGAGAAGAGTAACCTTGGAAAACTATCTGACCATAGGGCTATTGCGCAACTGGCGGATGGATCCTTTGTGAGACCCGAAGGCGTTGTGAAAAATGTGTTGGTCAAGATTGGTGAAGCATCTGTATACACCAATTTTGTAGTTATGCCGGCGTCTGCACCTGGGACGGGGGATGTCATTCTCTTGGGACGAACGTTCTTGAGTAAGCTACGCTCCGTGATGGACATCTGCCAAAAAACTTGCACTATTGAAGTGGAAGGCAAGCAACATGTGTTGCAAGCCATATCTGATCCACCTGATCTGCCTGATAATTCTTTCACTACTCACTACTGTGGTCTTATTCACAGGTTTGTGGCATGGAGAGAAGATCGATGAAGGGGAAGTCTAGTACCCACAGAAAGAAGAGATAGGCGCGAACAGGAGTCGAGTCAAAGACTTTAAACAATGGCGCTATCCGGGAGGCAACCCGGAGATTTTATCGCTTTCTTTACCGCTTTAGATTTTATCTCACGAGTTTGATTGAGTATTATAGGTCACTTATACAAGCATTAGCTCTCACCTTGGATCCACTTTCGACGTTCGGGACGAGCGATGACGTTCAGGTTTGGGGAGGAGGTTATCGCTGGTTATCTCTATACTTATCTTGCTTATGATAAACTCGTGAAATTTATTGCATTTGCACGTTTACTGCTTTCCTAGGATAGTCTTGCGTGTTTTATATGGAGTTTATTGCCGAATTTTTTGAACTTTTTTATTGAGTAGATCAACCAACTATGCCATTAATCGTATGCTTCATCTCTATGAATTTGTTTGAGGTTTTTCTCGCTTGGCTTGTCACATTTATGTATTGCACTTAGTTAAGCATGGTAGTCTCGACATCACTTAGTGGTGTTTTCTCTACTGCGGTTCACGAAGGCCTTTATAATAGGATGATGCATGTTACGGTCTTATGGTTGTTTCCCGAGTAATTATGTACCTAAGAGGCAACAAGTCTTCACCATGCTTTGAGATTGCTAAATGCCTAGGAAGGAGGTAGTGTGAGGTTATGTGATCCTTTGTTTATAACCTATTCTTCCGAATAGGTTTGGGGAGGAGGTTACACCATCATTAGACTTGTTTCTGTTTTTCATTTTGTATCGTGAGTTTATTTTTCCTTTTCCGTAAATTTTGTACTCCAACCTATTCTTTCGAATAGGTTTGGGGAAGTCGTGTGAGTCATTTTGTTTCTCTTTTTGTTATGCTACTGCTGGCTAGAAAAATTGAAAAAAAGGAAAGAAAAAAATTCCAGGAAAAAAAAAAGAGAAAAAGAAAAAGAAAAACAGAATCTCGAAAGAAAAAAAAAGAAAAAAAAGAAAAGACCCCAAAAAAGCAAAGAAGGGTCCAAAAAAGAAAGCCAAATAGCAGTTAGCAAAGTGTTGAGTCTTTTCCATTCTTGTAATGTTCGTAATCGTGTTTTTCTATTTTTGATCTTTTTTGTCTTGAGTGTCATCTGTTCTAGACCACCCTCGTCCTGCCATTCAGGAAGTGGTGAATAGCTTAAGACTTTACTTGAGAGATGGGTAGAATAGGGGAGTGTTATCTTTTATAGGGAACCCTCCATCGTTTGATGAGAGCCAGTACTGGTTCGACCTCTTTTGAGGAAAAGTCTTAACATGGTGGAACAGCAGTAAGTCCTCAGTTTCATAGGCACGGGACAACCATTCGTATCTTAGCATGCTTCATTACGTCGTCACTGACTAGGTCCAGGTAGAGAATGTTACGAGAGACTATCTTGTCTTGACATAAGTGCTTATGTGGATGTGTATAAGTCAATCGAGGTATTCTTCAACCTATATTCATGCTTTGATTTATATGGTTTTTGTTCATATGTTATTTGATAGATTCAGTAGATTAGTTCATTTTATTTGGCATGAGACTCCATTTTGTGTCTTGCATGTTTTTTGCATTAGAGTCTAGCTTAGTTGCTTGAGGACAAGCAAAGGTTCGGTTTGAGGAGTTTGATGAATGTGTATTTTACACTTTCATTTGAGTCTTTTTCACCTATTTTAGCTATCCTCTATGTTAATTTAGCTATATTTTAGTACATTTTATTAGAATAGTGTCACGTTTCCCTTTAGATTTTATCTTACAGGTTTTGGTTGAAAATCGAGGATTTCCGGGCAATTATATTGAAGTTGACAAGGAATTGGTGTTCCAGAAGCCTATTTGGAGTATCTGAAGGTTTCCGGATAGGATTTGGAGTCTAGGGGTTGAATCTGGAGGTTAGAAGGCCACTAGAAGACAGAAACCGAGTCCGAAAAGGGGAAGAAATCCAAAAACGCGTCGAAAATGCGGTATTCCGTGAAATTTTCTCTGGGCTAACCGCCCCAGACGTGGGGCGAACCGCGGCGGGTGTGGGGCGAACCGCCCCACAGTATTTCGGGGCCTATATATAGTTGCTCAGTTTTCTCCGAAAATCATATCTTTCCAGACCTACTTTCTCACATCTCTCTATAGTTTTAGGTAGGAACTTCCCGGGGCCTGTCCTGGGAGTTCTGTAGCTTAGGGGATACTTTTTCATAGCAGATTGGAGCTCGTAGGATCGCAATTCTTCGGAGATTGACAACCTTCGGTAACTTTTATCTTACAGTTTAATCTACTTATTTTATATATCTTTCAATATGTTTTCTTCTATGATTTCTGTTGATTGCATGCCTATTATGAGTAGCTAAACTTATCGTTGGTGGTAGTATGTGAATTCTTAGCGAAGGGAAGATAATCATGCTAATGGCTATATCGCGCATTATACTCCGTGTCATTGCTTTATTTCGTTGATCAAGCACAACCTAAATTCTCGTATGTTGTATTAATTATTATGCACAATTGGACACTTGTCGACCATCAGACCAATTATCTTCGTAGTGTTGAATAATTACGGAACACATTAGGACAATAGTGATTGACTTGTCAGACCAATTATCTTCGTAGTGCTTAATATTTGCAACATGACACTAGATTGATTCAAAGATCTCTATGCAAGACCGAGGAATTTATGCATGATTATTGACCCGTTATGCTAAGAAGGACCATACTATCACCAATCTCCATTATCTGCTAGAAACCCCCTTTTGCTATCTGTCTGCTGTTTTATATTCTCTTGTTAAATAGATAAAGCTAGTTATAGTCCTGAGAGAACGACAATCGAGTCATTCTACTGCTACACTACGGTTTTCGTTGTAGTTGTGGATTGTCTTTGGCTAATTACAATTTATTTGCTTGAATTCGGAGCACGACATCCGCGTTCCTCAAATTGGCGCCGTTGCCGGGGACTATACTCCTTTTTTCTGTTTAATTTGTTTATATTTACAGCTTTAGATTCCTAATTCTATTAGTTTTAGTTTTCCTTTTTAATCTCTCTCTGATACTGCTTTCCTAGTCTGTTTCTAATCACCTTTCCTAGTCTGTTTCAGATTGTGTATGCCGCATACACGTTCTGCAGGAACACCACTTGCTGATTCAATTGCTGAGATCGACAGAGTCTACCACCAAAGAAGATGACTACTTGAAAGGCGCGCACTAGAGGAAATAGAGGAAACCGATTTCTCTGAATATCTACTTAGTCTCTTCAAGGAAATCGACGGAATGGCAGAAGCTAGACCACTGAAGGCATGGGTTCAACCCACCAAGGATCGTATGAGGGGACCGGCGATTGTTCTTTTGTCTGCAACCCGAGATCTGGAGATCAAGAACCACGCATTCCAACAACTTCCGAGGTTCTATGGCTTATCAAGGGAAGATGTGATGGGGTATTTGCACGATATCGATGATTTCGTCAACCAACTCCCACGACCCGGAGCTGACATAACAACGGATGAGTTGAGGATGAAGGTTTTTGCTATGGGACTTGGCGACAGAGCCAAGTCATGGTTAAGTTCTCTTCCAGCAGGCTCGCTGGACACTTGGGAAAAGGTTTTTTCAGCATTCATGGAGAAATACTTCCCTCACACCTTGACTACCGCGCTAAAGGCGCAGATCACTGGATTCAAGCAGGACTATGATGAGACCATCTACACCGCGTTCGAGAGGTTCAAGGACCTCATGCACAAGTGTCCACACCATGGTTTTGGGCTTCCTGATCTTGTCCAGCACTTCTACAATGGACTCACATATGAGAGTCAACAGGTGGTGGATTTCCAATGCCGTGGATGTGTGGGCGTGTTTCGAAAGCCTTGCTATAGGATCTCAATCCAAGGATCCAAGAGCAATGCTTAGAAGGCGTGGACCTGAGGCCCCACCAAACAAGGAGATCCCAATGCATGAAGTGAATGGTGTGAGTGGCGATAGGTTCGAAGGTTTCGCCAATCAGATGAGGCAAGCTCTAAGTGGCCTAATCGGAACTTCTCTCTCCAACGAGGTATGTAGGGTGTGCAAGAATTTTGGGCATGGGGCTCATATGTGTAGATCAGATCTCGCACGAGAAGATGTTCACTTGGGAAACGGTAGTAATCCTACTCCTAAGGACGAAGCATCTACATCCAAGTCAGCAACTCTCATGGATAATTTACAGAAATTGGTGGATTTCACCCAAGTGTCTTTGAAGAGATACGAGGAGGATTCGGCGAAGATCAATGCTCGTCTGGATCAATTGGAAGCTAGAGCTAGTAGAGAGCAAGGGAAGTTACATAGCAGCACTGAGAGGTCCATGTCGATCAACTTGGTGGGTGATCAACCAGTGGAAATCACCATTAAGCAAGTTGCTAAGTGCGAGTGTTACAAGGATGAAGAGCCTCCACTAGACAAGGAAGAAGAGAAGGACCTTGGTACTGATGAGAGTGGAAAGAAGCAAGAGAATCCCGAGCCACTCCCTCAAAGTTTCGATGTTAAGGTCGGGATTGGCGAACTTGAAGATGTCCGTGCCACACTAGACACGGGATCTTACTCGAACGTGCTCCCTTTGAATGTGTTTGAGAAGGGTAACCTTGGAAAACTATCTGACCATAGGGCTACTGCGCAACTGGCGGATGGATCCTTTGTGAGACCCGAAGGCGTTGTGAAAAATGTGTTGGTCAAGATTGGTGAAGCATCTGTATACACCAATTTTGTAGTTATGCCGGTGTCTGCACTTGGGACGGGGGATGTCATTCTCTTGGGACGAACGTTCTTGACTAAGCTACGCTCCGTGATGGACATCTGCCAAAAACTTGCACTATTGAAGTGGAAGGCAAGCAACATGTGTTGCAAGCCATATCTGATCCACCTGATCCGCCTGATAATTCTTTCACTACTCACTACTGTGGTCTTGCAGCCTATATTCTTTCTTATTCACAGGTTCGTGGCATGGAGAGGAGATCGATGAAGGGGAAGTCTAGTACCCATAGAAAGAAGAGATAGGCGCGGACAGGAGTCGAGTCAAAGACTTTAAACAATGGCGCTATCCGGGAGGCAACCCGGAGATTTTATCGCTTTCTTTACCGCTTTAGATTTTATCTCACGAGTTTGATTGAGTATTATAGGTCACTTATACAAGCATTAGCTCTCACCTTGGATCCACTTTCGACGTTCGGGATGAGCGACGACGTTCAGGTTTGGGGAGGAGGTTATCGCTGGTTATCTCTATACTTATCTTGCTTATCTCACCTTAGTAAGGAATGTCTCTAGGACATATACACTATCAGGTTATCCTTACTTCGTTACCTTTACTGACGATTTCTCAAGGTATGGATATATTTATCTTATGAAGAATAAATTCGAGACCTTTGGAAAATTCAAGGAGTTTAGGAATGAAGTCGAAAATGAATTGAACCTAAGGATAGTCACTCTTCGATCAGATCGAGGAGGTGAGTACCTTAGTGAAGAATTTATCGACTACTTGAAGGAAAATGGAATTCAATCGCAATGGACTCCTCCTGGAACACCACAGTTAAATGGTGTGTCTGAGAGGAGGAATCGAACCCTGTTGGACTTGGTAAGATCAATGATTGGATTCTTGACTCTTCCAAAATATCTGTGGGGATATGCACTATAAACTGCAATCTACATTCTGAATCGTGTACCATCTAAATCAGTGGAGAAAACTCCTTATGAGTTATGAAAGGGAAAGAAGCCCTCACTGGGCTATCTTAGACCTTGGGGCTGTCCTGCGATAGTCAAACTGATGCTCACTGATAAGTTAGATGCCAAGGGTGTCAAAGTATATTTCATAGGCTATCCTCGTCAGACGAGAGGCTATGAATTCTATCATGCTGAAGATCACAAGGTGATCGTATCTAGAAACGTCAAGTTTTTAGAAGCTGAATACCTCGAAGAAGAGAGGTTAGATGACATGATAGAACTTGAAGAAATTCAAGACTTTGACACGCGCGAACATGAGGTCTCTAAATCTTCTGATTTGGACTCAAGTTCAGTGGGAGCTTTCGAAGCAGGCAAGGGTGATGATATGACACTTGCTAGGCATGTCATAGTCAGTGGGAGTCCTGTGATTAGATCAACAGTTGAAACCACACCAGTAGAACCCGTTGTCAACCAACCTGTGCAACAAGTTGCACAAGAGCAGCCTCCCGCAAGGGAACAGGGTCGCGCCCAGCGACCAGCTGCATCAGTACCCACTGATAATGTTCGTGTTACACGAAGCCAGAAAAGAAAAGCACCAGAACAAGTCGAGCTCCGTAGGTCGAAGAGGATCCTAAAAGGACCTCAGAAGCAAAACCTTATGATAGAAGACATCAGTGAACTTGATGTCGGTTTATCAGATCGGGAAGATCCCGAGACCTACAAAGAGGCAATAATTGATATTGACTCAGACAAATGGCAAGAGGCCATGGAATTAGAAATGGATTCAATGTACCAGAACCAAGTTTGGAACTTGGTAGACTTTCCCCAAGGGGTTAGACCTATTGGGTGCAAATGGGTCTTTAAACGAAAGACAGATGCCGATGGCAAGGTACAAACGCACAAAGCTAGGCTTGTGGCGAAAGGCTACACGCAAAGGTATGGCATCGATTACGATGAAACCTTTTCACCGGTAGCAAAATTGAAGTCCATTCGAATTCTTCTTGCGATAGCTGACTACAATGATTATGAGATCTGTCAGATGGATGTAAAGACTGCCTTCCTCAATGGCAACCTTGAGGAAGAGTTCTATATGGTACAGCCGGAAGGTCTTATTAGTAAAACCAGGCCAACTGCTGTATGTAAATTACAAAGATCCATCTATGGGCTAAAGCAAGCGTCAAGGAGCTGGAATATCCGCTTTGATGAAGCTGTCAAATCGTTTGACTTCATCAGAAGCAAGGAAGATCCATGTGTCTACGCTAGACACAGCGACAAAGGAGTTGTTTTCATGATCATTTATGTAGATGACATTTTGATCATGGGAAACAATGTCTCTATGCTAGAAGAGACTAAAGTTTGGTTATCAAGTACCTTCTCGATGAAGGACTTGGGTGAAGTGAACTACATCCTAGGGATCAAGATCTTTAGAGATAGATCCAAGAGGATGTTAGGAATGACACAGTCCACCTACATCGACAAAATACTGAAGCGTTATAAGATGAACGACTCAAAGAGAGGCTTTCTCCCAGCTAGGCATGGGATTGTCTTATCAGTTAATGATGGTCCTAAAACTGATGAAGAAAGAAATGAAATGAGTCGTGTGCCCTATTCTTCGGCAGTAGGGTCTATAATGTATACAATGAATTGCACAAGGCCCGATGTGGCATATGCGCTTAGTGTCACTTGTCGACACCAACAGAATCCAGGAGTACCTCGCTGGACTGTTGTAAAGAACATTCTTAAGTACCTTCGACGGACTAAAGAGATGTTCTTGGTGTTTGGTGGAGAACCAGAATTAAAGATGTCTGGGTATGTCGACGCTGGATTTGAATCAGATCCTGATGACTTTAAGTCACAGACAGGATACGTATTCAAATTGAACGGAGGAGCTGTCTGTTGGAAGAGTTCTAAGCAAGCCACGGTTGCTGACTCATCCACAGAAGCCGAGTACATTGTTGCATCAGAAGCATCGAAAGAAGCTGTCTGGATTTCAGAGTTCTTGAAGGAATTGAGGGTTGTTCCTGCTCCTAGTCCAATAACGATTTATTGTGACAATACGGGCGCCGTCGCTCAAGCTAGTGAGCCTAGATCTACAAACAAGAACAAACATGTACTTAGAAAATATCACGTTATACGTGAGATTATAGATAGAGGAGAAGTCCACTATAGAGGGCATATATGGCAGATCCTTTCACCAAGGTCTTATCAGTGGAAGTCCACTTAAGACATTATGCTAATCTGGGTATTAGGCAAAAAGGTGACTGGCTCTAGTCCAAGTGGGAGATTGATAGCGTACATGTCCTAGAGACAGTCCTTACTAATGGCATAGTGACCTTATAGAGGGCATATATGTACTATTACACATGTCAATGTAATATAATATATGTTTGTTGCTTTTACTATTGAGTATCGCTTTCATATTTATATTACACCAGGCATGCAGCATGTCATATCTCTATTACTGTCTGTATTGATATTAAACATGTCCCCTCAGATAGATGACCGATCACACAGATAGTGGGAGCTATGTGAGTTATCATCTATCCCAAACTCTCCCTAGTCGAGGTTCATCTCGGATGTAGGGGTCTGAATGAAACAGACGAGACTAGTATGCGTGGAGGTTATACTTGTTGGAGCAAGTGTGAGCCGATCCCACGGCCACGGAACGGATTGTTGGACAATCGAGAAACGTTCCCATAACTGCACATAGTTGTTCGAAGAAGGTTTATCGAACAATGGAAGTACCCACCGGACACTCCCATCGATGTATACTCTACACCGAAGTGTCTATGGGAACCGGTAAGTTGTCGAAGTGATGCCAGTCGTCCTTTGTACTTACAGGACTTTATCATCACATTTGTTGCCCCATATCCTTGGTGGACCCGTCGATGTCAGCTCTGAATAAGCAGTTGACCTAAGACACGATCCAGGATTATGGCTACATACAAATGGGGATGATAAGTGATTCTGTGAAGGATTCATCTCTCAAGTGTAGCACAGGAGAGTAGTGCTCATAGTCTGCATAGTTGTGTTGGTAAAGTCACTGGCCAGTGCAAATGATATATTATGACGGTCATAAGTATATCTTAACCAAGCAACTCCCTGAGACGCCCGTGGATGTATTATTGGGATAGACACTTCATCGATCCTAGATACATTCGAGCAAGTCAGATGAAGGGACGTTACCATCGCCGCGTTGAGCGCAACAGGCTTCGCAACGAAAGGGTTAGCTTTGAGAACCTCTCAAACGTCCTCACGTATTAATATTGCAAATGGAACCGTCTAGGAATTCCATATTGCCTAGTCTAGGACTTGCTTAATACGATGAGGCCCTATGGGTCACACTATGCGGTGATTCAGCCTATCAGAATATCCTTGAAGATGGAATCGCAATTAATTTGGAATTAATTGTGATTGATGGATTATAATTGATTTGGAATTAATTATAATATTTGGTGGCTCAATTAATGACTTGGAATTATTAATTGAATTGGCTAATTAATTGTATTATATGTAAATACAATTAAAGATTATATTTTGGAAATATAATAGAGGTTTGATTTGTAAGGATATGCTAATTTAGAATTAACATATGCACCTAGGCAAAATCTACTTGGAGTTTGGATTGCCTTAGAACTATAAGTGGGTCCCAAAATTGGGACCCAACTCCCGTAGGACTGGTCGTGCGCGCGCGCATGGATAAGATAGGGGAAGGAGTTCGACTCCTTCCTCTATTAGAAGTCCAAGGGATAAGTTAGATTTTCCTGATTGAGTTTTAATTTGATTGGGAATGAATCTAGACTTGATATTGGTTTCCTTGTGCGATAAGAATTAGATTCTTATTCCTTTACGAAGTCTAATTGCTTATGCTTTAGGCTTCTATTGAGTACTATATATAGTAGACTATTAGAGAGCTTTTGACATAGACTTTCACAGTTATTCTACCCAGTTTTCTTAGAGAAAATAAAAAGCTCTCCCCTCCTCTTAGCCACCCGCGCGCGCCACCTCACCGGAGGAATCGCCGCCCCGTCTTCTTGGTCACACAAAGAATATCCTAGCATTCTTCCGATAGGCTGTTCAGCCGTGGATACCAAGGTTGAGGTTCTAGGAGTTGGAAACTAACTCTTATTGTCTTGCAGATAATCAGAGTATTGTAGATATCTTCGACTTCGGGGAGAAGATACACCGGATTATTACGAAGACTTGGAAGCTGCTTTGGAAGTAAGGTTAGTCTTCTAATTGACGTGTTTATATATATATGACATATGCATAATCAATTAACCTGTATGTTAAGAAAATTTGTGAAATTCTGCTGCGTACCCTAGGGGTAACTCTGACCATATTTTCTTACATTTTCTTGTTGTTTAAAGGGACCAACACGCTTGAAGAGGTTGCACCAGAGGTTGACACAATCCCGGCCTCAACACCCTCTCAGGTATCTGATAACTCATATGATATTATATGTCTACATAGTTCTGTTAGTTCTGATGCAGGGGAAGAGGATGTCAATGATGAAGAAGATTAAATCTCTGAAGAAGAAGCTATGGTTGAGATTCATAACATGTATGATAATCTCTTAGCTATTGGCAGCCAGCAAATGAAAGTAATCGAAGCACTATCCAAGGAGAATTCCAGCATGAAGGAGGTAATTACTGGCCTTTAAGTTGCTGTCACAAAAAGGGATGTTCCCCTTCACACTGTAAGTGAGAAACTCGCTAAATCTGAGCGTATACTTGCAAGCTTTACTGATTCTTCTCATAAGTTAGGTGCATGTTTAGGTCTTGGTAATGTTGGTACCACTGGTCTAGGTTATCCTTTAAAAGAAAAAACTTCTGATTCATATTTTCCTGAAGGTCCTAAGTTTGTAAAACCACATGTGACCGGGTCTAAGGAACCTAAGCCCAAGGCGTCTAAAACCAAGGGTATTGGAACCAAGGATAAGGTTACTAGTGAGACTTCTTCTAAAAAGAAAAGAGTTTATGTCTGCAGTTTTTGTTCCAATGAAGGTCATATCAAACCTTACTGCCGTCTTTATCATAAAACTTTTAAGAAGAAACAGGATAATAAAGAGGAGTTGTCTGAAGAGTTGCCCAACCCCCCAGTCAACCCCCCTTCTACAGAATCATCCAGTTCATCCACTGATAATCCTCAAGACCCTCCCTTACGTGCAATGTTGTTCTAGCTGTTGTTGATTCTGACCTTGCAGGTGCATGGTACTTTGATAGTGGGTGTTCTCGTCATATGACTGGAACACGAGATTTTCTAACCAATTTTATTGCTAGGGAATCTGGTTCTGTCACTTATGGTGGTGGCTCCAAAGGAAAAATTCTTGGTATTGGTGAACTTGATATTCCAGGTTTTCCATCTCTTAGAGGTGTGTATCTTGTTGATGGACTAAAAGGCTAATCTTATAAGCATTAGTCAATTGTGTGATGATAACCATTGTGTTAAGTTTGACCAGAGTACATGTGTTGTATACAATGCTGCAAACCAATGTGTTATGACAGGTCATAGATCAGGTGACAATTTCTATTCGACTGGAACACACTTGTTGTGCAATCAGGTCAAGATAGAGGAAGCCACTCTTTGGCATCAAAAGCTTGGTCATGTGAACTATAGAAACATGGACAAACTTTTGAAACTGGAAGCTGTCAATGGTGTTCCTAACTTGTCTCAATCTGGTAAGACTGTGTGTGGTGACTGTTTGAAAGGTAAACAGGCGAGGGTTGCCTATAGTGTTGCTCAACCTAGTGCTCAACCCTCTGGTACGTCTTCTTGCTTTGAACTCATGCATATGTATTTGATGGGTCCAATGGAAGTCAGTACTATTGGTGGTAAGAAATATGTGTATGTGATTGTTGATGACTTTTCTAGATTCACTTGGGTCTCTTTTTAAAAGATAAGTCACAAACTTTTGATGCTTTCACTACTTTGCATGCTAGAGTCAAGAACATGTATAACTCATCTATCAAAAGAATTAGGTTTGACCATGAAAGAGAATTTGAAAATTCATCTTTTTCCAATTTTTGTAATAAAGAAGGAATCTTCCATGAGTATTCTGCTCCCAAAACTCCCCAACAAAATGGGATTGCGGAAAGAAAGAATAGGACTTATACAAGAGATGGGTAGGGTTATGCTTTGTTCCATAAATATTGCAAAATATTTTTGGGGTGAAGCTTTCAATACTGCATGCCATATTATCAATAGAGTCTACTTGAGACCTGGAACCACTATGACACCTTATGAGAATTTAAAAGGCAAGAAACCTAACTTGAAGTACTTTCATGTCTTTGGCTGTGTCTGCTATATCCTTAATGATAGGGATCATTTGTCTAAGTTAGATGCTAAAAGTGACAAAACGGTTCTTTTTTTGCTACTCTGACAATAGTCATGCCTTTAGAGTGTACAATCTAAGGACTAAAACTATTCAAGAGTCTGTTAATGTTACGTTTGATGATTCTCTTAGTATCACTGGACGAAAAGATGAAGCAGGTACATTGGACATAGTACAGTTGCCTTATGGATCTCCACAGGTTTTAGTTGAGAAGACTGCCGTTGCAGAATCCAGCGGGGTTGATAAAGAGGTTGTCCCAACACCTACCCCAACCCCTGTGTCTACTGCAAAACATGTTCCTCAAGCAGTTGACCCTACAACACCACAGGCTGTTTCTGATACTCCTGATGACCATGATACACCTAAAGGAAGTGATAACAATGTTGAATCTGATGATGATCAAGAAGGAGAGGGTACTACTGATGGTACTCCCACCACAAGTCTGAGAAAGAAATCCAAAGACAGTACTACTGAAGGTACTTCTTCTGCCAGGGCAATTCGTGATAAGCCACCTGTAGACTATAGGAAGCTTGCTGGACTTGAAGCCAACATGGTAATGACATGTGCTTGTTGTAATGATGAGTCACATGCCAAGGTACGCATTACTTGCTATGTTTCTGCACTTGAACCTAAGAATGTTAAGGAAGCTCTTACTGATAATCTTTGGATATGTGCTATGCAAGATGAACTTAATTAGTTTCAAAAACTTGATGTTTGGGAATTAGTGCCTAGGCCTGCCAATACTAATGTGATAGGTACTAAGTGGATTTTCAAAAATAAAATTGATGAAAGTGGTGTGGTTGTTAGAAACAAGGCTAGATTAGTAGCTCAAGGCTACACACAGGTTGAAGGAGTAGACTATGATGAAACCTTTGCGCCTGTTGCTAGAATTGAATATATTCGACTACTTCTTGCTATTGCATGTTTTCTTAAGATTACCTTGTATCAAATGGATGTTAAGGGTGCTTTCTTGTATGGAGACATTGATGCTGATGCTTATCTTGAACAACCTAAAGGCTTTACTGATCCTTTTAATCCTGACCATGTCTATAAACTTAAGAAAGCTTTGTATGGACTCAAACAAGCTCCACGAGCTTGGTATGAGAAGCTAACTGAATTTCTTCTTGAGTATGGCTTTAAAAGAGGTGCAGGTGATAGGACACTATTCATTCTCAGAACAGACAACCATGTGTGCATTGCTCAAATTTATGTTGACGATATTGTCTTTGGCTCCAGCAGCAAACAACTTCCGGACAAATTTGTCACGGCTATGTCAACAAATTTCGAGATGAGCATGATTGGTGAACTCAATTACTTCTTGGGCTTACAGATTAAGCAACACAAGTATGGTTTATTCTTGAACCAGTCGAAATATGCAAAGAATCTAGTGAAGAGATTTGGCCTGGAAAGTGCAAAATCCTTGAAAACTCCAATGGGTTCCACTGTGAAAATCAACAGAGACGGGGTTGAGTAGAGTGTTGACCCAACCCTCTACAGATCCATGATTGGTAGCCTCCTATATCTTTCAGCCTCAAGACTAGATATCATGTATGCAGTATGTTTGGTGTTCACCCAACCCTCTACTGATCCCAAAATCACCCACTTGAATGCTGTCAAGAGAATCCTAAGGTATGTTTCTGGAGCCACTGAACTTGGTATATGGTGTACTAGAGATACTACTTTAAATCTTTGTGGTTTTTCTGATTCTGATTGGGCTGGTGATTTAGATGATAGGAAGTCTACTAGTGGAGGATGTTTCTATCTAGGAAATAACTTAGTTTCTTGGTTTAGCAAAAAATAAAACCGTGTTTCTTTGTCAACAGCTGAAGCAGAATATGTTGCAGCTGGTAGTGGGGCTACTCAACGTTTGTGGTTAAAGTCTATGTTGTCAGACTATGGTCTTAAGTGTGATTCAGTGTTACTTTTATGTGAAAATTTGAGTGCTATTCATTTGTCTCATAACCCTGTACATCATGCTAGGTCTAAGCATATAGATATTAGACACCATTTTCTGAGAGAACTAGTTGAGGCTCATGTTTTGGACATTGAACATATAGAAACTACCAACCAACTTGCTGATTTGTTCACGAAGCCTTTGGATACTGAGAGATTTCTAAGTCTTAGGAGGTCTCTTGGTCTCTGCACTGTCTGAAAACTAGGATTGTCCCACGGGTTGACTTAACACCACAGTCAACACCTGTAGTATGCATGTGGTGCGTGTGTCTGCATTTTCAATTTTGTGTGTCTGTGATAGCATTTACTTGCTATGTGTATATTTCGTGTCAGTCTATGTACTATGTTGCAAGTAAGTTTGTTTGTAAGATTTCTTGGAATGCATGAGAAAGAGGAACTCTTTAAAAATTACTAGTCCCTGTTGACCCTTGTTTTGCTCACTAATTGGAAGCCCACTCCTGGAGCTTGAGCAGCTCAAACTTTTGTGATTGACAAATATGGTCTTTCATATCTAGGAACCTTGAATTTTCTATGAGCATATCTATGCCTTATTAACAGGAGAAAGAGACATTAGGGGCCTTGAATTCTATAATTGTAGCTAAACAAGTGCCGCAAAGGCCCGAAAGGCAAGGAAGGTAAAACTTGTCTCCGGTTTTCTGGCAATCTTTGGGTCTCAAGTCTATGATGGTTTGGAAAGAAACAAATGCAAAAAGTTGCATTAAAAATAATGAACAGCATTTAAAAAATATTTTTTGCAAAATCGCCCATGGACATTGCACTGAGATTTAAACAAAGACCAGAGACACAACTTGTTTCGAACGTCTTCAAAAATAGAAAAGGGAAAAATACAGGTGAGGCTTTTGATGATTACTGAGTTTCTTGATCGAGTGTTGCCCAGGAGGTTGAACAACACTTTACCCAACACCTCTGGACTGTCTTGCGAAATTATGTGATTTCAATTTTTGTTAATGTGTTTTTTTATTTTTTTGAGTCTAGGTAAACTCTATGAGTTGTGTCTAGGTGGTGGTGTACATGTAGGTCTTCATTAAGGGGGAGTGCACATATGCATTGGGGATTATAAAGGATCTTGTTTTGTTTTTCGTTAAAGTGACTAATTAAGTTATTTTCTCTATACAAAGATCCTCCATTAGTTTTATTCCTAAAGTTTATCTTGCTATCTTGATCTTGAATCTTTTATAAAATCGTTTTTCACATTTTTGGTATACTATATATCTTGTGCTTTGGTTTCTAACCTTTTACAGATATAATTTTTGGAGCATACCAAAACAATTTTTTCTGGAAGATCTTGACAGTTATGCAAGTGTGCCCTTACCTTTTCATAAGATCCAAACATGCCATTAACGATTAGTTTAATATTTTTTAAGCAAAACCTCTCCACCTTTCCCACAATTTCACAACTCGCTCTCTCTCTATCTCTCTCTCTTCGTTCACTATAAACCGAACCCTTCCCTCAACCTTGAAATCTCCATAGCCAAATTGCCTGTTTCTCGTCCCAATTTACCCATGGATTCTTCTCCATCATCATCGCCCGCTTCCGTCTCCACCGCCCACACCATTGTTCCGCCAGTTTCACCGCCCCAACCGGCTGTTTCCCAAATTGAGCCCTTGGTTGCTCAATCGACAGCAATGGCGGATGTTACGGCTTCACAGGCTACCGATTCTTCTCCACGGGTCGGCATTGACTTGGATGTTGTGCCTCCACCCGGTTCCAGTCCATCCACGGCTAGGGTTTCTCATATTTCGTCTCCGTCAAAGGTAACTACTACTTCTTTTATTGATGTTGATGATTTGCCTGAGCCTGTTGAACTTTCACATCGTGTGTCTGGGAGTAGTCTTTGTGATGCTAAGCTTAAACTATTTCTGGGTTCTAAGTCTACTGTTGATACTGCTGTGCATGAGCCTACTAATGATAGTGATAGTGACTCTGAAGATTTGCTTGTTAATATGCTTAAAAATATTAAGAAGCATTTGGGTAGTAAAGCTCCAACTGGTGAGCCATCTGGTTTAGGTGATTAGGATTCTGTTAGTGAAGATGAATCCACTGCAAGTGATGATAGTAGGGACTCTCCTGCTAAAATCACTAGGGAAGATGAAGACGCTGCTAGGCAGAATAGTCTTGATGATTTGATTGATGAGGTTGCTGATGGGGTTGATGAGGAGGTTGAGGTGAATCCTCCTGTGGCAGAGTCTGGCTATCTGTCTGATTTTGGGCCACCTGCTTATAAGGTTGAGTTCTATGCTGGAAAACATGAGGATGATTGGCCTCTTTATGTTAGTCGGTCTGTGATTCCAGAACGCGTGCTTGATGAGGTTTCTTTCAAGAAGCAAAATGTCTATGGTTTTCTTGAAAAGCTCCAGTGGTTGGGAAGTGTTTCTAGTGTTCATGGTTGTAGCATTGAGGATGTGAGACAGTTCTACTGTTCTTTATCAAAGAACATTTCTAATGTCGACCATCCCAAGTATGCACTGGCATATTTTAGGGAGGCTTTGTATGACTTTACTCCACAACTCATTAATGAGTTTCTTGGTGTTCATGATGTTGGATCATGTTTTATTTGGACATCAGATGGATGAGGTTGTCTCCACCATCACTGGTGGACATGTTACTACATGGCCCGAAGAAGAACAAACCTGTCGTGTCCAAGTTGACTCCCTTTATGACTGTCATGCATGATGTGGCCATTAAGTATTGCCTCCCTTCCACTAACCGGGCGCATCTCTCCAAACCATTGGCTTGCTTTCTGTATAAGCTTAAGAAAGGCTTGCCTATCAATCTGGGCCTTCAAATCTTGAGGCATATGGCTGTTTTGAAGACAAAGGGTTCTCATAACTATCTTCCTTACCCACGGCTTATTTGCGGGATGCTTGCTGCGGATAACTACAAATTTGCGGCAAAGGATAAACTTGTGAAGTCTTTAGAGGCCATCAAGATTCTGGATTCTTATCTTACCAAGCCTGGCAATGATCTTCCTTTTATTCTTGAAGGGGTTCAGCCTGAGGTTCAGGAGGAGGTTCACCCAACGCCTTCCCAACCTACTACTTCTGATGTTCCTGGATCTTCCACTGCTCGTCCGATTTATGTTGATTATGGTACTTTGTATGGTGGGTTTCTCTCTGGCTCTGCAATCACTCAACTGGAACACTATGATCAGTTGATTGCTATTAAGCAAGCGGAGTTGGAAGCTTTGAAGACTCTCCGCCGTGAGTATCTTTTTGCCAACAATACACCTCAAGGGGGAGAAGAGCACAGGAGTTCAAGGAAACAAAGAAGGGATGCTGATCAAGGGGGAGACAGCCCACAGCCGGCGAAGTCCTTTTGAAGGGTTATGATGAATTCTGGCCTTTTTGATTTCCTTTAAATATGAACAATCTTTTTATTTGCCAAGGAGAATGTTCCTTGAAGTCTTTTAATTGATTGTAATATTCTGACAATTAGTTCTAATCCTAAGTCTAAGTAGTTTTTTGCATGTGTTTTAAGACTTAAGCTATAGATAGTTGTGCCGCATATATTATGGTTCATTGATCTAACTGTGCAGGATTAGTGATGTGTAGAATAGGCAAAATGGGGGAGATTGTAAGTGTCACTGTTTTTAGGGTGTTGACATAGGGATTCACCTATAGGTTTACGCAACCCCTAAGTTCTGGAAACAGAGCACTTAGCCGCTTTTATATAGTTTTACCTATTCTAACACAATAAGTATTCCATATCTGTAGTTGGTTGTCTTGTGCAGGAAGTTGATTTATACATGGGAATTGTCGAATTACAAGAAGGCTAAAGATGGAAGAAGGCTTAGTCGAAAAGGACTCAAAAAGGAATTCATGTCATAGAAGGAAAAGGAGTCTTTGAAGAGGAAGTCGATTCCTACTAGAAGATTATTACCGTGGCATGTCCAGATTCATTCAAGCGCGTTTCCTGATTGAAGTCGATCAAGGCTTTCCACCTCTATATAAAGCATAGCATCGACAAACAGAAGGGGACGACAAAGAGAGCAAAGGCGATCGAGTTTCAGAGTGTTAATAGTTTTTATTATTTTAGTTCGTTGTGTCTTTTACACTAGTTTATATTCTAGACTTCTCTAACATCGCATTGAAGGTAGAATGGATAGATTGGTTTCTATATCATCTTATAGGTGACTAGTGTTGTTTTACTAGGATAGATAGTGAGAGTATACAACGTTGTACGAACAAGATCTTTTCTAGTTGATTTTCTGCCTTGACTGGGCATCAAGCAAGCTTACAAAAGCTGCTTGAAAAGTTTCAAACACAGGTTCTTTTTTATATTCCGCTGTGCTTTAATTTCGATATATTATCTGTGTTTGTGAATCTGCAGGTTGACGTAGGTGTTCACTGAACCCCGTAGTTGATCTGAGTTATTGGCTGAGGTATTTTGTATCTAAAGCAAGTTATACCGATTCTACCTTCTTTCACATATGGACTGAGGTGCTGAGATGGTTAGACGTACACCATCAGCCGGGGCCATGGGACAGTGAATTACAATGGTTGATACGTTAGACAAAAAGCAATGGGAAAAAGTCGATGATGCTGCGAATCGCTATTGCTGAGACGGTGTATGCGGTCTGGGCAATGCGGAACCATAAAATATTTAATGCTAACAACTGTGATTCTCTAGTTTGTGACCACCTGAAACATACCATCCAAACTAGATGCATGATAATCGGAAGTTGCAGGATGTTGGAGCTAGACTAGCCGCACGAGATGGAGCAGCAGTAGCGACTTAGCTACTGTCTTTTTTATTTTTTCCAGCCTTGCTCTGATTGTTTTGATGTGCTTAAGTGAGGATTTGTTGAGAGCTTTTGTGTTGAGAGGCCTGGATCATTTGATCGGCGTTGTGCCTATTCTCAAACTTTAGATAGGACGACCTGGTTGTTTTGTTGAATCTCTCTTCCCCATCCGATTAGGCGAACTTACTTCATTGTTTGGATAATAGAAAGTGATCTACGTTCCAAAACAGTAATTGCTTCGTAATCATTATCGTTGAAATTTGATCCGTTGTCCTGATGATGTAGAATTGAATCTGAATCTCTTTGTTTACTTGATTGTTTGTGTGCGATTGTTATTTCTAAGGTTAGATTGTTATTGCCATTGTTAATGAACTTGATTCTTTTTAGAACTTGTTAATTCGTGTTTATTTGTGAAACATTGTGTTGCTCGTTGCCGAATGAGCTTAATTTGGGCTATCTTTTCTTTTTGAATTTAGAAATAGGATTGGAGAGACTGAAGCATTGATAATGAACAACGTCTTAACAGAAACGTCCGTGAGGCAGTACATATTAGGTGGCGTGTTAACAGAAACGTCTCTAAGGACAGGAAAAACAGAAAAATAAAGAAATAGCTATAACTTGTTCGCGGAAATTAATTGAGAACATCTCTGCTTACCACGATCAATCTTAGGAAGCCAGCAACTTCTCCATCTTGTATTAATTCCCATGTAACAGGTTCACATTACATTGTTGTGAGTAGAAGGTTATAGAGATATTAACTGAGAACGAATGTTATAGAGCGAGTGATCGAGATGCTCAATCATAATATAAATAGGACTCAGGATTTTAGTAAATGGAAAAGTAGAGTTCAAATTTGAAGTATAATATAGGCTACAAGTACATGATAGTTTGAGACGTACCAGGAGTCAACACCTTGAACTTGAAAATTATCACTTGGCAAGATCTCTATATTGTTCTTATGATATGACTCTAAGGCTAACATTCCCCAGGTTCTCTTGTTCTTCTAGTATTTTGATGGTGTGTTTGCGGAATTTGCAAGTTCCATGGTCTCGGTCGGGATGCAAAGGAGTATATGATGGTTATACAAGAAGCAAACCAATTATGTTAATAGCTCAAACGAGGTGAAGACGAGAGTGATTTCGGAGTTCCAACGAAGATTGTAGAGCCATTTGAGTGAAGCTGTGTATGTTGGAACTTAACTTTACTGGACCAGTCATAGTATTTTACAGATCTCTATCATACGAAATTAGATTGAGCTCAAACTAGCAGCAACACGAAGAGGACTCGAAGTACTACTCAAGCATATAAAGAACGCCCATGCATGGGACCCACGGACGCGCATGCAATCATCAAAAGATGGGACAACACTAACCCCTGACCGAATTCTGGGCGATTCTGGACGGGAAAATAATATAAAATGCCTCTTTTCTTGAATCTGCCTCATAAATTTCATACCTTAGACTTAGTTGAAACCCTACGGGCGAAATGTGCTTGCCTCCTCGTGTACTCAATTCTTGTTGGTTTTACTCCATTGAGACGATTTATGTTCATCAAGATACCCTAAGACTATTGGATCAGTTGAAGTATTTCATGTTCGTTCCCTTTGTGATAGATTGGTGATACAGTTACTTCTCTTGATCTTTTAATTATCTGGGTACTTCTAATTATCTGGTACTTCTATGAATATGATGAATGTTTTTACTGTTGACGTTGTGTGTGTGACAACATGATTATGTAAAAATTAACCTTCTCCTTTGTTGTGTATGATGGATTAGGATTGTAAGCATCCTATGAGAAACTCAGCCGTGTCTCCAATAGTAATTGTTCTTCGGATTAAAACCCTAGGTTCGACACCAAATTGGATCATATGCTCATAGTGCTTACTCGTAGATAGGATGACCATTGACTATCAAGAAAGCTAACATTATCCTTGCTACTATCTCTTTCACTGACGCTTTCTTCTCAATAGTTTATTCCATCAAGGTTGACCTCTGTTTAAGTTGTATTAGGAAGTTTCATAACAAAACCCCCCATCTTTTACTTTTCGACTGATTTATTCACTTGTGTTTGACGACAACCTAGTTAGGTCCTTGAGAAAACGAAACTTGGGATCAACTTACCACCGCACTATTGTTTTTGGTGTAGTAGAAGTTGGTTCTTGGTTACAAATAAATTTAATCAACAAAGATGGGACATATACAATAAATTGATTTTGAGTCACTCAAAAAGAAGATTTTGAGAAAAAATGCAATTTTTCATGAACAAAGTCTTCCAAACAATTTTCAGAAGGCATAAATTGGTTATACAACTTAATTTGATATTCCTCTCTTCTTTTTTCTTTCATTTTTACTCTTATTTTTATTTTATTTTATTTTACGATCTCATATTTTTCCAATTTGCATTATCATGGATAATTTCTCCCTGTTGGGTGTGTAGTAGTAGAAGATCACACGGTTCTCGCCTTAGTATTTGTCACGCTCTTGGCACATGACTCAAAAAAGAACATTTTTAATTATTACGCACTTCAATATTTAACCGCGACCTAAGCATTAAAAAGTGATGTTTGACCTTCAAGAACAAATAATAGTTACGCGATTATAATTGGACGGTAAAGAATTCTTAATAATTAGTCATTCCTTATGAAAATTTTTGATAAGTACCAAGTTATTTTTATAGATGTACACATCTATTAATTTTGCACGTAGATATAAAGGTATATTTGAAATATAAATCTATTTAGATACGATAACTGTAAAAATGATGAATTCCATTTATTTCAAATAAAATCCATATTCCGTTAATCATAATTTACATTAGTTCCGCAAATTCATTTTACGCAACTTTACCGTTTTATGAATTCATAATTTAGTTCCGCAAATTCATTTTACGCAACTTTACTGTTTTATGAATCTGGAAAAATTATGTAAGTAAAAGCATTTGCTTCTTATTCTTATCGTGATATAGTCATCGCCTCATACGTGTATAAATATACAACCTAGACGGTTGATTAGTTTTCTCCCTAGCACCTTCAGCTGTGAGATATTCTCTTAACACTCGTAAGCTTCTTCATTTTTAATTATTTTTCTTTTAAAGTTCACTTACAAACACTTTTATTCCCCAACTATCTTAACAATGTTTCCTTATTTTTGATAAGGTGAATTACAAAATTAATTTCAGAAGTAATGGAGAAGGTATGCTTGTGTCTTCATTTTATTTTTCTAGAGAATCGATGAATTTACTGATCGATGCATAGATTGTTATAGTAAATGAATGTTGTTTTGTTCGAAGTAATTTTTCATTATAAATCGAGATCTTTCACATGGAATGAATGTGAAACCTGAAAGATGATCGTGAGTTTCTTCTTTTTTTTTTTTGTATTTATTTATACTCTTTTTATTTGAAGGATTAATTTCCGCAAATGTGATTTTTAATTTTTAAGCACTATACGTAGCTTTATTTTTAATGCATTATATTGTTTTTTAATTGAAAGAGGGAAAAGAAATTTGGGTCTTAGAGCGGATCAAAGTTTTTACTCTTTTTTTTTCTTTTTTCGAGAATTCAAGTGTGGGTATATATATGAGTAAAGTTTGACGCTCATTTCTCGTGTTATTTTTGTTATAAGTGATGCTCATTTCTCGTGTTAAATATAAAAATTTACACGGGAATTCAAGTGGGGTTATATATAGGAGGGAGAGGATAAGAAGAGTGCACCACTTATATACTCTTTCCCATGTTAATTTTGTTTCTCATTTTTCTATCATATACGTTGTGTATGTTAACATTGAAGACGTAAACTAATATGTAGGGAAAGATGATCAAGATAGAAGTTAACAACTCAGGTGGTTCAGAGAGTTATGACATTGGAAAGAAGATAAGAGAGACAAAGCTCTGCATGAAAAAAGCTGGAGAAAATGTAGGTGTAAATGTTATCAAGTCCCGGTCCTTGAAGAAAAGGCGTTACCATCGCCATACTCCAGACCAAGTAAAGGAGATGGAAAAGTTAGTTCCCTTTCTTCTTCTTCTTTCGGAGACAATGAAGGTGTAAATATTGTGCAAAAAACTAATATAATGTTGCAAATTTGTTATAAATTATAATATAGTTTGTTCAAAGAGGTTTCTCATCCTAGTGACAAGCTACAAAGAGAACTTGGCCTCAGGTTGGGAATAAACCCAGTGCAAGTGAACTATTGGTTCCAAAACAAGCGCAACAGAATGAAAGTAATGTTGAAACATGGATTACCATTGGCACTATCTCATATTGCACGCAAATTGCACTAATTCAAAACGTTTAAAATAAATTTGATTTGTTGCAGGTCCAACGTATGCACCAAGAGAATATGGCGCTTCATATTGAGAATGAGAGTCTCGCAAAGGAAAACATGAGGTTCAAAGAAGTCCTCATAAATGCTACTTGTGCTGTTTCTGGTGGCTCCGTTGTCATACCAAAAATGTCGCCGGAGGAGATCAAAATGAATATGGATAATGCTAAGTTGAGAGAGGAGGTAATAAATCAAATATTAAAGCTTTAATTTGTTATCCCTTTCCCAAAATAAAGCTTTTTTTTTTTAAATCCTAATGCATATCTTCTCTATGTTTTGTACAAATTGAACATCTTTCAAAACTTGTAGCAGACTACACTGGAAAGCCTTTTTCTTCTCCATAATCGCTTTTCAGTTAATTTCAGACTACACTGTTGGTTGTTCATTTAATTTGAGAGTAAACATAATTGAAACCTGTTTGAGGTTTTAGAGTGTGTAACAGAGTACATTTTGTCTTAATTATTGTGCCAACTGCCAATGCCATGTTTTGATCAACCAATATTATTTGTTTGCTAAGAAAAAAAATATTATTTGCGACAAATTAGATCATATTTGCGAAGACTGAGAAAATACTTTAGAGTTTGCGATTGCCAATTGGGTTGCGCAGGATAGGACAGGTTCTCATAATAATAATGACAAGTCAAATTCCCAATCTGATTGATCATATTCACAATTTTCTTATCCTTACATTCGTACTGTATCATTGTAGGGATTTTACCCTTTTTACAGTAGCAGTAAATTTTCTCATCGACTTTCCCTGTGATAGATTGTTATTGTAGGTAGGGTTGTTGTCCTTTATATATACGCTTGCAACTGATACAAATTTCACATAGAATTTAATTTTTGATTTCTTCTATCTTTCCGATCCACCACCGCCGAACCCGACAATGATTGGTGGATTCGTGGTGAATGAAAAACTTGTGGGGCCCTATCACACTCTCAAGCCCTGAAGAAAACCTCAGATTTAGACCCGCTACGGGTGATCCCCTATAATCTTCACTGAACTAATAAGCTAAGCTGACGATGGTCCCGGGCTGTAAAACGTAGTGGTATACTTTCTTTGTGCTCCTAAGGCCTACCTATAAGCAGCAAGCCACCTAATTTAAAGAAAATGCTTTAGTTGCAATTGATTCCATTCTCTTCCATGGATGGAAGATTCTGTCTTTCTTGATGGAGATTTCTTTTTTTTTGACGTATGAGTTCGGAGACTCTTTGATAGAGAAAAGAGTGAATGTGAGAACTGGCTAGGATGGTTATTTCTTGTTGAATGAAATAGTTTCTCTTTTGTAATTTTAGCGGTGTGTCATAAAACAACTTCAAGTTTATGATTTGATATATGTGTTAGTGTTGAAATATGTCCAGTCCGCATGTACGAACTGGAGCGGTCTAAGAGCGCGGCAAAGCATCATAGGCCGTCCCTCAAGGGGCACGACCACACCCAAGTATGTCACTAAGGTGTGGATCGACCAACATAAGGTCCGACCATCACTGGGAGGACAACCCTCAAAATAAGCTCCTCACAAGGACAAAGCTGCCAGTGGGCTCGAGGAGCATCTCTCGGGCTCGAGGAGACCTTACGTCAAGGTAACGCTCCTTGACAGAAACTGAGCAGGACACTACTCGCATCATCCACGCACAAGGAAGGCACGAGGACCCCTGAGCGACCAGCCATGGTTGCTCCCTTGGGCCAAGGCCCACGGACCTCCTTAATGGGCCTGGGCCGAGGAAGGCCTCAATCCTAGCCGTACACGTGGCGTGATCCTACGCGACCGGAAGTTGAAGGGCCACAAGTATATAAAGGCCTCATTTACTCCTCAACAGCAAGCATTAATGACACCACACGAGCACCACATTCACTAATCATACTAGGGAAGCCTCACAACTCCCTACTCGTAAAATCGCCTCTCCGGTCTGATACCTTACAGACCGGGCAAGAGTCACTAACCCCCCCCCTTCTAGTCTATTTCAGGTACGAGGAAGCTACAAGAAGGCTCATTTCCTATCTCAGAGTGATACTATAAGAAGAAGAACTAGAATGACTTAGACCAGCGACTCATTGCGAACTTAGAAAGAAACACGAATTACCCTTCAACATTTGGCGCCGTCTGTGGGAAACGACACGAAAGGTCATTCCTTGCCCTACTGGTCGAGCCACATTCCTCCTCGTGACACTTCACGAATATGCCTCCCAGAAGAAGCAACCGTCTTGCTAATGCACCACCCAGGAACCCTCCTCGACCTAGAGGCCGTCCCTCTAGTAACGGTCGTGGAGGAGGAACGGATGGTGTTCCGAGGGAACCAAGAAACAACAATGTTGCAAGGAATCGGGATTACACGGAGGGGGCATTTACTAATGTCACTCACTCCCAAAATGAAAGATCGGGGGAAAATAACCCGCAAGGAGTCCCGGTAGGAAACGCCTATGGAGCTTTGAGAGTCGCGAACAACGCCGAGTCTAGAGGGCAGCCTCATCCGGTAGCAATTAACCAACCTCCCGTGGCGATGAACCCTCCTCAACCGGCCGCATTGACTTTCACCCTTCCTGATGGACGTGTAGTCCGACCATCAGATTTCGGGATGGGCGAAGCTCAATACGGTCTATTCCTTCTTACTCTACAAGGATATGTCGGAGGTAATGAGGCTATTAGGGTTAATACCGAGATACAAGCTCAAGGAGAACCACAGGCCCCGGTGCAAGAGCAACCTCGGGCCACTCTGGTCGCTCCTCGTCAATCCCAGGGAAGAGCACCTGTTGCGCAAGATGAAGCACATTCGAGAGCCAACACCAGGCCGATCCAAACCCGACTTGGACCATCAAGAATCCAATCGAGGTTAGGACCCCAAGGTGCCCCGGATGACTTGAGAGACCTGATTGACAGAAGAATACGGGCATCATTACAAAATGTGGCCCAACAAGAAAATAGGGTTCAGGTGGTCGCTACACCACCCGTTCTCCCCAATCAAGTTACCCCCAACCAGGTAACTCCTCAAAACCAACAAGAAGCAGTGGAGGAGAATCAAGCGCTGAGAACAGTAGCTGAGGTAACCCCCTTGGTCGATCCGATCACGGGGAGGAGGCTCACTCTGGATGAACTCAACGCGAGGAAATCCGCACTTGATGCTCAGATAGAGACTCTTCGAGGAACTGTCCAAGAGAGAGAGCAAGACCAAGATCCGAGCCCTCTATGAGATGAAATCAGAAGCCACCAAGCCAAAATTGAAAGAGGGTTCCCCACCTTCGAAAGCTATGATGGAACAAGTTGCCCGAAGGACTACTTGGTAAGATTTGGCACTAAAATGGATGCTTACGGTCATGACTCAAGAACCAAGGCACTCCTCTTTCCGGCTAACCTCTCCGGAGAAGCCATGAAGTGGTGGTCGCGCCTCCCTCACCGATCCATCAAGTCATATAGGGATCTCTGTAAGGAGTTCTCTAAACGATTCGAAAAGGTAATGAACGCCAAAAGACGGGTGAGGTACTTGGCTGAAATTGTTCAGAGAAACAATGAAGACTTGAGGGACTTCATCAATCGCTTTCATGAAGCAGCCCTCCAAGTCGAAGATCACTCGATCAATGAGAGGAAAGAATATTTGTATGGTAACACTACCAACATCAAATTCCAAGATGTACTCTCAGCATCGTGTGTGGAGAATGAAGCACAACTCGCCAAAGTTTGCAAGGATTTCCTCGAGGCTGAGGAATTCCGAAAAACGGTCATTGTGAGAACCAATCTTCCCAAGGAAAAAGGGAAAGAAAAAGAGAAAGAAAAGGAGTACCCTCCTCGCCCCCAAAATCCCGGGAAGCAGAGGAAAGAGCAAAAATTTGGGTTGATCAAGGAGGGCAACTCAAGAAACGATTTCAGAGACAAGAGGTCTCCTCCCAGAAGGTCACCTCCAAGACGATATAGCAACTACACAGACTTGAATAGGCCAAGATCCGACATCTTGAACTACATAGTCTCGAGGAAGCTAGACGTCTCGTGGCCACCCCCGATTAAGGAAAATCAAAGGAACAAGAGCTCAGAAAAATTTTGCAAGTTTCACAAGGGGAAAGGGCACACCTCAGACGAATGTGTCGAGCTCAAGAATGAGATTGAGAGGATGATACGTAACGGTCAATTGATTAACTACATCCGGAAGGAGGAACCCCTGACACTCCTGCCCCCACCTCCTCGAAGTGGGAGCGAGCACCCTTACCAAGGAAACCCTCAAGACGACGACATTCATAATTACAACAATTATGAGAACCGCCCCGTAAATGGAAGCATCCGCACTCTCACAATTGCGGGAGGACCCGCCGGCGGCGACACTCGCAATCAAAGGGAGATTACGGTGGACAACCTTAGGGTCCGAGATGTGAAGTATGCTCAAGCCGCGCGACCGGGAACCAACGTCATCTCCTTCGATGATAGCGAGATTCCTCTGAAGCATGCCGGGGAGGAAACATCTATGATCCTTGCGTCCCACTTGTAGTTTCCTTGGATGTTCAATCCTACAAGTTGGGTAGAATCCTCATCGACACTGGGTGCTCGGCAAACTTGATTTTCACCGGAACCTTGAAAAGGATGCAAATGAACCCAAGGGAAGGGCTCAGAGAAGTGAGGAGCGCATTAGTAGGATTCGGAGGACAACCTATCATGCCGCTCGGAATGATCAACCTCACAGTGTCAATGGGTAGCGCTCCTAGACGGGTGACCCAACAGGTTCCTTTTGTGGTCGTCGATATGCCATTTGATTATTTCGCAGTCCTAGGCCGACCCGCTCTCTCTCAATTCCGAGCCGTAGTGTCCACAGTCCACAACAAGCTAAAATTCCCCACTCCTTTGGGAATCGGACAAGAAGTAGGAGACATACGTGAAGCATGGGAATGCTACACTATGTCAGCCAAGTTCACTTCGAGAGTTGCCATCGGAGAACCTAATCTCGGGCAGCCATCCGAGGAGACACCCCTTGTTCACAATGCGCCTTATCGTTTCTACACGGTTCGGCGAGTGAAGAGAAAATCAAAAAAGCCAAGTCCGTCACTTAGGCGAAGAAAAGCAATCATGAAGAAAGACAAGGATACTCTAGTAGGAGCTGTTAAGGAGCTCGAGGAGTACCAAGTGATTCCACCTGTCCCACCCTCTTCCAAAAAGAAGAAATTCTTTGAGGAAAACAAAATTGAAGCAAGAGAAGCCCTAGAAGAAATCCAAATTGTCGAAGGAAGTGCCGACAAGGTCACAAAAATTGGCACAGAGATGGCCACTAAAGTCAGGATGAAACTCATCCAATGTTTGAAGGATAACAACGATATATTCGCATGGAGTACCGAGGACCTGAAGGGGATCAACCCACGTGTCGCCGTTCACCGACTGAACGTAGACCCATCGATCACCCACATCAGAGAAAAGCGAAGAGACTTCAGTGCGGAAGATAATGCCATCATCGAAGCGGAAGTACAAAGGCTTCTTAAAGCCGGGCACATCAAGGAAGTGAGATACTCTGACTGGGTATGCAATGTGGTCCTCGTGGAGAAAGGTCCGGGAAAATGGCGAATGTGCAACAATTTCACAAGGCTCAACAAGTTTTGCCCGAAGGATCCGTACCCTCTCCCACGGATCGATCAGCTGGTCGATTCCACCGCCGGATGCGCCCTCTTTAGTTTCATGGATGCGTACCAGGGCTTCTACCAGGTCAAAATGGCCAAAGATGATGTGCCTAAGACTGCCTTCTTCGCTAACGGCAACGTGTATTGCTTCAACGTGATGCCATTTGGTTTTAAGAACGCCGGAGCGACCTACCAAAGGTTGGTTAACAAGATGTTCAAGGAAGAGCTAGGTAAAACAATGGAAGTATATGTCGATGACATGCTCGTCAAGAGCAAGACCGAGGAGCAACATGTAGGTTACCTGGCAAAGTGCTTCTCAATCTTGAGAAAGTATGGCATGAAGCTCAACCCGGCAAAGTGTACCTTTGGTGTCAAAGGGGGGAAGTTCCTCGGTTACATGGTGACAGAAAGAGGAATAGAAGCAAACCCCGAAAAGATAAAGGCCATCCTCGATCTTCCACAACCTCAATCCATCAATGAGGTGCAACAATTGGTCGGAAAATCAATTGCATTGAGTAGATTCATCTCAAGGTCTGCCGAGAAAAATCTACCTTTTTTCAAGGTATTGAGAAAGAGCAGCCACTTCGAGTGGACGAAGGAGTGCGAGGAGGCCTTCGAGAGGCTGAAAGAATACTTACTCGCTCCTCCTCTATTGTCGAAACCCGTAGACGGAGAGGTACTCTATTTGTACTTAGCAGCAACCGGGGAAGCTATCAGCTCTGTTTTGGTGCGAATCCAAGGGAACGACCACTTGCCCATCTACTACTTGAGCAAAGTACTTGCCGGGGCTGAAACGCGGTACATGGATATCGAGAGGCTTTCCTTTGCCCTCGTTTATACTGCAAGGAGGTTAAAACCCTACTTCGGTGCTCACAAGGTTGTAGTCTTGACAAAGCAACCTCTCAAGCAAGTCCTCGGAAAGCCCGAAAATTCGGGAAGAATGGCAAGGTGGGCGATTGAACTAAGTGAGTACGACATCGACTACCAAGCACCCGTGGCCAAGAAAGCACAAGTCATAGCCGACTTCCTCGTGGAGTATCCCTCAAAAGGAACTTCAGAGGAAAACTCTTCGGCAACAAAGAGTGCGTTGATGATGGTCGAAGAGCAACCCCATCAAAACAACCCGATGCAAGCTCTAGAAGATGCTTTAAAAGAGCTTAAGGCGATGTCCCAAACCAAAAGGAAAAGGCATGAAGTGTTCCTGACAGAGAAAACCGACGAGCCAAAGGGTGCGGAGAACGTCTCTCCAAAACCCAAAGAACTAGTCGACCACGGAGACATCTGGATTCTTCATGTTGATGGATCCTCATCAGGAAAAAATGGCGGGATAGGAATATACTTCAAGAGTCCCGGAGGAGCTGAACTCGAGTACGCCGTTACTCTTAGTTTCCCGGTCTCCAACAATGAAGCAGAATATGAAGCCATCCTCATAGCTCTACGTATGGCAAAGTCATTGCAAGTGAAGAAGCTACATCTCTTCACCGACTCCCAACTGGCCGAGAAGCAAATCTCGGGGAAATTCAGAACCAAGAAAGACTCACTGGCTGAGTACAAGAGTGCCATCACGGAAGAAATTCAAAAATTTGAAAGTTGTGAGATTGAAAAGTTCTCAAGGGATCTCAATCAAAGGGCAGACGCCCTATCAAAGTATGCCTCAGCTTCCGGAGGAGTTGATACCCGGAACGTGATACTCATGAGAATCAACGCATCATCTTTGTGGTCATCAAAGCCAAACGTCTTGGCAATTGACGATCAACCGAATTGGATGCAAGAGATAACAACATATCTCAAAAATGGAAGCCTTCCTCGTGACAAGGCTGAGCGAGGAGAATCAAGGGAAAAGCTCCTCGATACATCATGCAAGGAGACTACTTGTACAAAAGGTCTTTCGAGGGAGTCTACTTGAGATGCGTCGCAGAGCAGGAAGTTCAAAAACTTCTTGGAGAAATGCATCGAGGAAGTTGCGGAGACCATGCCGGAGGAAGAACCCTCGCGCAAAAAGTCATTCGACAAGGATACTACTGGCCCACTGTTCGCGAAGACGCTGCCCAATTTGTGAGAAAATGCGAGGAGTGTCAATTGCACGCCAATTTGATCAACGTCCCGGCGAAACCTCTCATGCCCATCGCCATCACTTGCCCTTTCGACATATGGGGCATCGACATAGTCGGTCCGTTTCCAAGAGGCACGGGTCAAAAGAAGTTCATCATTGTTGCGGTCGAATACTTTAGCAAGTGGGCGGAAGTTGAGGCAGTATCTACCATCACCGAACAAAGAGTTATGAACTTCGTATGGAGGAACATCGTGTGTCGATTTGGTTTGCCAAGGGTCCTCATCTCGGATAATGGTGCTCAATTTTGCAGCCAAAGATTCAATGAATGGTGCAAGGAAATGAAGATTGAGAGGAGGTATACCTCTGTAGGACATCCTCAATCCAATGGGCAAACAGAAGCCGTCAACAAAATCCTTGTCAACAACTTGCAGAAGAGGTTCGCTACCAACAAGGACTGGGTCGGCGAGCTTGATGGAGTAGTGTGGGCATACCGCACTACTTCAAAAACAGCTACAAGAGAGACTCCCTTCTCGCTAGTTTACGGATCCGAGGCGGTCATACCAGCAGAAGTGGCGGTGGAAACCCTCAGAATCCAAGGGTATCAACCCGAGGACAATCATACAGAGAGACTCTTCGACCTGGAGACAATCAATGAAGCGAGGACCAACGCCTTGGCCAATATCCTCAGATATCAAGCACTCATCGCAAAGACCTACAACAAAGGCTGTAAGAGAAAGAGACTTCCAAGTAGGAGACCTAGTACTCCGAAGAGCAGACATCTTGGGCAAAGTTGGGAAGATGCAACCCAATTGGGAAGGCCCCTACAAGATAATTGAAGCAAGGTCCAACGGAAGTTATCGTCTTCAAGACATGGAGGGAAGGGTATTGAAAAATCCATGGAATACTTCTAACCTCCAGAGATTCTACGCTTGAAGTTGTAGAGAGAAAAAGCTTTTTGAAAACCTATGTGGAAGGTCCAGTGATCGAGGAGGATTCCTCACGGATTCAAGTGAGCGGTACCTCTTCCTTTTGTTAAGAAGTTGTTGTAAGCAAGCTGGCCGAGGAGCCCCCATTGTAATTGCATTTCCGACAAATCAATACAATGTCTATCTTTCAACAAGAAAATGTTCAAGTATAGAGCTACTATACTCAAAAGAAAAAAAAAAAAAAAAAAAAAAAGAAGACTACTCGATCGAGAGCTTACATGAGTTACATAAAAGCTAGTCGATTTCCATGATTAGGGGGAACCCTCCCCGCTCTCTAAACTCTATTAGAGAATTTATATGGAAACCTTTCAAAGAAGAAAAAGCGAGGAGACGGAAGAAATCGAGGAGAGCAACTCCCAGTCTTTCTAACTCAAAACTTGGAAATTTTTCTAAGTTCAACACTTAGAATTCTTTCCTAAGTGGTCGAAACGATCGAGAAGCGAAGAATCTACGTTGATAGTTCGAAGAGCTCGTACCGAAGAACATTGGTTCTCGATTCTAACTTGTACGTGTTTGACTACTCTATCCAAGTTATACGTCATAACAAAAATTGGTTTTAGTAAGAACACAAGTACGAGTAAGAAAGCGAAGGGCATTGCGTTTTATTGAAAGAAGAAAGTAGCGATGAGACAACAATAGAGAAAATTATGTTACAAGCACAAATGTTGCGAGGAGTGCCACAAAGGGCCAAATGAAAATTGTTCGAAAATAAAACCAAGTACAGAAATGGAAAAGATTACAACATGCCCGAGCATACTCGGTCTTCAAGCAGCTGGCTCCCCGATCTTAACGAGTACGACTGTCAGTAAATTCAGTGACCGGGGTGGTCGCGCTTGTAGCTCCTCCTCGAACCGTGCTCGTTTCAGGGCCTTCAATGTTGTCTCTCTCCTGAGCTTGAGCCTCTTCGATCGCCTTCTGGTACATAGTTAGCTCAGGCTCGATGAAGTCGGCTGCCCTACCGAGGACCGGATCACTTAACTTCACCCAGGAAGCGTTCCGAAGAGCTGCCTTCTCGAACGGATAGATTATCCCGCTCCTCAAGCACTCGGGCACCCAGGCAGGGAGATAAGCTGGCTTGCTGGGATAAGGAACTTCAGGGTCGGTCACCAGCTCGCCGAACTCGCACGCCTCGTGCATCTCATCGGTAATCTCCTCATCGGGGTAAGGAGTAAGATCCTCGCGACGCCCGGGATGCAAGTCTTCGCGATCATCAGGGTCGAAGTCAGCCGGAAGCAAGTTGACCCTCTTAAGCTGGCCAACACAGGAGAAGAAGCCCTCCTCGCGCGACGCCACTTGCACGTCTCTCTGGGCCAACTTGTAGGTGACTGAGGACATGAAGTCGCGAGCAGCGGCGACTCGACTTCCTTTGAGGAAGGACAGGATGCTTGCCTTGAACTTCTCCATGCAGATGGATAAAGTAGCGTAGGCACCCTTGAAGCTCTTGCTCCTCGACCTCTCCCGGGACAGCTCCTTCTCGAGCTCTTCTACCTTAATCTTCAGCTTCCCGGCCTCAGCCTCCGAGACCTTTGCTTTAGAGTCTGAAGCAGCAAGCTTCTTCTCAAGGTCCTCGATCACGACCCCTATATCGGCCCGATCAGCAGCAACTTGGCCATAGGCCTCCTTCAAGTTCTCGAGCTGCAAAAAGAAAACAAAGTTAGCGAGGAGAGAAAAATTCAATGCTTAGAAAAATTTTACAACAATAAGTATGAAGAAAAGTACCTGGAGCGAGCACATGCTCAGCTCATGTGCCCTATCGAGGTCGCTCATTTGAATGAGCCGCTTCACTGCATCTCCAGAAGCGGCTACCTTACCCTTCTTGCGGGCAGGCTCGTTGGTTCCACCAAGGTTGAGCTTCCTCGCTCCCTTCTTCGTCGCCGGCCTCTCAGGCCTCTTCTCCGCCTCAATAGTGTTTAAGGCCTCCTCCTCGGCCTCCTTAGCCTCCTTGGCCCTCTTCGCAGCGGCCTCCTCCTCGGCCCTCTTAATGGCCTCCACAGGGTTCTCTCTGGTGTCGAGCCCCTCCTGCACTAAAGCATCACGATGATGCGCGGCGTTCCGAGGAGGGGTCAAGTTCAAAGAACCGAGGATCTTCGTTTGTTTGTTGGCCAACCTCTGCTTCCTCCTCTGTTCCTCCTTGGCGGCCAGAGTCTTCGACATGATCCACTGGAACCAATAAGCTGCAAGAGAATAAACGCAAGTCAGTACGATCGAGGAGCAATAAGAAATCGACGAGGAAAGTAAGGAAGCGAGGACATATCACAAACAAACAAAGCAAGCAAGGAAAAAATACAAGTGGAAAGCGAAGAAAAAACGCGAAGACGTATTACCGAAGAGGACTTTTTTAGTATATCGGTTCCCGATATACCTAGTGTACGCATAAGGCGAAAGGCCCGCCAAAAAGGGAAGTGGCTGAAGGACCAACCCCCAGTAGAAGTACTTCTCGGGATGGGGTCCCCGATTTTGCTCCTCGAGCTCCATGACCCAGGGATCAGACTCCTCGGGTAAAGGATGTTTGTCCGCTATCTTTCCCCGGAACATAAGTTTGGGCACTCCCCACTCCAACTCCTCCTCGGTCATGTTAGGCAACTTCCTCTTCCTGATGTAGAAGTACCTATGGAACCACTTGTAGCCCGAGGAGCTGGGAGCGTCCATGATGAAGCCTAACCCGGGCCGAGCATTGAAGTAATAGAAGTACTTGTTCCCGGAGCTCATCGAGACTCGGAACAATTGATTGAAGTTGGGGAAGTTTAGCGCGATCCCCTTCTTCATGCAAAAGACTCCAAAACATACTAAAGTCCCGAAGGCACTAGGTACAAGTTGCCAAGGAGCGATCCCCAGCGTGTTGAAGATGTCCCGGAAAGCATCACAGAATGGAAGTATCCATCCTCGGTCCAAGCTCAAGCAATGGACGGCCATGTACCCAGGGGGAGCGTTGTAAAAAGTTTGATCCTCCTTGGGCACGAGGATGTCAAACTTATTCTCAGGGAGAGAATACTTCCACCTAAGTGTGGGAACCTCCTCGACTTTGACAGTAGAAGAGGTGGTCGGTATTATGCCATCCTCGTTCTTCTCGCCCTGAGGATCGGGGAGGTCAACTGTGCGGGCACTCTTGGTGAACTTCTTCTCAGCAGCCTTAGTGGTTTTAGGCTCTGCCTCCTCGACCACCTTGGCCTTCTTTGACTTTCCAGATTTAGAGCGCTTGCTCGCTCTCGTCTTCGCCTTCTTCTTGTCCGCAGCCATCTGAGCAAGGCGCATCTCATACTCTTGCTCCTCGAGTGGATTGGGTGCTCGGGTCCCACTCGGAAAAGTGAAATCTATCGTCGTCGGATCGATAGAGTGGTAGCTGGTCTCCTCCTCGCGTGCGAACCTCTTCGCATCCCTAATTGCACGTCTTTGCCCCTCCGAGAAGGAAGGAGACCTAGTGCTCGGACCAGCTTCACTCCTGTTAGTGTCCCCGATCGTCAGAGGAACTTCATCCTCCTCCTCATCGGTAATGACGGCCATCCTAGTAGTCTGTGGAGGAAATCTGACCCTCTTTGAAGGGGGACTAGTCCGAGGAGAGGTAGCTTCGTCATCCTCCTCGCTCTCTTCTTCCGTCTCATCGCTGTCGATGATCTGAACGGGAATCGGGGCCTTCCCGCGCTGGGTCGAATGTTCACCCTCCTCGTAAAGGGCCAAGGCTAACTCCGGCCTCTCTGTATCATCCATCTCCTCGATCCTGATGTCGGCAGGAGGGACCACGTTAACCGCACCATAATTACGGCCATGAACTTGGGCAGCGCGAGTAATCAACTCCGCGGACACCCCAGGGTTAGAAGGACCACCCTCCGCCTCCGTCCGGTCGTCGATGAAGTCATCATCTTCGGTACGACGCCTCTTCCTGGTCACCAACTGATAGAGGTCCTCTTCACTCTCAGTCTCTTCTTCCTCCTCGGCATTAGCTGCGCCAGCTTTTTCACCTGCCGGTGCCCCCTCCTCGCCACCAAGTTCAACTTGCGGCTCCTCGACAGCCTCCTCTATTGTATCATCGAGAAAGGTCGCCGATACGTCTGACGTATCGGGCGACGTAGTATGGTCGCTCCCATACTCACCAGCGGCCGATATGTTCTGGCTGTCGTCGCTCCTCTCGGACATCCTAAAGGTGGGCAAAGGAGAAGTTAGGATGGTTGGTGATAGTCCGAGAGGTCCTTTTAGGTACATTCATTATGTTCGACCTCCCGAACGGAGAAAAATCTCAAACGAAAAGGAAAGAAGTTACTCTACAGTAAATTATACGTGGAGCGAGCAGGCATACAAGGAGCGACCAACCGCTCAAAGCATAAGTAAAAAATCGAGCAGCATGTCCACATGTATATAAAGAAAATCGGAGCGAGCATGCGCATACAAAAAATTGAAAAGCAACCGAGCGACCAACCGCTCGAAGGAAACAGAGTAAACCTACAGCTACAATTACAGCCTTATTCTAAGGAGGAAGCGACAAGGGGTATACAGCAAAGAACAGGGAACTACTCCTACAGGCATGCAAGTCAAATCGATCCAATTCGATTCCATTAAAGTCCGTTTACAAGTCCGTTTACAGTTTTATTAGGTCCAATGCCGTTCTCAGGCGTCAATCCACCGGTAATTACTCAGATGACAACATTCCGGGAGGCAAAAATCAAAGAAGAAAAAGCCGACATGCAAAGGCCAAAACCGAAAAAGAGAAATAGCAGAGAATTCAAGGCAAAAAGAAGCAAAAAGAGGAGAAATTAAAGGCAAAGAACCGGAAACTTACTTGCTATTAAGTGGATGAAGGTTTGAAACCGGAAAGAAGGCCGGAAAAGCCGAAAGTTCGCCTGAAAATTGCATTCTGGACACCGAAAATACTCCTCGCTCACTACTTGTCTCGACCACGTTGCTTGTCGATCTCAGAACCTCTCCTCGCTCTCTCTTTTTAGCTCTGAATATTCGGATTGCGAAAAGTGTGGAATGACCGAGTGTTGACCTATTTATAGAAGGGTATCTCGGGGATACGAAACGACGCATGCCCTCGCGCCATCCGGACCGACCACGTACCCAAGATCAACGGTCCAGATCACGGCCGCCTGACGAATTACCGGTTATGCCCTCCACGCTCCCGCTCTGGAGCGGGCACAGTTCCCAAGGTCGAAGCGAATTACCTAGCCACGGCAATCAATTCGCGGCGCGAGCACCGGGCTACTCGAGACACGCAGAGACAGATCGACGACCATGATCTGTCCTCCTCGGGACAACATTGTGAAAAATGTCGGAAAAAGCGAAAAATCGACGGACACGTCTCAAGGGATCGAGGAGCTGCTCATGAAGCTACTCTCCTCGAGATTCCATTCCTTTTACACAAGTATCTCTCCGCGAGATACTTTGCAAGCAAAAAGCGGCAGGAAGTCATTCCATTCCTTTTACACAAGTATCTCTCCGCGAGATACTTTGCAAGCAAAAAGCGGCAGGAAGTCATTCCATTCCTTTTACACAAGTATCTCTCCGCGAGATACTTTGCAAGCAAAAGGCGGCGGGAAGTCATTCCATTCCACCAAGGAATACTTACCCGGATCCGATCTTTTCCCAGCAAAAATACCTCTTTTCATACGGTCCGAGCAACGTCTGCTCGCACCCTATAAAAGGGGGGGGAGGGAGAGATAGGAGGAGGGAAAGATACCAAGGTGCGAATACGGAAATCTTTTTTCGCCCACTACTAGTCGAGGCTCTGCTCGACCTCTACTTCAACATAGTTCCTCAACTATCTTCTACAAAGATACTTGGAAACTAGGGGGACATATGTTAGTGTTGAAATATGTCCAGTCCGCATGTACGAATTGGAGCGGTCTAAGAGCGCGACAAAGCATCATAGGCCGTCCCTCAAGGGGCACGACCACACCCAAGTATGTCACTAAGGTGTGGATCGACCAACATAAGGTCCGACCATCACTGGGAGGACAACCCTCAAAATAAGCTCCTCACAAGGACAAAGCTGCCAGTGGGCTCGAGGAGCATCTCTCGGGCTCGAGGAGACCTTACGTCAAGGTAACGCTCCTTGACAGAAACTGAGCAGGACACTACTCGCATCATCCACGCACAAGGAAGGCACGAGGACCCCTGAGCGACCAGCCATGGTTGCTCCCTTGGGCCAAGGCCCACGGACCTCCTTAATGGGCCTGGGCCGAGGAAGGCCTCAATCCTAGCCGTACACGTGGCGTGATCCTACGCGACCGGAAGTTGAAGGGCCACAAGTATATAAAGGCCTCATTTACTCCTCAACAGCAAGCATTAATGACACCACACGAGCACCACATACACTACTCATACTAGGGAAGCCTCACAACTCCCTACTCGTAAAGTCGCCTCTCCGGTCTGATACCTTACAGACCGGGCAAGAGTCACTAACCCCCCTTCTAGTCTATTTCAAGTACGAGGAAGCTACAAGAAGGCTCATTTCCTATCTCAGAGTGATACTATAAGAAGAAGAACTAGAATGACTTAGACCAGCGACTAGCGACTCATTGCGAACTTAGAAAGAAACACGAATTACCCTTCCACAATATGATATATTTGGATCGATGTAATAGTCGAGTTTATTTGAACATAACTAACTTAAGGTTGATGGAGAAGCCTTTGGTGCAAGCAGGACATTGCCAACTTTCTTGAACTTCAATATTAACATCTTAGAGGTATAAAATACGTCGAAATGTATATGAACTTGTGCAAGAAATCTTGAATTCACTGTTCTGTTACTGAAACATGGGAGTTTACTTTTTCTTTCTAACATGAATTTTTATAATTTTTCAGGGGATTTTGACCTTGCTCAACGTAAAGAAGAAGCGTTTCACAATCCTTAAAGATGTGAGTGGCATTATCAAGCCTGGTAGGATGACCTTGCTTTTAGGTCCTCCCGGTTCTGGAAAAACCTCGCTTTTATTGGCTTTGGCTGGAAAGATTGATGAATCCCTCAAGGTAACTCATCGAATCTGTATCTACTGTATATGTGTATGCAAGCAAGATAACGGAAGTTTTTATATAGACCGGCTTATATGTAGAGGATAGACCTTGGACCATGGACTTTCTCATTAGGCCTAGCTTGTAAATGAATATTGTTTGCATCATATATGCTTGAATTGCGTTTGTTACTGAGTTGATTTACGATTCATTATATGAAGATCTTTCTTTTGATTTCGTGCAATAACTTGTAATTGGTATTCTAGTGCTTCAATAAGAAGGCCATCTGTGCTTCTTCATATTATGAAGTTCTTGCAAATCAAAATTTTCAGGTTTCAGGAAGTATCACTTATAATTGACATCTACATATTTTAAATATTAAAACTATCTCGCTTTAACTGTAACTTGACGAAAATATTAAAACTATACTATGCAGGTGACCTCAAAGAAAGATCAGGCTCAATATTGGGCTCATCAAGATAAGCCTTATATATTTGTTTCAGTAGTGCATTTGCTATCTTTCAGTCACATGTAGTCGGGCAGAGGGTAAAGCAGGAGCTTGCAGTTCCATATCATAAAAGCAGAAGCCATCCGGCTGCTTTGGCAACAAGAAAGTACGGTGTTGGCAATAGACAAGTCTTGAAAGCTTGTGCTGATAGAGAACTCTTGTTGATGAAGAGAAACTCATTCGTCCTTTTCTTCAAGCTATTTCAGCTTAGCGTTTATGGCCTCAACAATATTTCTCCGTACGGAAATGCACAAAAATGATATCGGAGACGGAGGACTATATATGGTGCTCTTTTTTTTAGTATCTTTGTAGTCATGTTCAATGGAATGTCTGAGCTTGCGATGACAATTCAGAAACTTCCGGTCTTTTACAAACAAAGGGACATGTACTTCTTCCCATCATGGGCATATGCTATTCCCGGGTGGATTCTAAACCCTAAACCCTAAACATCCCAAACACCCTCATTGAAGTTTCTTTGTGGACATTTGTCACTTACTATGCAATTGGGTTTGATCCTAACGTCCGAAGGTAAGCGTTCTTGAGGACTTCTTATCGAACAAGTTGTCAGTTGTCACTGCAAGCTTCATGCATGTACTAAGTCTAGGCCTGTGTCTGCAGGTTGATGAAGCAATATCTGTTGCTTTTACTTTTGCATCAATCATCTCGTGCCATGTTCAATTTTATCAGAGCAGTTGGGAGAAACACGTTCGGTCTGTTTGGTTTAACTCTAGTTTTTTCATTAGGCCGCATTGTCATATCACGAGGTAAAACGAGAATAAAAATCTCCTGATCTGTTCTACTTGCTTTAATTTTGAATAATTTCTCATTAGATATTTTAACACTGCAGAGGATGTAAGACCATGGTGGATTTGGGGCTATTGGTCCTCACCACTGATGAATTTACAGGACATAGTTGGAGCAGAGTAAGCCTATCAATTGCCTACTTCTGAAAATATTCGATGTGTGATTCTTTCGTAATGTTCAAGCTGTTTACATTATATTTTGGATACGCAGTTGGTGTATGGAACCCGACTAGGCATTCTAGCAATAGAATCGAGAGGATTGTATTCAAATGCATACTGGTATTGGATTGGAGTGGCACTGTGGCAGCATTATTTGGATTCGTATGGATATTCAACACCCTCTACATACTTTCTCTAACGCTCCTTAACTGTAAGATTCTCCTGATGTTTCAAGTATTTATCGATAACACTCTGCTTTCGATTATCATTACTAACCAAAATTCTGCAGATTTTGACAAGCCTCAAGGTGTACTGCCAGAAGAAACTGACAGTCCCCAAAACCGTCGTGCAAATGGTAGTGAAGCTACTGGGAACCAGAAAAAAGGAATGGTTCTTCCATTTGAACCACATTCCATTACATTTGATGACGTCACATATTCAGTTGACATGCCAGCCGTACGTTTATGCTAGTGCTTAATGAAATTTCCTTGGATACAATCTATACTGCATCTATAATAATAACTTGCAGGAAATGAGAGCTCAAGGTGATTCTGACGATAAACTAAAGCTCCTCAATGGTGTAAGCGGAGCTTTGAGATCAGGTGTTCTTACGGCTTTGATGGGTGTTAGTGGAGCTGGTAAAATAACTCTGATGGATGTGTTGACTGGAAGAAAAACAGGTGGATATATAGAGGGAACCATTTCAATCTCTGGTTATTCAAAGAATCAAGCCACATTTGCTAGGATTTCAGGATATTGTGAGCAGACCGACATCCATTCTCCAAATGTTACTGTTTATGAGTCCCTTGTTTACTTGGCTTGGTTAAGGTTACCTCGAGAAATAGATTCAGAAAGCAGAAAGGTTAGTAGTACCACTTGTACGAATTTAAAGCCTAAAGAGAAAAATTAAGATTCTTATGAACAAGTTCTGTTTCATTTGCAGATGTTCATTGAGGAGGTGATGGAACTTGTAGAACTGACTCCTTTGAGAAGAGACATAGTTGGATTACCTGGTATAAATGGTCTTTCAACGGAGCAAAGGAAAAGGCTAAAGATTGCAGTTGAACTTGTTGCGAACCCTTCAATCATATTCATGGATGAGCCAACTTCAGGTCTTGATGCAAGAGCTGCTGCTATTGTCATGAGAACTGTCAGGAATACTGTAAACACCGGAAGAACAGTCGTGTGTACCATCCATCAACCTAGCATAGACATATTCGAGGCATTTGATGAGGTAAGTTTTGTAGAAAGAAGTAGAGAAAAGCAAGCATATTATAAACTTTCATCTATGAATCAGCTAAGATATATAATTACTGTCTGCAGCTATTTTTGATGAAACGAGGAGGACAAGAGATATACGTTGGGCCATTAGGTCACCATTCTTCCCGCCTCATAAATTATTTTGAAGCAATCGAAGGATTTCAAAAGATTACCGACTGTTACAATCCTGCAACATGGATGCTAGAAGTCACTACTTCAGCTCAAGAACTTGTCTTAGGGGTTGATTTTACTGAACACTACAGTAACTCAGATCTCTACAGGTTAGTTAAACAGATTCATCAGGATATATATAGTAGCATTAATTTGCTTCACAATACACAGAATCTTGTGTTTTCAGAAGCAGTTCTCTACACAATGACTTTGTAAAACATGGAAGAAACGAATCCTAGAGCAGAGTTTTAAGAAAACATGCGGCGTGTACATGCACTCTGCCTCTGAAACATAGTACAACGTGATGTTCTACAGCCTGCGAATAATATCATCTTCTTCACTGAAATACAGGACAAACAAAGCACTGATAAAGGAGCTAAGCGTGCCTCGCCCTGGTCATACTGGCGCAATCCACCATATACTGCAGTTAGATTTTTGTTCACAGTCGTCATGGCCCTATTTTTCGGAACCTTGTTCTTGGACCTCGGCTCTAGATGGTAAGTAGACATACATGGATCTTCACTCATTCATGATATTGAATTTCACAAATGACAGGAGAACACAACAGGATTTAATCAATGCCATGGGTTCTATGTATGCTTCTATATTTTTCTTGGGTCTTCAGTATGGTTCATTATTGCAGCCAAGTGGTTTCCACTGAACGAACGGTCTTCTACAGAGAACGAGTTGCAGGGATGTACTCGACTTTACCATATGCATTCTCACAGGTACATAACCATAGCTCTCAGAATGAACGGTCTACTCAAGTTAATCTATAGTCTGTACTCACAATCTTCAATATGCATGTCCATTGCAGTTTATAATAGAGATACCTTACATTTTGATACAATCCATTGTGTACCGTGTCACCACGTACTCAATGATTGGATTCGACTGGGACGTAGCAAAATTCTTCTGGTTCATGTACTTTCTGTTCTTCTCACTGTTGTTCTTTGTCCTCTACGACATGATGACTGTTGCTCTCACTCCAAATCACCATATTGCCTCCATTATCTCATCTTTCTTCTATCCGCTGTGGAATCTTTTCTCAGGATTCATCATTCCATGACCAGTAAGTTCGAAAACATTACTCGCGTTTTATCTTTAGCTGCAAATCATACAAACACACCAACTGAATGTATGCATGAACGGGTAACAGGATCTGCCCATATTCGTCATTCAACTGAACGCTGTACGGTATCATCACGTCACAGTTTGGCGAAATCGATGATCGAATGGACAGTGGACAAACCGTGGTTGAGTTCTTGAGAGACCATTTTGGGTTTGAACACGACATGGTTGGACCTGCTGCAGCTGCACTTCTTGGATTCGTTGTGCTTTCACTTTTCATGTTTGCTTTTTCAATTAGGACTTTCAACTTCCAGAGGAGATGATAGATGTTTCTAATTCTACTACTGTATTGTATAATATTGAATCTTTGAGGCTTGATAAGATAAACATAAATGCTTTATTGCAGTAACGCCGTAATGGCAAAACACCTGCTAATCCAATACAAAGCACAAAATATTGGTTATAGGCAAATAACACCTTCAAAAAGTTTTAGTCTATTCTACTGTATCGTTCAGATCACATATCCGGATCCCTTACCGAAGTTGGTAAGCTTAACTCCGGCTCAGGGAGAGGAGAAAGGAGGGTACGCGACCATATGTCATCGCTGACAGTAATTATATATCTTAGCTGATTCATATAGATGAAAGGTTATGATATGCTTGCTGTTCTCTACTTGTTTTCTACTAAGCTTACCTCATCAAATGCATGATTTGGGTATCTCACAGTTAAGAAGTGGTTAGAAAGAACGCCACCAAAAGATTAACTAAAACTGAAACATATTCAAATTGTCCATATTATAAATCAGATGAGCTCAATGCAAAAGAAAGAGCAATCCAAATTAACAGAGAAAAAGATACTCAAAATACACAATACACTAGTACATAGAGATATGAATGCAGCAAGTGATTGTTTTTAAGCTTCCACATTTGCTTTATTGTGACCAGCTGATGGAGCCAATTAAGTAACTGTACGTACACGCGCATTACTTTTAGCAGAATGTCTGTTGAATTTGCTGAGCCAATTCTTCAGCACTCAGTTGGCATTCAATTCCGATCTGTCCAATTCAAAATGGTTTTGTCAGTTACCTCATAAGTCATAAAAATATACTATTACTGTACATTACATACATATCTATCATGCTTGTACACTTAATTAATAACCAATCTCGCTTTGCCTACGTTATATAAACAACTGACTATGTCATTTTTTTTAACGGCAAATATTACAACTACTTCTACACTAATAATATACAAATTTCATCTTAAACCACTTTATTTATCCACACCTAAACCAACCTTATAACTCCGCCACCGCCGGGATCGAACCCCGCACCTCTACTTCAGTAACCCAACTCCTTACCGCTGCACCACCTTATGACTCCCACTGACTCCGATAGACTATGTCATTTTAACTCTAGCAGAATCAGTTTTACAATACACACAATCTTTTACTTAATTGCAATCAAGAGTACTGAGCGGTAGTAATTTTAACTCTCCAAAAAATTCAAACTATTATTAAAAATACACAAAATCTAATCATTTATATTAAAATCTCTCATACTGAGATTGTGTCAAATAATTAAAAAGGGCGGGTCCCATAGTGCGTGAGGTTTTGTTAGAAAACAAATACTCATTTTTCACTTATTGCCCTACTCTTTTTCACGTGATGTGTGTAAGTTTCTTTCGCATAATACACATAAATGGTGGATAGTTGATAAAACTACAACTTATCATGCATATTTTTTCATTTTTTCTCAAGATACTAGCTAATGTATTTAATTTGGAGTTAACAAGTTTTACATTTTATTTTACTACACTACATAAAAGTTCTTGTTACCGTTTCTAGCAAGTTGTCAAGTCCTTGTCAAGATCACAATGAGCTTATACAGTATCAATTATAGCTTTTACACTTTTAACATCTAGAAAATTAAATATTGATAATACTGGGCCGGGCTACTGCCTTTGACAGTAACATGACAATATACCAATTAACCAAAATGTACTGTTTTCTTTTTTTTCCTTTGTTCTGTAGTGTGTTAATTAAACAATTGTGGGGGTACGTAATATATACAGCTCTGGGCTTTTAAATGAATGGCATGCATATATAATTATTGGCCAATAATTCACAACTTTAAACTTTAAATGATTCAACAATCAATCTTCTTAATTTGCAAAATCAGAAGATTCTGAACAATCACTTTGTACCCGCAAGTAAAACTTACCAAACATTTGTACTGCCAATTATTGTGTTGGTTTACTTATACAGTTTGATTTTTCATTCCGTTCAAATTCATTAATTTCGGTTCAATTTAAATTTACTTAAACTCTATACTCTTGGCATAACTCAACTGAACTAAATTGAACTGATCTGAATTGAACTGACTGACATGATTTGTAGTATAAAACAACTAATCAAATTTTAATTGAACTGAAATTAAGAGTTTTGCATAAGAAGAGAACAAAGTTTTAGTTTCTTTTTATAATATAAATAAATTCAATTTAATTCAAATTCATTAAAGCAATTCATGGCTTCATGCAGTTCAGATCTTTTAAGACGAAAATAACCAAACCTAAGTTGAAACTGATTTTAACTGGATCACATAATTATTTGGATCACTTAAACACCATTTAAATAAGTTCTACGGCTTGGTAAGTGAAAAGTTGGTTTTAAAAAATAAAAAAAAATTAAAATAATAATAATAATAATAAAACTTACCTAAAATATATATATTCAAATAAAATAAGTTAATATGATGGGGGAAATTTGGATATAACTATAGAATTGGATTAAAGTAGGGTAAAAAATGACCATAAGTGATATAAGTGTACAACATAATTTCTGTAGCAAATATTCTATAATGCCAAATTTAAAGATGATTTCATAGAAATGGGAGGGAATAGATATCTTTGAAAATTATGTACTGAAAAATGTATCTAAAGAATTTATTTTTAAAATAAATAATTTATTCAAATATATTATTAGTGTGTGTTTACAAATGCTTTGAGGAATTAAATTTAGCCTTCTTATGCTAAAAGTAAAAAAAAAAATAAGGGAAGTTTTATTAAAAGTATTGGTGTTTGATATTTTAGCCTAGAACCAGCTTAATTATTACAAAAGTGGAAATCGTAGTGTTAGGTAAATTCAATTAAGTCACATGTTTCTAGTTCAAAAAGAATTACGGATCGCTTAAAGCAGATAGAAACACTCATTTTACTTGATTCTCAGCTACTTGGGGTTATCAGTTTTATTCAGTCAACGTTACCGCAAAAGTTATAAATCATTGAAAACTAATTTTACTACTCTAAATAAATAAAAAAAATTACTTTTTTTTTAAGTTTTGCAAACACACACGGTACATTTTGCTTTGATGTGTTTTTTGGGACAATAGCAAATTAAATTATTCAATCTAGGGTGATAGTAACATTCTGCCTGGCCTATTTAGTGCTTCACCTACCGAAGTAAATGCCATTCTTATTATAGAATAATAATCTATAAAAAATGGTAATTTAATATAGAATTGAACTATAGTACTTTGTTACCTTAATAGTGAAAGAGTTGAGCATTGTCTCATCAACCGTGTTGATGTTCACTTGGAGAATCTCCAGTGCAAGTTCTTCTAGGGTTGATATAATTTTGATAGCTTGGCCCGGAATGCGACCCGAAACAGTCTTCAGCACAAGATTTGGACCCGAAAACTTAACCTCGACATCTGCCATGGCAGATTTTGAAGTAGCAACAAGCTCGTTAACAGTGTCATTGATAGAAGAAGTGGATGAATTGCAAGGGGATGGGGGTTGGAGTAGCAATGATTTGTAAGGGCTAGTTGGTATATTGTATGGACTACTAGGTGTAGGCGTTCTCGGGCTTAATGGTACACTCAATCTTGGGCTCAGAGGGGGCTTTCGCGGGCTGAGGGGCGAGGAAAGGGGTGAAAGTAGTGGGCTTGAGATGATTCTAGGGCTCAAAACTTCGTTATACGATTTTCTTTGCTTCTTAGCTTCTAGTGATTGTAATATTTGTTGAAGTTCGTTGATATAATCAACTACTCCCCCAATTATTGATGCTTGGTCTCCCTACAACAAAATAATTCAGATTATTAGGATAAAATGTAATCAAAATCTCACATTGCTAAAATATAACAAGATATATGGATATCCAAAAACAAAACCGCACAACTTATGAATTGCGTTTACAGTGGACACCATCAAACAACCAATGTTATTGAAAAGATTTATGTTATATGATAAGAAACAACATTTATATTACCTTTGTAACTCCAAGTTGCATGCATAACATTTTTTTTAAAGAAGCTATCTTCATATGAACCTGGAGAAGATAAAGAACCGGAGAAGGAGACTATATTCTAGTTCTGTTAAATATAAATAATTAAACTAAACAATAGTACTACTAGTAATTTAAAACTGTTTAAGTTGAAAATTGAGACCGGTTGTCCTTATGGAACAGCCAACTAAATTTAGATCCAACACAACATAGATTCTCCGGATTTATGTCCTTATAGAAAAAGACATGTTAAGGAAGAAAGAAGCATGAGAATCCAAGATAGGACCACTACAAATACCCCAAAATAACTACAATATTCTACTTAAATAGTAAGTACAAAATCAATGAATTATATTATTAATCATATCACATAATAAAATAAAATGAAACATTGGCATAAAACTGGGATATTGCTGTACTTCAACGTTGATCTTTGTTATTGAATCTTTTTGCCGTTTAAAATTTTAAATTAAAAAAAAAAAGTGTGTTTTGAAAGGACTTACCCTTTTAACATAAAAGCATGGCATCAAAGAACGAAGGACTGTGAGATGCTCGTTCATCTGCTTCCTTCTCTGGCGTTCCACCGTAATGTGTGATATTCTCTGCTGCCCTTCTTCTCCAGTCGAAGTCCCAGCAGCAGCGCTCACTTTCTGCTTCTTTGTCTTGGGCGCCTCAACTTCATTTTCGGATTCTTGGAAAGGGCTTAATGGAGGGTAACAATAATTAGCTGTTTTTTGGAACTCAAACTCCTCCTCCTCCTCATGACAAGTATCCTTATTCGAACTGCCGGTTACCGGATTGTTGTAATCCGACCCGCTTTCAAAGGCTTCAAGTATGCTGAAGATGTCGTCCGGTGAGGCAGCTGCTGACGAGAAGTTGTCTGACTCGCCGAAGAAATCAGATAAACTATCACCATGATCCATTTCGAGTTGACACAACGGCCGGTTAGAGGATGAAAACTGAATTAAATCACTCTTAAGAATAAAAATAAATATAGAAAGCTATTATAAGCATAGGAATAAAAATAAATATATATTTGATAGGGACTAAAGAATTAAGGATTGGTATTTTGTTTGTATGTGTATGGAAAGGAAAGGAAGATGAAAGTTTGAGAAGAAATGAAATGGTGTAGAGCTAGCTACAATTACACCTAGAGGAGAGACAGTGAGGGTTTGTTGGGTGCAGTGATTGATTGTGCCTTGCCTTATATAAATGACTCTGCACCTGTCTGCTCTGCTCTGCGGCATTTCTCAGAACGGAAGTTGGAGTCTTAATGACCCTTGGTTGTTCATAATAATGTCATGCATGCTCCCGACCCCAATTAGTCCCAGACGTGACAAATCCTATCAAAATAGAATCAATCCAGAATCCATAGGGGTAACGGTAGGTTTAGGTGACACTCGACTGAGGATGTTGTGAAATTTAAAGGGATTTAGGATGTTATTGATACTAATAAGGCGTAGTTAAGCGTACTTAGCTTGCTCTTAGAACAACTTAAAATGAATGACCTACTTGAAGGTTTTCTGGTGCAAGAGACTATGTAAATGTTTGATTTTGGCAAAGCGAACAGATGATGTGAGTGATAACTGGATAAGAGAACTGGAAGCTGGTAAGGTGATCGAATGATAGCTAGCTGATTAGTCACCTTATATATTGTAAAAAAAAACAAAATAGAATAAATTTTCAAATCAGTTACTTTATTGACATATACCATATGATTAATTATAGTTAAACGATAAAATAAAATTAAACAATCTTCTCTATATAAGTGATTGATAACGTCACGAGGTGATATACAGAATACATATTCCAGCGCCCCTGTTTCTTCTTCTCTATGTCACCATAATTTATCATGGCTTCAGAGAGTTTTCGATTCTCTAAAGTTTCCGCATACTCTATATTTCTATTCAATACTGATTCCTTCACCATGTCCAAGTCCGATGATGGCAAGGCAGGCTCTAGCGCTACAAATGTCGATGTCATGTCTGATTTCTACATTCACCCGCGGATAACCCTGGCCAATTGCACGTCCGAGACCTTCTCAATGTTGGAAACTATGTTGATTGGGTGGAGGAGATGAGCAATGCACTCTACACCAAAAATAAAATCGGTTTTGTTGATGGTTCTGTCAAAGAATCGGGCGAAGGAACTGCTGAACTTGCATTATGGAGGCGTTGTAACGACTGAGTTAAAAATATTCAGATGCTCTATTAATGTGCCATGTCAGCAAAAAGTAAGGATTCTATTGGTTCATTTATTTATTGTATTAAAAAAGTTGTTAACGTCACGTCAAATATACACTATGCAATTATACAAAATATAGATGTTTTAATGTTTTGGACTTTATGCTTGGGAAGAATTAGTGTACTTATTTATACGCAAATTCTCAGGAAAGACGGTCTTTAATATAGACGGGACCTTTTTGCAATTTACCAACCAAAATCTCGTTACCCATTTAAAAAACTCGGGATCCGGATTTATGACCCGGTTCCTTATTCGGGTTATAAGCAGATATTAACCAAAAAACGGCTTCTTTCTCTTTTCTTTTCTTTCTCGCTCTCAGTTCGATCGTGGTTGTCTCTCTCTCTACAATTGGGGTTTTTTTCAAGCGGTTTTGCGTTCGATTGACGGTTTTGAAGCGGTTTTCATCTTCATCGACGGTTTTGCAGCGGTTGTTTGGTGTATTTAAGTTCGATTTTGTGCCCCATTGAAGGTATTGTTCTCCATTGAAGTTTTAGGTCGTTTTTGGTTTTCTGGATGTGTTATTCTTTATTTTTCTGTGATTTTGTAGTAGTATTGTGTTTGTTTTATGCTCGTTTATGTGTGTGATGTTTAGTAGTAGTTTTATTTTTGTTTTTTGTTACTCAATTGTTCGAATTTTGCTTATACATGGTGGTTTCTGTTTGATTTTTGTTTGCTTATACGTTGTGGTTTTTCTTGTCTGTTGTTGTGCTCCATTGAAGGTATTGTGCTGCATTGACGTTTTTATGTCATTTTTTACTTTTCTGGATGGAGTGGTATTGGTTTTCTGCATTGACGTTTTTTGTGTTTTTGTAGTAGTATTTTTGCTTTATTGTTTGTTTTTGTGCTTTGTAGTAGTATTTTGATTGTGGTTTTCATGGTGCTTTGTTCCTTATTTTTTCTTTGTTTGTGTGTTAGAGATGGATGGTGATAATAAAAGGAAGACGCGATCTACTACATCTGCTGCTGCTGCTGTGAATAAACCAAGCACAAGGACGCGAGCTCCTTCTGGTGCGAAGAAAAATGCAAGTCCAAGTGGTGGTTTAGTTTACAAGAGAAAGAAGACATCTCCTGACTCATTAAAAGGTTTTTGCGTTCTGTTTTGTTATGTATTTTGAATAGATTTTTTTGATATCATTTGAAGTTTGTGTCATATCATGGGAAGTTTATGTGATATCATGGGGTCTTTTGATTATATCATGGGGTTTATTTGAAATATTATGGCATATTCAGTGTATTTTTTGTGTGTATTTGATATTAATAGAAATATGATCATGGGGTTTACTATGATTATCATGCGATATATTGGTTACTTCATGGGGTTTTCTACTTGCTTTTTTTGATTCTGGTAATTGAATTTTTATTTTTTATTTTTTTTGTGGAGATTATGGGGTCTTTTGATGATATTATGGGGTCTTTTAATGATATCATTGGGTCTTTTGGGGATATTTTGGAAGTTTTTGTGATATTATGGGGAAGTTTGTGTGATATTATTGTATGTTTTGAGTATATCGTGGTTTCTTTTTTTAATTTGGTGTTGTTTTCTGTTTTATCATTAGAGATGGTTGTTGATATGCGCCGGACTAGAGCTGTTTCAGCTACTTCTTTTAAGCCAGGGTCCAGTTCAAGTGATGCTTTGAAGAAGAGTAATAAAAGGAAGCAACCTACTGAGTTTGATTCTGGTAAGTCTATGCATTTTTTTTGAAGATCATGGGGTCTTTTGATGATATCATGGGGTCTTTTGATGATATCTTGGGGTATTTTGGAGATATTATGGCATATTTAGTGTAATTTCTGTGTGTATTTGATATTAATAGAAATATGATCATGGGGTTTATTGTGAATATCATGGGATATATTAGTGACATCATGGGGTTTTCTACTATGTTTTTTGATTTTGTGAATTGTATCCTTTCTTTTTTGGATATCATGGGGTCTTTTGATGATATCATGGGGTCTTTTGTAGATATCATGGCATTTTTAGTGTAAATTCTATGTGTATTTGATATTAATAGAAATATGATCATGGGGTTTATTGTGAATATCATGGGATATATTGGTAACATCATGGGGTTTTCATATGTTTTTTTTAATAATTTTTTTTTTTTTTTTTTTTTTTTGTGTTGTAGAGTTTGAGGGAGATAAGAAAAAGCGGCGTAAGAAGGGGAAAAGTTTTACTGCTGCTGAATTTGATAAGTTGTCGGAGAAGCAGAAGTCTTACTTGATTTGTGTTACTCTGCCTGATGGTAGCGTAAGACATAAGAGGATGGAGGCTTATTATCAGGCTGAGAAGTGTCGGTAATATATCAGGGTGTGATAATCTTGGAATACTTCTTTGGATCGTGTTGTCACTTTCCAAACAAGATAATTCGACCCTACAGTTGTGCCGGGGTTACACGAATTCCTTGTTGGGATAATCCAAGAAGGCAATCTTATTCAGGCAATATGAATTTCGATCAGAAAGTAGAGAGGATGTATGAGTTTTCGTTGTAGTTGTTTTGGAGACTGATCACTTCAATAAATAGAAGCGAAAAGGTGTGAACGAAGTGGTGTATCTGTTCAGAACGAAGTGTTATGAACGAAAGGTCACGTTAGTTCACGAACAAGCCTGTTCGTTCACGAAGAGTTGCAATGTCCCAGCCAGGGGCTACGCCCCTTGGAACCCCGCAGGGGCGCTGCCCCTCGCAACCCCGTACAGGGGCGCTGCCCCTTGCAACCCCGCGAGGGGCGCTGCCCCTCGACCCCGCAAGGGGGCTGCGCCCCCTTGACCCCCGCTTCGTATTCGTGGTCGATAACTCGTTGGCTCAACAAGCGTGCACTCCGCACTACCCAAACTTGTTCCGAGCTCAACGAGAGATCGCATCAGTCTCTAGCAGATCACATTACTACTAAAATGAATTGATGACACTAAAATCACCAACAAGAAGTTGTTGGACTTGTTTGGAAAATTCAACACAGCACAATTGGATGCTGTAATTGATATAGGTTTTGGTGGTTTGCAGCACGTTATTGTACATTATCTGCCTAGGAAGTTTACTCCTTGGTTGGTGGAGAGGTTCGAGTATGAAAATTATTATATGGTGATTGGTGATGATAGGTTTCCTATAACCGGTGATGATGTTTACGATCTGTTTATGATCCCTCGTAATCCTGGTGTTGAGGTGCCTTTGGATAAAAAGTATGGTGATAAAGGGAAGTACAGGAAGGAAATTATTGACAGTTGGACGTGGGCAACTGAACATAAAACCAAATCTGGTGAGGTTCGTTTGTCTACAGTTGCTGATCGATTGGTTGAGTTAAAGGAGGCGGGGGATGAGTTCAAGAAGCTCTTTGTGTTGTATGTTTGTGGGGTGTTCTTGGCACCTTTGCCTGTAGCAGTTGTTGATCAGAAGCTGTTGCGAGCTGTTGAGAACGTTAAGAAGATTAAGACATATGACTGGTGTAGTTTTGTTCTTGACAGGCTCGGTTCTGCAGTTAGGAGTTTTAAAACTTCGGAGTTTAATGCTATGAGTGGATGCCTCTGGGTTCTTATTGGTTGTTACTTGGAGAGGTCGTGATCTCCCTTTGATTCAGCACCGGAATGATGGTCTGATATCGGAGAGGATCGAGTATGAGAAGAAGAATGGAGGTTTTGGTAAATTATTGCGTGATAGCATCTATCCTCTTACAAAGAGACTTCCTGGTCAAGGTGCTGTGTATTATGTTCCGAAGAAGGCTAGAGACGAATCTTCTGTTATGGTATTTTTTTTTTAGTTATTATTTTTCTGTTAGTTGTGTGTACATGTTTTCATTGGATGTTTGTGTTATATCATGGGATATAACTTTGTTTTTATGGAAGTTTTTTATTATCAGAGAATTTGTAGTTACTGCATGTATAGGATATGATGATGTGTATAGTTGATATTATGGGGTGTATAGTTGATATCATGGGGTATATAGTTGATATCATGGGGTATATTGTTGAATTTTTTATTATGTCAGAAATTGAAGTTACTGCATGTGTATAGAATTTCATGGGGTATGTAGTTGATATTATGGGGTATATAGTTGATATCATGGGGTATATGGTTGATCTTATGGGGTATATAGGTGATATCATGGGGTATATTGTTGAAGTTTTTATTATGTCAGAATTTGAAGTTACTGCATGTGTATAGGATTTCATGGGGTATATGGTTGATATTATGGGGTATATAGTTGATATCATGGGGTATATAGTTGATATCATGGGGTATATAGTTGATATCATTTTTTTTTTCCTTCTTTACATACTTAGTGTTTTCTCACTGGTTTGCTTATTTGGCCTTTTTTATAGACTGCTGAAGAGTCTTGGAAAATATTCATGAATGATATTGAGAATGTTTCGCGTGCTCATCTTGAAAGGATGCAGAAGTGTGGTTCTGGTGGTCAGGAATTGGATGATGTACTAGAACCATCGCAGAGTTGGTTTACTCAAAGGTTTTATGATAATCCTATGCTTCATTCATTTGTTGACAATGTTTGTGTTGAATTGAAGTCGAGGATTGGGGAGTCGATTAGAGCATCTCAGCATGATTCACCTAGTGATTCATTTGTTCCTGCCAATTTGAATGAGAGTCCGACTCAGGTTGATAATAATGAAGGAACCAGTGGTATGGAGAAGGAATTTGAATTATTAGATGATGTGTTGTATCATGAGAAGCTGAAGAACATTGATGTTTCTTCTATAGCTAGAAATGTTGAGCTAGAGGTTAAGATGCAGGGTGGGATGCATGATGATAGTGATCAGAATACGGAAGAAATTGTTGAGGGTGATGGGACTTTGGTGACTGGGGGTGATGAGCAGATTGTTTTTGAGAAGAAGGGAGGTGATAAGGAACATGTTGTTCTTGATATAGAGGAGCATGGTGGTGATCCAGATAATATAGTTGATAAAAATCTTGATATGAATGAGCTTGGTGGTGATGCAGTTAAGAAGGGTGAGAAAGAAGTTGATTTGGAGGAGCTTGGTGGTAATTCAGTGAACAAGGGGGAGAAGAAAGTTGATGTGGAGGAGGAAGTTGTTGGTGATGCAGTGAACAAGGGGGAGAAGGAAGTTGATGTGGAGGAGGAAGTTGTTGCTGATACAGTGAAAAATGTGGAGAAGGAAGTTGTTGTGGAGGAGGAAGTTGTTGCTGATGCAGTGAAAAATGTGGAGAAGGAAGTTGATATGGAGGAGCATGGAGGTTCTAAGATTGATATGGCTGTTGTTGATGTAGAGAATCCTATGATTGGATCTTCAGGTAAGGAAGTTGATGAGGATCATGGTTCTGATGATAGTCAGAAGCTCATGGACGATGAAGTTTTGCTTCTACGTACTGGTAAGAAGGATATTCAAGGGATTGAGGTACCGGTGGATTTAGAGGTTCGGACATTGTTCATTGATAGGTTCCCCAACTATTATTTTCATGAACTTGGATGTTTTGATGATTGTGGTGAGTTTGATGATTCTCTTGTGTTGGGTTCTGCTGTTATGAGGGTGATTAAGAAGTATATAAAGGGCGTAAATGATATGAGATCTTACAGAAAAGAAGTGGCTGACTATTTGTTCTTCATAACTGAGGATAGCAGGTATTTTTTTATTTTTTTATTTTCTGTTTTTGTGTTCTACATTATATCATGGGATATTTAGGTGATATCATGGGATACAACTTTGTTATCATGGGTGTTTTTTTATTACAGTTCATGTAACTTTTGTGTTTCCTTATATCATTTTTTTTTTTTAATGTAGGATCAAGGGAAAGTTTGTTGATATGGGATTAAGCTATTTCATGTATGGACATAGCATTAGGACGTTGTGTCCTAAGAAGAGGATTTGCACAAGTGTTATTGATTGTTGGATCCGAAATTTGAATTTTACCGAGCTTATCCTCCGTCCTATAAGCCAGGGATGCACCGAATGTGGTTATCAATCCATATTTCTGTATGTGTCTGACTGCTTTTTTTTTTTTTTCTCTTGCGCTTTGATGTTTGTCAATCAATTATTAACCGTAGTTAATCTGTTTTTGTAGCATCCATGGAGGAAGTTGGCTCATGCGTTTGATGAAGATGAAAATGAAAGACTTCAAAAGGAGCTTAGTGATAACAGTGTTAAGTTTAAGGACAAATATTTGTTCCAGATGTTGGAAATGATGTTCTACTCCTTCAGAAGTGTTCTTGGGCCAGGAGATGTTGATATTAGAAGTGTAAAACTGGTAAGTTCCTATGTTTTTTTTATTATGTTATGGTTTTTAATTTTTGAGGTCATGGTATATATTGTCTGATATCATGGGGTATATTAGTTAAATCATGGGGTATATTGTCCATATCATGGGGTATATTAGTGAAATTATGGAGTATATTGTCTGATATGATGTGGTACATTAGTGAAATTATGGGGGCATATTGTGTGATATCATGGGGTATTTTAGTGAAAACATGTGGTATATTGTCTGATATCATGTGGTATATTAGTTTTCTTGTGTTTCAGATCTTACTGTTGAGATCATGGGATATGTATCCAATATCATGGGATATATTGTTGATATCATGGTATATTTGCTTTTTATGTAGTTCTTTTTCCCGTTGATAGCTGGGAATCATTACACTTGCTCTGTGGTGAATATGGAATTGAAGAGAGTGCAGTATCTTGATAATAGGAATACTGATCCATTGGCCGTTGAAAGTTTTTACATTGTGTTGGTAAGTTATTTTGTATCATGGCAAATTGATTATATCATAGCATAGTTTATGTTACAGTTCAATTTTTTAATTTTTTTTGTTGCCTTTTTTTCTCTTTTTGTAGAAGGAAGTTTTCACAGAGTGCCTTGTTGAAAATTCTTTGCGTCCTGATGGAGATATTAGGGATTTTACATTGGAGAAGATTGCTTTTCATTGGATTAAGACTGAAAAAGATACCGAGGACTGTGGTGTTTATCTGATGAAGCACATGGAGTTGTTTTATGGAAGGCTTTTTGATTTCCCGCGCTTTTACAAGGTACTGTTCTTGTTTTCATATATTTTTTTTCAATGGACTGTTCTTGTTTTCTGGATATATATGTTGCGTATATGTTATGTAGTTTTACTAACTGTATTTTTTAATTTAGGTTTCGTCGAGAGAGGTGCTTAGGGCTGAAATTCTTGCAACGCTGGCTTTGTCGAAATTAAACTCGGCGCTTCCATCACTGAAGGAGAAAGTTGTTGCTTTTGTTAATATCAAAGCAAGAATCAGTGACAACGCAAATCACAATCCAAGGTCTCTACATACTCTTCTCAGGATTCAGTATAAGAAAGTTACTGATAAACATGAGAAGGAGGAAATGGAGAAGAGAAAGGAACTTGAAGAGCAAGGAAACCTGAAGTTGAACGTGAACAAAAAGAGATTGCTGATGCTATTGCAGCTTCCTTGGTTGATGGTGATCCTAAAGTTGATACAATCCTACAAGATCCTAAATAGTATGATAGGTTTCTTTTTCTAGTTAAAGTCATGGTATATTTTGTTAGTTAAATCATTGGATACTTTATACCTTTTATGGGATATTAGATCATGTAGTTTTTTCTGCTTTTGGATCATGGTATATTCGGTGATATGATCAAGTTATATTTTGTCCTGTTTTTCATGTTTTTTGATTTCATGGGATTTTTAAGTTAAATGATGGGATATTAAAGTGAAATCATTGGATGTCATAGTATAATCATGGGATGTTATAGTAAAATCATGGGACTTGAAAGTGAAATCATGGGATGTCATAGTAAAATCATGGGATGTCATAGAAAAATCATGGGATGTTATAGTAAAATCATGGGACTTGAAAGTGAAATCATGGGATGTTTAAAATGAAATCATTGGAAGTTAATGTTAAATCTTTGTATACATAGATGAAGAAAAACAACCTTGTTAAGTAAGATAGGTGATTTCATATCATTGGTGTTATAGTAAAATCTGAAGAAAAACAACCTTGTTAAGTAAGATAGGTGATTTCATATCATTGGTGTTATAGTAAAATCATGGGATGTTTCAGTAAAATCATGGGATGTGAAAGCGAAATCATGGGATGTATGAAGTGAAATCATGGGATGTTAAATTGAAAATCATGTGATGTTAAAGTGAAATCATGGCATATGTAGTTGATATTGTGGTAAACATTTTAGTAATTTCTTTCCTGCCTGTTGTTTTGACTTGTTGTTATGATAAAGGAAAATCATGGGATGTTTAAGTGAAATCTTGGGGTATTTGTCTAATTTCATGGGGTATAAGAATGAGGCATGTATGAGTATGACTTGCAACAAAACAATGTTAATATATATATATAAGATATATGTCTGAGAAAACATAACATAGGATTAATGTATATAATTTGTAAAATGAAATAAGATGAGTCGTTATAGGAAGAATTACAAAGTTCTTGCTATAAATCATATCAAATGTTTGTCCGGCGGTACTTCAAAGTGTGTCTTTTCTTCCATTGCTCTTTTCTTGTTCTGTTGTCTTTCTAGAAATGTCTTTGGCCTTTGTTTTTTCCTCCCTTTTGTAACACATTGTGCGGGATTTAGAACAATTGGTGGGGCACTAGTGTTCGGGGCAGCAGTTTCTGTTGGTATGTCGGACTCTTCTTCTTGTGGCATGTCCTTGAATTGTGTTGAATCTATAAGATTGTTTATTCCCATCAAGGCTTGATTGTATGCATCTTCTACTATCTTTCTGGCTTCATTTTTTCCTTCTGATTTGATAATGAGTTGATTGAAGCTCCTGTTCATTGACTGTCTCCATGCAATGCATTCTTGTTTTCATATAATGTGATGTTATATTGAAATCATGGCATGTCAAAGAGATATCATGGGATGTTAAAGTGAAATCATGGGATATATAGATGATATGATAGAAAAGAAATGAAGAATTTATTATACCTGTGCATTCTTGTTTGTGATGTTGGTATGTACAACACGGTCCCATACCCTCTCTTTAGATGTTCTTGTCCAGCGCTGTAGTATGTACTTCTCGGGTATGCGTTTTATGTTATTTTTGTCCATAACACGGAGGCAATGTTGGCATAGCCAGCCAACCTCTTCAAAGTGTCTACATTTACAGCTCACTTCGATGTCACCAGATGGATGCCTAATGAATAGAACACCATTAATGTCTTCTGGATCATCATCAGGGTAGACATCATACAAAATCTTGTCGCCAATTGTTACAGATTCAACAGCTGTAGTCTCTAGTCCTTTCCTAAATTGTCTCTGTAAGTACTTGAAGATTTTGAGTGTATATACCTGCAGATAAAAACATGTGAGAGATATCATGGGATATATAGTTGATATTATGGGATATATAGTTTGAGATATACCTCAGCAGCATGCTTGACAAGAGCATTGTTAGAGTTCAGTCTTGGCCTATTATGAGTGTTCTTGTGCTCTTTATGCTTCTCATTTGATCTCCAGCGGTTGATCACTACATTGAAGAGTCTGAAGAATTGTGTGAGAGATGTATTTTTGTTGGCTCTGAATGAAATTGCATTGTTTGTACTCTCACTCCTTTGAGTAGATAGGATTCCAGCTGAAAGAAGGGCTTGCTTAGGGCAGGTGACCACTTCTCTTTTAGAGAATACAGTTGATCGAACCAAGATTCATTTTCGAGCTCAAACTCACAAATCATTCCCGAGAAGTATTCTTCAAATTCTTCTTCATTTGACAACCCATAGATGCATATATTGAAAACTTCATTGAAGTTGACATCATGCCTAAGCTTCGAGCAGTTTTTTAATGCATTTTGGTACAAGTGCCAAAGACACAGCCTGTGTCTGGTCTCATCTCCAAAAACCTACACAAGATTAAATAATGGATAGATTATTCATGTGCTTATATATTAAAATCATGGGGTATATTGGTTAAATCATGGGGTATATTGATGAAATCATGGGATATAACAGCTGAAATTATGGAAGAGTATTCATGTTCATAGAGTTCATATAATGTAGTATATAGTTCATGTAATGTAGTATACAGTTCATATAATATAGCATACATTTCATTTTTTTTTTTTTTGTGTGTGTTAATATCTTAAAGTAGATATCATGGGAGATTTAAGCAATATCATGGGACATATAAGTCATAACATAGTACCTCAATAATGGCTTTTGCAATTGCTGAATCTTGATCAGTGAAGATTGTAATTGGCTTCTTATTATCCATGGCTTTCATGAACTCTTCCATCAACCAGATAAATGATGTAGCTTCCTCATTGGCAATGAATGCACAAGCAAACATTACATTGTTCCAGTGGTTATTTACACCAACAAACGGTGCACAAATTAGTCCATATTTGTTGGTCCTGAATGTGGTGTCAAATATCATGACGTCACCATAAAGCTCATAGTCGTTCTTCATCATCGAGTCCCTCCAGAAAAGGCTGCACATTCTACCCTTGTCATCCAACTTGTGTGAGTAGTAGAACTGCGGATCCTCATCTTTTCTTTGCTTAAGCATGTCTAACACACATTGTGCATCTGCACCATCCATGATTTTTGTTCTCTTGCGACAAATGTAGTTGATATGGTCCCTCTGGATTATTCCAACATTCTCTTCCCCGCCCGCAGCTGCTGACAAATATTTGAACGCGTCGGTTGGCTTCACCATTGCTTTCTCGAACAAATCAATAATTTCTGCCCTCTCATCATCAATCGTTCTTTCTGACCTGTTGAAGTAACTCCATTATGGTCTATTCAGTTTATGGTTGTGCCCAATTTTGTGTTCTTTGACTACATATTTCTCGGTTTTGGAAATATTTTGGATCCTGAAGATAAAAACATGTGTGAGATATCATGGCATATATTGTTGACATCATGGGATATATCGTTGATATCATGGGATATATAGTTGAGAACATGTGAGTTTTTTTTACCTCATCATTGCTTTGCAATCACACCTTCCACTACAGTTTTGCCTTCTTTTCTTAATCTTCTTAGGCTCATCACCTTCTTCGTCTTGTGCAGCAACAGTGGGTGATGGAGTGATGGGTAATGGGCTTGGGTTTGCCTTACTTTTACCTTCACGGCTGCACAAAAAGTACTTCTCCCATATTTCACCATTATTACCAATACGTGAGGTTGCTTTCTTCACAGAAAATCCAACATTTGCAGCATGCCTTTTGTACAGGAAGTATAGTTGATCAAAAGTTCCACTGATTCCCTTTAAGCATCCCGTAATGTCAAAATCAGGGGGAAGATCATTTACGTCTGCATATGAAATATGTTTTCACAAGATAGGTGATTTGATGGTAAATATGTTTGATATCATGGGATATATTGTTGATTTTATGGGACGTATGGTTATTTTCATGGGATATAACTTTTAGTTTTACTGCATGTGTGCATGTACTAGATATATGGGATATATGCTTAATATCATGGGATATATGCTTAATATCATGGGATATATTGTTGATTTTTATGGGATGTATGCTTGTTTTCATGGCATTTAATTGTTAGTTTTACTGTATGTGTGCATGTACTAGATATCATGGTATATATGATTAATATCATGGGATATATGATATAGTGTACTACTGTATGTGTATGCACTAGAGAATATGGCATGGTTGAAATCATGGGGCATATAATTGATTTCATGGGATACATGATTAATATCATGGGATATATGATATAGTGTACTACTGTATGTGTATGCACTAGAGAATATGGCATGGTTGAAATCATGGGGCATATAATTGATTTCATGGGATATATGCTTAATATCATGGGATATATCTGTCAGTTTACTGTATGTGTGCATGTACTATAGAATATGGGAGACATGGTTGAAATCGTGGGACATATAATTGATTTCATGGGACATATGCTTAATATCATGGGATATACCTGTGAGTTTACTTCATGTGTGCATGTACTAGTGAATATGGAAGACATGGTTGACATCATGGGACATATAATTGATTTCATGGGATATATGCTTAATATCATGGGATATATGCTATAGTGTAATACTGTTTGTGTATGCACTAGAGAATATGGCATTGTTGAAATCATGGGGCATATAATTGATTTCATGGGATATATTCTTAATATCATGGGACCTATTGTTGATTTCATGGTATATAACTTTTGGTTTTACAGTATGTGTGCATGTACTAGATATCATGGGATATATACTTAATATCATGGGATATATGATTGAGTTTATGGGATATAACCTCTGTTATTTTGTGTTTCTGCTTCTTCAGTCACTGGAAGCTGTTGATTACTAGCAGCAGGGTTTTGAGAAGTTGACATCTAACAATCACAACAATAAACACATTTTACGTAGCAACAACACAAAACATATCTTGCAGATGCAGATTTACGTAGCAGCAACACAAAACAAAGCATGCAGATGATGATTTAAGTAGCAACAACACGAAACAAAGGTTGCAGATGATGATTATGTAGGAACATCACGAAACAGAGCTTGTAAATGATGATTTACGTAGCAACATCACGAAACAGAGCTTGTAGATCATGATTTATGTAACAAAATCACAAATCGGAGCTTCCAAATCATGATTCACGTAACAAAATCACAAATCGAAGCTTCCACATCATGATTCACGTAATAAAATCACAAATAGGAGCTTCGAGATCATGATTCACGTAACAAAATCACAAATCGGAGCTTCCAGATCATGATTTACGTTACAAAATCAAAAATCAGAGCTTCTAGTTCATGAATCATGTAACAAAAACACAAATCCAAGCTCCTAGATCACGAATTGAAGCTTATAGACCATTAATTGCAGAGATGAATGAATTTTTTGTACGTACATTTGATTTAGATGCAGAAACGACGGCGTAGCTGGAGGTGGCGACGGCGACGGCAACGTAGGTGGTCGTGGCGGTGGTTTCGACGTCGAGATGGAGGCGGTGGTTTCTTTCTCTCTCTACCGCCGTTTTCTCTCTCTTCTTCGACGTTGCGTTCGTTTCTGTGTTTGAGATGGAGAGCGAGTTTTTGTTATAACCCGCTTTATGAACCGTTTCTGAGTCGGGTTGCTGGGTTGGGGCTTTTTTAAAAAGCTACTAATTAGTTGGGGTTGATTTATAATTAGTAGAAGTTGATCTATACTAGAGACGGACTCTATTTCTATAGCCCATATTTATACCATATATAGACATATAGTACTCATCTGTCCCGCTCATTTCTTTACTTATTCCTTTTTGGCCCGTCTCAATCAATTCTTTACGTTTCTATTTTTGGAACCTACCCCACGTACCATTTTAATCCTTATCTCCACCTTCACACTTTACTTTAATCCTTTTCCCCACCACATATCATTTATATATTGGCCCACATTCAATTCTATATTAATAAATCACTATCAAACAAAACCTCTCATTAAAACCGTGTAAAAAGCAAACGTAGGCTTCTCACTGAGACGGAGGGAGTAGACAATAGTTATTAATATAGTTTCAATCCTTCAAAACTTTAAATTATTGAGAAGTACGAAATTTAATTATTCATATTAATTTACTGAATAGATTATTTGGTTGTTTGAATCATTTTATAAGATGTTCCTAAGGACTAAAATAATCATAAAGTTAGTTGAAAGTTATGTTGCAGAGATTAAGTCCTAACATCAGCCACTAGTCGACAGTCATTGAGAAATGAGATATCAATGATGCGATAGAGATAAGCATGCGTTGCATCAGATCCTACGGGGATGTATTAGTTATTCACTGTTATTCATGATGGACACATGGCACTTTCACTACAAGGAAAGCTGGTTTTAGCGACGGATTCCATCCGTCGCTAAAGGTCAGCGATCCGTCGCTACAGGCGATTAGCGACGGACTCTCCGTCGCTAAATAGGACGTCGCAAAAAGTGGCGTCGCTAAAATAAATAGCGACGGTTAAACCTATCCGTCGCCAGATAATAGTCACGGATAAACCTATCCATCTCCCTAGTGGTCGGTGACCATTATGGAGACGGAATAACTTATCTGTCGCCATTATTTGGCGACGGATGAGTTTAACCGTCGCTAAAAGGATGTAACACGTGTCCTTCCGTGGCCTAGTGTTGAGGGCGACGGATAGAGTAATCCGTCGCTATATTTTATATATATATATTTTTTTAATTACTGTTATTGTTTTCATATTATGTTTGTTATTGAGTTAAAATTGCATGAGCCAGAGATTTATATACAATGATTGACGGTACGAAACTAAAATTTCATTCAACAAACTAAAATAGTACGTACAAAAATACTAAAATGTACGAACATAAACATAAATACTAAAATGTACGAACTAAAATGTACGTACAGAAATACTAAAATGTAAAAAAAAAAAAAAATTCTAAACATTTCATTCAACAAACTAAAAATTTATCTGTCCTCCCAATACTGCTTCCACAGGGGCCACTCCTCCTCCCCAATCCACCCTGGCTTCTTCCCGATGCCTTGATCTTGGCGACCTTCTTCCGGAAGGCTTCGGAGCCTTCATGTTCGAAAGCAGACCACAGCTCCGACTTGAACTTGTTGGGGAGGAAGAACTTCTCCTACAATTCAGAAAGTATACAAAATTCAGACTAACATATATATAACACAGTGACTAACATCACCCAAACAATTCCACATTGTCCTATTTCAACTAACACACGGTGACTAACATATCACCCAAACAATTGCACATTGTCCTATTTTCAACTAACACACGGTGACTAACATATCACCCAAGTAATTGAGAACATACCACTTAAACCATAAGAGAAGAAGAAAGATTACTAACCTCCAGAGCATTCCAAATCTCCGCCTTCCGCTCCGAAGTGAAAGTATGCCACTGGGCTCCAAGTGGTGGGAGAGTCACTTTCTTCGTGGATTCCTTGCTGATGAACTTTGCAGCATCCCTCGGCATCAACCTGTTGCAATAACATACACAAATTAATCCAACTAAATAAAACATACAATACCAAGTAAAGACCTATTCATGTACTTACAAATGCCCAGGCATGGGCCAGACGACGAGCTTGCCATTCACCCGCTCACCCGCCATGTACACCTCCCCCGTGTACCCATCATCCGGCAGGTTTGCAAACACGTCTGGACCATGGACGTTCATTGTCTGTACGCATAAAATTGAAGTTTGAACCATGATAATTTGTAACAAAAAATAAAGTCTAACTTGTCAAATAACTTATCTTAAGGTGAGTATATATACAACTTCTTACGAATATATGATTTACATGATTACCGCAATACAAACTTTCCTTGCTTTTCAAGACCCCGACTACACTTGATTGTTAGTTAACTTATTGTCACTTAATAAGTATAGAAGAGGACTCGGAAAGCAAGGAAAGTTTGTAATGTTTACTCTATGGATACCAGGAAATAAAGAGCATTTATTAGTAGGCCACGCGATGAGAATGAGTGAAATAGGCCGGCACAGTAACAACGGCATTAGAAATGTTGTTGTTACGGTGCCTGCCTAGCTACTACAATCATTCACAACACAAGGTCATATTTAATCAAACTTGTAGAAATGTAGTATATTAATAATGTAGTATATTAATGATGAGAAGATGAAGAATTGTGGTGGTACAAATATAATATAGAAGAAGCAGGCACAAGAAAGACTTATTATTCTTTCTTGTGCCTGCTTCTGCTTCTTCTATATTTATCAATATAAGTCCTCTAGTGTGTTCAGTTAAATACAATCAGTTCGCTTAAATGTCAGTAAGGCTTACCAATGGGTGCAAACCAATAAAACGCTTACTGATCGACAGTAAACGTATAGTATTAGTTATCACCCAATGTAAGCCTAATCCAACAATTCCAAACTAATAAATGTATATCATCATCACACCTATTCACTTCAATGAAAAACAAACTCTTATGTGTGTTCAGTCAAATACAATCAGTTCGATTAAATGTTGGGGAGACTTTTCTATGGGACCTAACCAATGTAACGCTCACTGGTCGATAGTAAGCATATACTATTAGTTAGGGCCCAAGAAAAATCTTACCAACATACAGAAACCGATTATAATAGCATCATCACACTTTATAGCTTATATAACATATTAATCAAACTTAATCCAACTTAATTCAAAATTTAACAAACTATTAAGCAAATTTAACAAAAAATTACTCAAAATAAACATTAATAATTAAATTAACTACATAACGTAATTAACATTATTATTAATCTATTCATTAACAAAATTATAATTAACAGAACTAACTACGCATAATTTTAATCTAATTTATTAATCAAACTAACTAGGCAGAACTAACTACACAGAATACTCTAAATTTATTAACGAAAAATTAACCAAAATTACTTAACCAATTTTATTTAAATAAATTAATCTAGCTTATACTAATTACAGTTAACATAATCAATTAACAACATCTAATTAATTCAAACTAATTTATAAAATTACAGAATAAATTCAAAATAATTATTTAAAATGATTCTTGCTATACAACATATATAATCTAACGATTGACAACTAGAAAAATCATAATTAAGCACAAAAATTAAAAAGCCCCAAAAATTAGGGTTAGGGTTCTAACCTTCTATTTGGGCAGATCTAGAATCGAGGTGGTGGCGGTGGTGGCGGTGAGGCAATGTCGAATCCTCTACATCCACAAACAAGAAACACAAACAAACAAAGGGAGGGAGGAGTCAGATTCGAAACCAAATACAAAAGGGGAAGAAAATACAAAACAATAAATACGAGACTTACCGTGGTGATGTGGCCGAGGTGGTGATTGTGGTGGTGGAACCGATCCGGGGTGAAGGTGGTGGTGGTGGATTTGAGATGGGAGGAGAAGAAAAGAGAGTTAGGGTTTGAAAGATTTTAACAATGGAGAAGTGAATGGAATGAATTTGTAACAGACGATGCCTTCTGTGTAGTCTGCATTTAGCGACGGATAGACTTATCCGTCGCTACGCGTTTATTTATTTATTTTTTTTATTTTTCTTTATTCTGGTCAACCAACTTAGCGACGTATAGACTTATCCGTCCCAAATTTTTGCGACGGATGAACGTTATCCGTCGCTAAGTTGATGTCGGATTGACCATTTCCAATGACGAACTGATCTTAGAACGCAGTTCGTCCTTATCCGTCGTTATCAGTAGCGATCCGTCGCTAAATAGCGACGGATGGTATCCGTTTCTATCTATCCGTCGCTAAATGGCTATTTTCTTGTAGTGTTTGGAGAGTGTTGGCATACCCAGCCGAGAAACCATTTGGTAATTCTATTTAATTAAGTGTTTATATATGGACGTATCGGATTGTAGCTAGGGTGATGTAATAGTACTTAGATTTGAGGTCAATACTACATCATATGTGGAATAATACACTTTGACCATGCGCAACGCTTGCACTCTTGGAGTAGGGTAGATATGGCATATGCATTGGGTATATTAGGAAGCATCACTACAAGAAAACAGCAGTTTAGCGACGGATCGGTAGCGATGGATGCCCATCCGTCGCTACGTGGCGACGGATCGCTAAATTTAGCGACGGATGTTCACGAACTGGGCTCTAAGCTCAGTTCGTCCGTAAACCATCCACAAGGTAGCGACGGATAAGATCCGTCGCTAGTTTAGCGACGGATGAAATCATCCGTCGCTCACTCCGTTGAGTGTTAATTAAAAAAACAAAAAGGGAAATACACGTCGCTACATTAAAAAAAAAAAAAAAATAGAAAGTATCGGATAAGAAGAAGACCATTCTTCTTCTCATTCGGCTCTGCCGCTTCTCCTCTTCTCCGCTTCTCTCCTCTCTTCTCCTCTTACCAAAACTCTATCATTTTTTGTGTTCTTGGTGTCTAATCGAAGCTCGTTTGACAAGAAACTTGGATGGATGAACAATTCGTGATTTCATTGGTTATTGTTTCCCAAATCTCTAAGGTGCTAATTCTAACCCTAACTTTCATTTTTTTATTTTATTTTTTTACAATTTTGAACTATTTCTATCAATTGTATGCTTTGTATTAGTAGTGTATGTTCTATTATGTAGTTGTTTATAGTTGAAATTCAAAAGTCTATAGATTGAGGGCTTTGTTCGATTTTTCATATCAACATACACTGGTTGAGTTTGCATATGATTCTATAAAGATGCAATGTATGTTAGATATTCTTTCCCTTTCCAGTATTTGAGTACTAGTACCACCCCTATGTTAACAGTACAATTAGAGTAGGAACGATGTTAGTGATATATATAGATCCATCTGGCTTTTTAGTGATGGGTCTTTTTTGTTTCTGTTTCTGTGGGGTGGAAATTTGGTGGATTGTGTCATTTGTGTGATAAATTTTCCAATTAGGATTAGGATTTGTTTGGTAATTCCAAGTTATGAAAGGAAATTAAAGTTAACAGTTATTAACAAAAGAATTTTTAGTTTTTCATCTTTGTTTCCATTCTCTCGCTGAGATGTATCTTTTTTTGTTTTTTTTGTTTTAATGATGTCACGAATATTGATAGATCTGTTATTAACTTCTTTGATTGAACTTGTTCAAAAGAACTCAAACCTACCCTCCTAAATTACTGATCCAGACCTAAATGATAAGACTGAAATGGGATTGAGGGAGTATCACTTTAATGACTATTTATTTCTTAATTTATCTGGACAAGGATGGTATAAAAAATTGGAGTAGTATTTTATTTTAGAGGCTTGATTGCAAAATTTTATAGTTGGCTCCTTTTTGCCCTCTTTGAAAGAAAGTCTTGATTTGCTTTGACTGCAGGCTGATCCAAATGCAGATGTTAGAGGGGGATGATTGATACTGGTATCATGGTAATCGATAAGCACGGGAAGGAGAATGTCTCCTTACTGTTCCCCATTTTTTAGAACTACTTGAATAAAAAGGTCAGCAACTTGAAATGTTACCTGCATCCTACATCTTTTGCTTTTATGTGGAGATGAATAACTGATTGAATGACACATTTGAGTATGGATGATACGGATGCACCAGTGGCATCATGAATCTGGTTTAATGTTTCTTTTCTACAGGCATCAAATGAAGAGAGGTATGATTTGGTGCGTGAAGGTGTGGTCATACTCACGGGAGCACTGGCAAAGCATATGAAAAATGTATCTCAGTTCTAAGGTCAATGAAATAGTGCACTTGTAGTGTAGTAAATTGATAACTTTACTTAAAGTTCTAGTTCGTAATGTAACAGGATGATCCTAAGGTGAATAGTAATGTTTATTTTGGATGGTTATTAATTGAAATTTGAGTTTTTGGTCCTGCTACTTTGGATGGCATTTGGTCATGCTAGATTTTTGTTAGATGGTTATGGACATGGTTCTTGCCTGGTGTAATACGATTCTTTGTGTATGTCTGCTTATGTGTAGCTTTGATTTTATTGTTTTGTGTTTTGATTTACACTTGTGATCTAACGGTACCGGTCTTGAAAACAAAATAATTTTTTGAAAAAGAAAATCCAAAATAACTTTAATAGCAACGGTCGGCAATTAATGCCAAAATAATCTTTGACGCGCACAGCGCTAACAGAAACAAATAAATATCCAACGATAACTCAAGTTCAAATGAAACAACGAGTGAAGACAGTAAAAAGTTCATCTTCTTATTTTGAAATAAAATCCCAAGACACCCCAAACCCTTCTCTCAGTCGCTGGCATCCTATTCGCGAACATCCTCAGCAGTATCTGGAAGGAAGGAATTTTGAAAACAAGAGAGTGTGAGATAAAGGATCTCAGTGAGGTTCTAAGTTAAAAACAGAAAGTAAACAGTTTTGAAATCAAAATCCTTTTCAGAAAAACAAACAAACAGAACAGATCACATATAACAGAATAACAGAACAAATAAGTTGTAGACCGTTGCTGCAGCCCGCCTTATTGCTCCTACCCCAGAATGCCCTTATAACTCCCTCCAGAGGGTGCACAACTCCGGACAGAAACAGAAACCCCCGTGTACTATGGGGAAACAGATCCTACGACCCTAATAGCCCTCAGCGAATTCTGCCTCGCGCCTAAAAGGGAATAGACTAGGCCATAATCAAGCAAACCCGATAGTCCTCTACTACCCAAGCCTACCTAATTACAACCTAATCGACCGGTCACACAGAAACAGAACAACAGATACAGATAATCAACACCGAGAGGTGTTCCTGCAGAAAAGTCAGTCCAGAACAGAGTAGCAATAAACAGTAAAGTAAATAGTCATACTTAGGACTTATACTTTTACGCGGAAGCATACAGTAAAACAGTATATAGTAATAGGTACAAGTTGTCACATATCCTTCCAATTTTTCGCAAATAATAGGTTTAGGGGTGAACACTCACCTTAACTTGTGAGCAAAAGATCTCCAACGAGTAATGAGCTTACGGGTTATCGAACAACGGAGAACCTAACAAGAAAGTACTAAACACACTTTAGAAGTCGAACGGAGGGAAGGAAAAAGGTTGAAAAAGAAATGGTAAAGGCGGGGTTCGAACTCGGGTCCTCTAAGTTAGTCAAGCAAGGACCTAACCAACTAGGCTAGCAAGTCAAGTCATTACCAACTTACAAAAATAGAAACTAAGTTGAAACATTTTCAGAAATACTCTTTCGGTTTTCAGATTCTGGAAATTACAAAAATACCCTCAGTGGTAAATTGCAAAAAGATCCTTTTCAAAATCAGAAAGTTCAAATCAAAACCAGAAGTTTCCAAACATACTTATCAGTCCTCACAGAATAAAATGGTTTACGAAAAAGTCCTTTGTCAGTCAACTACGGTCAAAGGTAAAATTACAAAAAGGTCCTTTAGGTTTTCAGACTTCCCAAATCAGTCCACAAAGTTCAAATCAGTATCATTAAAGTCCAATTCAATCCTTTTCAAAGTCAACAGCAAACTAGGGTCAACATACGAGGTCAAACCAATCACAAGTCCAACAACAGTAACAACAACTAACAAACCTAAGTCCCGGTTCTCAGTTCGAATCAAAATAACACGGTCAGAATGAACAAGGGTAAAATGGTCCAAGGGCAAAAATGTCCGAAATAGAATATGAATTTCGAATCGAAAGAACAGTAAAGGAATCGAGATTTACCTTCGAAAGGGAATAAAGTTAATCTGCAAACCAAAAGAATAAGAAAAGAAAATCAAACGAGATTCAAATCGAACCGTAATCGAAATTGAATCTGAATGGAATGGTCGAACCAACTTACCGATCGGATCGGAACAAACGGACCGGACGAACAGCAGTGGGACGGATCGAATCGATTGGCGCGATCGGACGGGTCGGATCGATTCGATCGGCGCGATCGGACGGAACTGGACAGACAGATCGGTAGTGCGGCGGCGGATCGATCGATCGGTTCGATGAACAGAGAGCGGCGGCGGTGAAGCGGAACCGGACGGGGCCGCGGACAGACCGAATGGCGGCGCGAGCAGAACAGGCGAATCGATCCGGGCGACAAGAACAACGCGGCGGCGGCGCTCGGTGCGGCGCAACAGAACGGCGGAACTGAGCAGCAAGGCGGTGGCGGCGGACGACAAGGCGACGACGGCGGCGGCGGCGATCGGACGGAGAAGACGGAGCAGCAGCAGCAAGAAACTTTCTTTCTTCTCTTTCTTTTCTCTCCTCTCTTTCTTTCTTTTCTCTCTTTTCGGTTCTTTCTTTCTTTCTTCTTCTAAAACGTTTTGACGGCTAATGAATGAGGAGAAAGACAATCTGACTAGGGTTAGGGTTAAGTCATAGTGGGCCGGTCAATCAGGCCTTTGACTGGGCTAAGAATTGGGCCAAATGAATGGGCCGAATAGATCAGAAAGTCCAGCTCGATTCAAACGAACGAAACGAACTAGCTTACGCGCAATTAATTAAATAATTATCGAATAAATAATTTACTCTGATAATTAATTAACTAAATTAAATAATTAAATAATAAAATAATAATTAAATAAATAAATAAATAATTAAAAAAAAAGACGGGGTGTTACACTCTTCCCCCCTTAAAAGAATTTGGTCCCCAAATTCGCACCTGAAAAGTTGAAGAGCTCGGGATACTGCCGACGCATGTCATCCTCGCTTTCCCAGGTTGCCTCCTCATACTGATGATTTCGCCACAGAACCTTTACTTGCTTGATTTGCCGATTACGAAGCTGTTGCACCTTTTGATCTAGAATACGAACCGGTTGCTCCACATAAGACAAATCCTCCTCAATAGTCACTTCCTCGGGTTGAATCACGCGTGACGGATCCGGATAGTACTTCTTCAGTTGAGATACATGGAAGACATTGTGAATCCCAATAATAGTAGTGGGTAGTTGCAACTGATAAGCCACAATACCAACTCTCTCAATGATCTCGTATGGTCCTACATACCGAGGGTTCAGTTTAGCTCTACGACCCATACGAACAATTCCCTTTCTTGGAGATAGCTTGAGAAAGACAAAATCACCAACTTCAAACTCCAAATCTCGCCTACGATTATCGGCGTAACTCTTTTGTCGACTTTGAGCAGTTCTCAATCGGTCTCGAATAAGCCTAACCTTTTCCAAGGTTTCTTGTATCATCTCATTGAGAGTCCTCTCTCCAGCTACTGGTGTAGAAATTCGGTCCTCCAAATCCCAATACAGCGGTGATCTACACTTTCGACCATACAGTACCTCAAACGGTGCCATACCAATCGATGCTTGATAACTGTTGTTATAAGCATACTCCACCAATGGCAAATGCTGTGTCCAGCTTCCTTGGTGATCTAGCACACACAATCTCAGAAGATCTTCTAAAGTTTGAATGGTCCTTTCGGATTGACCATCTGTCTGCGGATGTGCTGCGGTACTAAAATTCAACTTAGTACCCAAGCCTTCGTGAACTTGCTTCCAAAATCTCGAGACAAACTTCGGATCTCTATCAGATACAATGCTCACCGGAGTGCCATGAAGCCTAATTATCTCATCGCGATAGACTTCGGCTAACTTCTCGGATGTGTAGGTGGTTTTTACAGGCAGAAAGTGTGCCGATTTTGTCAATCTATCGACAATAACCCAAACACTATCGAAACCACCCCTAGCTACCGGTAGACCAGTCACAAAATCCATAGTGATCATCTCCCATTTCCACTGTGGAATCTCGAGTGGTTGTAGTAAACCTCCCGGTTTCTGGTGCTCAGCCTTCACTTGCTGGCAGACCAAACAACTTTGCACAAACTGTGCAACATCTCGCTTCATATGGGTCCACCAGTAAACTTTCTTCAAATCCTCATACATCTTGTTTCCTCCAGGATGCATCGAATACTTAGACTTATGAGCTTCCTCCAAAATTAGTCGTCTAAGCTCTTCATCAGAAGGCACACACAATCTACCTTGAAACCTTAGGGCTCCATTCTCATCAATAGAGAATTTCGCATTGCGAGGTTCGGTAATATGTGCCTTGATATCTTGAAGCTCTTCATCATGCTCTTGAGCCTCAAGAATTTTACCTGCCAGTTCATACCTCAAAGTGACATTGGCGAACATATAAGACAATTTGGATACTTCGAGATTTGACACGTGTACCCTACGACTTAAGGCATCAGCGACCACATTGGCCTTACCAGGGTGATATCGAATGGTACAAGTGTAATCGCCCATAAATTCCATCCATCGTCGTTGTCTCATGTTCAACTCCTTTTGGGTAAACACATACTTCAAGCTCTTATGATCAGTGAGGATGGTAAACTCCGGACCATAAAGGTAGTGTCTCCACTTTCCCAAAGCAAAGACTATAGCAGCTAGCTCAAGGTCATGGGTTGGGTAATTTCTTTCATATGGCTTCAACTTTCTCGAAGCATATGCGATCACCTTTTCTCGTTGCATCAGTACACAACCCAAACCTTCCTTTGAAGCATCAGTGTAGACTATAAAGTCGTTGGTCCCCTCGGGAAGAGCTAGTATAGGGGTAGTGGTCAGCCTCTTCTTCAGCTCTTCGAAGCTTTCCTCACACTTGTCACTCCATACGAACTTAGGGTTTTTCCCTGTTAAAGAGGACAAGGGTCCAGCTATCTTCGAATAATCCTTCACAAAACGGCGATAGTAACCAGCCAAACTGAGAAAACTTCTCAACTCAGTGACAGTTTCAGGTCTCTTCCAATTAACTATCGACTCAATCTTCGATGGGTCGACCTCCAAACCTTCTCCAGAGATAATGTGCCCTAAAAAGGCTACTTTATCTAGCCAAAATTCACACTTGCTGAATTTGGCATACAACTTGTTGTTCTGAAGAGTTTCCAAGACAATTCGGAGATGTTTCTCATGATCCTCTTCGGATTTCGAGTAAACGAGAATGTCATCGATGAAAACAACAACAAACTGATCCAAATACGGCTGAAAAACTCTGTGCATCAAATCCATGAACACAGCTGGGGCATTCGTAAGGCCAAACGGCATCACCACAAACTCATAATGCCCATACCTCGAGTTCAGAGCAGTCTTAGGTATGTCTTCTTCCCTTACCCTAACTTGATAATAGCCTTGTCGCAGATCAAGCTTCGAGTAAACCTTCGAACCTTCCAATTGATCGAAAAGTTCCTCAATACGGGGCAGGGGGTACTTGTTCTTGACAGTGACTTGGTTCAAGCCTCGATAGTCGATGCACATCCTCATACTACCATCCTTCTTCTTTACGAACAGAACCAGTGATCCCCAAGGCGAAGAACTAGGTCTCACAAAACCGTTATCCACCAGATCTTGCAGTTGAGTCTTAAGCTCCTTAAGCTCAACAGGTGCCATCCTATAAGGTGACTTCGAAATGGGTGCAGTGCCAGGTACCAGATCAATACTAAACTCCACTTCTCGTTCAGGGGGTACGGAATCCAGCTTCTCAGGGAAAACACCCTTGAACTCCTTAACCACCCTAACTTCCTCGATTTTTGGCTGATCTTTGGGTTTATTGATCAGATACGCCAAAAAGCAGGTAGCACCCTTCACATACAGCCTCCTAGCTTCCATGGCAGACAGTAGAAACTTCTCATCCTTTCTCTTATCTCCTTTCCACACGACTTTCTCCTCTCCAGGTTTTCCCAGGGATATAGCCTTGGTTCGACAATCCAGTGGTGCGTAGTGCTCGGACAGCCAATCCATACCCAGAATAACATCGTAGGTTGATAGAGGTAGAAATATAAGGTCAGCAGGGAAAGTTCTTCCTAGGATGGAAATCTCGCATCGCTCGACGAACTTCTTAGTGATTAAACTAGCTCCCAAAGGCGTACATAATTCTAAAGCATAGGGTAATACTTTGTATGGTAAAACGAGTGACGCAGCAAATACTTCAGCAATAAATGAATGCGTAGCACCAGGATCAAATAAAGCTTTAGAAGAAGTTTGAGCTATCAGTAGTGTTGGTCCCTTTAAACAACAAGAAAAGACTAGAGGTGGGGGGGGGGGGTGAATAGTCTTTTCAAACTTTTGTCGCTTAAAAACTTTCTCAGCAAGTACTTATTACTTTTCAGTAATGAGGTTGCTGATACTTAACTTTCTCAGCAAGCGTAAGTTACTTTACAGTAGCTTGGTTTGCTGATACTTAAAATCAGAGAGCGGAAGTCTTTGAAACGATAAGTGCTCTTTCAGCAAATACAGAGTTTCAGCAAGTGAAGTGAGTGACTGTGTACAAACAGATATAATTTGCTGAAAGCTAAATGCAGTAAGTAAATCACACAAACGCTTTTATAGTGGTATCTGAGAGTGGCGTAATCTCTCAACTAATCCACTTTGTCCTTTCTAGGACTGAATCCACTAAGATATGATTGAGGTTCCTTACAATCTCCTATCTAAAGCGATTCAACAGAAACCAAAGCACACTTGCTTTGTCTCCAACCTAAACTAGAGAACTCAACCTTGTTCTCCACCAAACTTTGTACTTTTAATCAGCAAAACCTTGCTCGATTAAGTTCCCCCTGAATATCACGCCTGAAAGGGTGTATTTTCAGTTAGAGAGTTTTGGGGTGAGATAACTTAATTATAACTTATTCAGTTACAACAAGTAATCTAAGAAACACAACTTGGAATACTTTGCAGTAAGCAAGTTTGATTGTTTCTGGTGTCAAGACTTGTTCTTGTTTGAAAGAAAGAACACTTAACTAATTTCTTAGCCGAGTTTGTTATACTTCTTCACAAGTAGCTTTTTCAAGCTTTAAGTCTTGGAACGGATCAATGGCAATAAGAGTGTTTGAAGGTTTGTGAGTTTTAAGCACAAGTGAGAGTTTGATCACGTTGTTGACACACTTCAACTCTTAGCCGGATGACCTCTATTTATAGTGCAAGTAAGGAGCCGTTTGAATTTCAAATCCTAAGGCTTTTGTTCCTTAACATGTCACTATCTTGCTTTTGTACTTTCAGCAGCGTCCTTGTTTGTCTTCTAGTCTTCATGTCCTTCGCGTGTAAGCTTCGCATTAAATGCACATTTGAATAGAATTCAAACAGTAACATTGGAGCGCAAATTCACGTACATTCAGCAAGAGGTCACATATGTTCATCAGCAAGTGTTCATTCTCAGTTTCAGCAAGCACAACCTACTCTGTCTTTCAGATTTTCACTTATGCAATGCTGTTGCTGAAAATTCCACTTTCTGAGCAACACGTGCCTTACCAGTCTTCAACAATCTTCAAGTCTTCAGATCTTCAAAAAGTCTTCAAGATTCTGACCGATTTCTATATTTGCTTCAATAATTTGTTTGTAATAAACAAAATATATCTTCAGCAAATGCTTCAATAGGTTATTTTCTTTTCAGAAAATAAGATACATTAAAGCTAAGCATCAATAAGATATTTTCTTTTCAGAAAATAAAATACATCATACGCTAAAGTGTCAATAAATTATTTTCTTCTCAGAAAATAAAATACGTCATACACAAAAGAAATAACTTATCTAACACCTAACTAAGTCATCAGCAAACGTTCCTCTTTTACAATGTCCTTAAAATTCTAAAATCCTATGGACCTTAAGAGTACTAGTTACTGGACTGTTCTTAATTTAGCATGGTTAATTGCTCATCAAAATTACAAGTTTCCTAACAAATTTCCCCCTTTTTGATGTTAGCAATCCATGGCTAAATTAATTGTTACCCTTTTAGAGGTTTCTGATGTTGAATAAATCAGTTGATTAATGCAAGCATACTTGAATAAATAAACAGTAAGCATAAGTAAGTTGCATAATCAAAAACCAATAAGAGTCAAAAAGAATTCATTGCTGAAAGTTATCATTCAGAAGTTTACAAGAAAGCTTAGATAACAAGGAATCAGCAAACAAAAACTTTAACAAAAACTATTGCAGGGACTTAAGCTCTTTCAGAGGATTTTCTCAAAATCTCTCTTACACTCTTCTCAGCAAGTGCAGTGAATTCAACACAATCCTTCTCGTAGTTTTCCAGAAGCCTACGGACTTGTAGTTGAAGAATTCTTGCATTTTTGCAGGCAGTATGATGATGCTTTTCAGCATTCATTTCCATGTAGTTAATTACCCACAAATGCATGCCCCAATTGCTTGCATGGAGAAGCTGTGTATCTGAAATGTTTTTCGGATGAATCTTTCTTAGCCAGAGAAGATCTTCTTCTTGATCCTTAGCAGTGAGATAGAAGTACTCATAAGGAATCAATCCAAGTTTCTTCTTAGGTTTCTTTGTTACCGGGTCAGCATAGTAAGCAATGCAGGTGGTTTTATCAAATCTGGTTCTTGTCTATAAGTTTTACCAATGGCAGTTCTTCTTACTGAGACCTCAAGATTCAACCATCTCCCAGCAATATTTCTTGGGAGGGATTCTTCCCTTTGCTTTCTTTGGACCTTGAGTTCAATCCATTTGAACATTTGATTCAAAATGGCTGTAGGAAAGAACTCATTTACCAGCAAGTCTTCCAGCTTTAAGATCCAGCAACCATGAATGTTTCTGATCACATTCTGAGTGGTTTCATCATTGCTGGTCTTTGTATATTCAATGCCGGAGCCAATAGCAATGCTGGCCAGCCTTTTCTCTTCATGTCTTTGCCTTCTTCTTCTTGATTTAGCATTGTCTTGATCTCTTGCTGAAGAGTCAGACGAAAAATGCCTTGAGTGGCCAGACGGAGTTATGGCTATTAAGGGTCTAGCTCTTATGGCTTGAGCTATTGTTTGATTGTCATCATCTTCTTCATCATCTTCATTCAGATTGTGATGACTTTCAGTGTGACAGAAATCTTGAGTTTCAGCAGCGGTTTTTCTCTTTTTGGTACTTGCTGAATTTAACTCAGTTTCTGCTTGTCTTTTAGAACTTTGCTCTCTTTCAGCAAGAGGTTCTAGTGGAAGTGGCGCATCAGCAGCAAGAGTAGGAGGGGTTTGATTTCTCTTTTTAGTGTTCTTCTTTTCCCCCTTAGACATGGATTGCAACATCGGAGTGACGTGCAGAGAATAAAACTCATTGCAATTTTCAGCAAGAGTGTTGAGACTGTTATACTTCATGATGATTTCTTGTTGGTCAGAGTTCATTGTTGCTAACTCTTTTTGAATATTCATCATGTTCTCTTCATATCTTTTCTCTGTTGCGGCCTTCTCATCCATAATATTCTGAGCTTTGACAAGAGCAGTCTTTGCAAGCTTGAGCGTCTGACTTACATCTTCTTCATAGCTCTTGTGATAAAGACTTATGTCTCTCTGAGCTATTGTCAAAGTTGTAGTGCGTCTCAGCACTGTAGCCAGTATCTTTCCAATGTCAAGTGGGCTCTCAGCAAGCAATGCCTCATCTTCAGCTTTGCAGGCATCATGGACTTGCTTTAGTGCTAAAATTCTGGGAGTAAACTCCTCAACTCTTGGGAACGGCACTAAATGAGGTGTTAAGGAATGAACCTTAATTTCAGAAGCAAACTGATCATCACGCGTCAGCAATTCGGCTCTTAGACCATCGTCTAAATCATTGATGTAATCAGGAGGAGGAATCTGAACGACTTTTGGGTCTCGCTTGGATTGATCATCATCATTTTCTGACAAGTCGTCATCATTCTCAGATTCATCAAGTTGAGCGACTTTGGAGCCTTTGTCAGTAGCTTCACTTCCTTTTTGTTGAGTGGTTGCTGATGGCAACACTTCAGACTCAACGACTGGAGTTTCACCAGTAGATAGTTGTTTCAATTGAGTTTGGGGCTCAATTACTGGAGTTTCGCCAGTAGTTAGTTTTAATTGAGTAGTTGCTGAAGGCAACGTTTGAGACTCAATAACTGGAGTTTCGCCAGTAGTAAGTGGAAGGGATGGAACTTCCTTTGATTTTGGTCTTGAAGATTCACCAATTTCCAGATCCTGCGTATGCCTTGCATGGATCACGAGACTGTTTTGTAAAGCTCGTTGGTAATCTTCATCTTCTTCATCCTCATCTTCAAGGTTTTCTTCAGTAACCTTGGCATCAGAAACTGGACTCTTGCCATTTTTCAAGGCAGCCCTTTTTCTGGCGTATTCTTCTTCAGTATCAGCACCTTGTACAGGTGCTTGATTTTCAGCATCAGCAGGAGGAGGTTGAGATTCTTGCTGAGATTGTTGTTGTTCAGCTTGCTGATTGTCAGAGGGATTATTTTCAGCAACTGTTAACTTCAATCCACCAGCACCAGGACTTGGACCTTGATTGTCATCGTCGTCATCTTTCTTGTCCTTAGAATCTTTCCCTTCATCATCACTGGGATCAGTGGGAATGTTCTCATCTTCTTCTTCTTCTTCATCATCTGTCAGAATGACTAGCTCAACATGCTTGTACAAAGCAACACTTGTCACTTCCTCTTCCTCAGTTAATTTGTGGGGATCAGCCACCAGAGGAACAAAAAGACCTTTGAGCATCACAGCTTTTTCAGCTGGAGAGACACTCTTAAATTTGGCCTTCATATTCTCTCTGATTTGAGCAATCAGATTTGAGCTCATTTGCTGAGAATATGTCATTTCTTCAAGAAGGATGGAGTGGACAAATGTTCTGAGCTTTATCAGTGAAGATCTCTTTTTCTCATTTGAGAGTTTGATGAATGTGTATTTTACACTTTCATTCGAGTCTTTTTCACCTAATTTAGCTATCCTCTATGTTAATTTAGCTATATTTTAGTACATTTTATTAGAATAGTGTCACGTTTCCCTTTAGATTTTATTTTACAGGTTTTGGTTGAAATTCGGAGAATTACGGGCAATTATATTGAAGTCTACAAGGAATTGGTGTTCCAGAAGCCTATTTGGAGTATCTGAAGGTTTCCGGATAGGATTTGGAGTCTAGGGGTCGAATCTGGAGGTTAGAAGGCCATTAGAAGTCTGAAACCGAGTCCAAAAAGGCAAAGAAATCCAAAACCGCGTCGAAAACGCGGAAATTCCGCGTTTACACTGTGGGGCGAACCGCCCCAGCCAGGAGGCGAACCGCCGCGGGCAAAAATCAGGCCTATATATAGTTGCGAGTTTTCTCTCCGAAAATCATATCTTTCCAAGCCTACTTTCTCACCTCTCTCTATAGTTTTAGGGAGGAACTTCCCGGGGCCTGTCCTGGGAGTTCCGTAGCTTAGGGGATACTTTTTCATAGCAGATTGGAGCTCGTAGGATCGCAATCATCCGGAGATTGACAACCTTCGGTAACTTTGTATCTTACAACTTTTATCTACTTATTTTATATTCTTTCAATATGTTTTCTTCTATGATTGCTATTGATTGCATGCACATTATGAGTAGCTAAATTTATCGTTGGTGGTAGTATGTGAATTCTTAGCGAGGGAAGATAATCATGCTAATGGCTATATCGCGCATTATACTCCGTGTCATTGCTTTATTTCGTTGATGAGTGGAAACAAAAATTCTCGTATGTTGTATTGATCATTATGCAGACTTGGACACTTGTCGACCAATCAGACCAAATTATCTTCGTAGTGTTGAATGATTACGGAACACAATAGGACGTTAGTTGTTGACGAGTCAGACCCATATTATCTTCGTAGTGCTTAATACTTACAACAGGACCCAATATTCATTCAAAGATCTCTATGCAAGACCGAGGAATTTATGCATGATTATCGACCCATTATGTTAAGAAGGACCATACTATCACCAACCTCCATTATTTGCTTGAAAAACCCCCTATTGCTTTCTATATGCTGTTTTATATTCTTAATTAGATTTGATAAAGCTAGTATAGTCCTGAGAGAACGACACTCGAGTCATTCTGCTACTACACTACGGTTTTCGTTGTAGTTGTGGATTGCCTTTGGCTAAATAACAAATACATTTGATTGAACCGGGACTGACAAACTCGCGTTCATCAGAGATGAAGGTGAAGATCTGAGAAGTCCATTCTCCTATATCTTTGCCAGTTGCTGACGGACTTAGCAACTCTTGACAAAGTTGTCCTCTTGAAGCTCAAGTAAAGTTCTTCAGAACTTACTTGCTGATCTTCAGTGATGAGTACCACTCCAGTGGTCTCCTTTTGAGCCTGAAAAAGAATTTTATTTAGATCAGGATTGGTTTGGAGAATTGTTTTAGAGTTTAAGTCTGAAACATGATTTACCTGCTGAGAGTCAGCAAGCTCATGTAGTACAATTTCCATTGCATGAGGAGCTTGAGTAGCATCCTCCATTTGTTCATCCTGAAATAAATTAAAATTAGACACAAGTACTAAGCTGTCAAACTTAGTTTTTATACCAAAATTATTAACTACCTGCTGAGCAGGGAGTGTTGGTTCTGGTGCAGAGGCTTCAGCAACCATCTGACTTGCATCTTGAGAAGTCTGTAGAGAAAGTATAATTTTAGCAAAAGAACAATTTTCAGAATTTGAAGTTTTACTGATGGTTGAATTAACTACCTGCTGAGGAAGGACAGGTTGTGGCTCAGTCCTTTCAGCATTAACAGTTTCTTCAGCTTCTTGGACTGTTTCTTCAGCAGACTTCTGATTTTGCTCTAACTGAGAAAGCTGTGCGGTTTCAGCAATCTCCCTTGTCTCTGAATTGACAAGTTGAACAGAAGCATCTTGACCTTTAAGCTCACTGCTTGTCATGAAGAGAGCAATTGACTTGTTGGATGATTCTTCAATCTCCAACTCCATTTGTTTGCTTAAATCGTCCAGTACAAGCTGGACTTTGTCAATTGAAGTCTTGGGTGAACTTGGGCCAGTATTCTCAGCATCAAGAGATGCGTCTTTGAATAATGCTTCTTGAATTTCAGCAACTTCAGGAACTGGAACCATTGCTATTTCAGCAACTGGTCCATCAGCAAGCTGGGTTTCAGCAACTTGATGAGTTGCTTGTTCAGCAACCATCTGTTCAGCAACATCAGCAAGTGCCGCTCTTTGCAGATCAGCAGCAACGTCGCTTACTGGTTCCATGGTTTGATCACCTAGATTATCTACAATGTAGATATCTGGGACTTGGGCAGGAATTTCATTTCCACTGCCTTGTGGTCTGTTCTCAGTAGAATTTTCAACGTTAAGTTGATTGTTGAAGGCTTCCGCAAACACTTCAACATTGTTGACATAGGCTTCAGTAATTACCTTAGCAACATCTACTGGCAAATGCGTTTCAGCATTTGTCTGGGAATTGACTGAGGAGTCTTGGACATTAGGGACTGACTGAGAGGCCAGTGTCTTCTTTCTTTTGTTACTTGTCCGTTTCCTCTTAGGTACGGGATTTGCTGATGACGCTGCAGTCTGAGTGTCATCATCAGCTTTCCTCTTTTTCTTTTTAGATTTCTCCAGTTTCCCAGAGTCATCTATTGTTGCCTTTTCAGCAACAGGTGTTGTACACGTACCTTGTTGATTTTCTACAGCAGTTTCATTTGTGTTACCACCACCAACAGCAGTTTCATCTCTAAGTTGCTGAGTGGTAACATCTGCAGCTGTTGTATACCTTTCTTGCTGGCTTGTGCTGACAACATTTGCAGTTGTTGTCTTCTTGGATTTCTTTCCAGCAATCTTAGGTACATTCTGCTTGTAGAAAGATCTTCCCACATTGCACACAGATTTCTTGATTGGCAATGGGTTTCTTAGCTGAATCCTGAAATGTTCAAGGATATAGCATATCTTGATTCCATACATAACTGGAAAGGAAGGTGAGACCTTGTTGTCTTCTACCTTTACCTTAAACTTAGTAACACAATCAACAAGCCTGTTAAAAATGTACTTAGCCCAGTTAAGTTCCGATTTATTTTCATAGATATGCATCAGCAATGGCCATCTTCTCAGGCCTACTTGGTCAATTCCTCCAACTTGGGAGTCAAGAACTTTAATTAGTAGCAGAGCTACTAGACCAAGTGAATGGCAGAGATGCTTTCTCTTAACGTGCTTTGTCCAAGTCACGGGAGCTATCTCGCCTTTCTTCATCTTTGCATTTCCGACGTCACTGTAGAAAGCTTCAATTTCTTCGTCAGAAGCAGTGACGTCATCTTCAGTTCCAGTGGTTGGAATCTGAAAAATCTCCGCTAAATCAGTCCATTTCAGGACGATTTGCGTGTTCTGAACTGTAGTAAAGATCACTTTTTCAGTGACTCCTTTACTATGAGTAAGGGACTGGATTTCTGCATTATTGTAGAACTCCATAGTATCAATCATGCTCACTTGCTTAGTGCGAGCAGAGATAAAGTTCATGAGGCCTTGCTGCTTGATGAACTCAAGCGCCTCTTCATTTTGGTCATCAAGTTCTTGTTCATAAAAGTACCTAATGTACTTTTCTTTTGCAAACCCTCCCCATTGCATCAACATCTCACACTTTGCAGTGTCAAGATATGACGGAGGCATAGGTTTTACAGTGACTCGGTCGTTTTTCAACACAACTTTCGTTGTGTCTGGGGTCAGAGTAGTCACCGGAGCAGTCACCGGAGTAGTGCGTGTTTCAGCACTATCAACCTTTGACGATTTTGAGGACTTTGATAACTGTCTCTTGGGAGCCATTTCTTATATAGAGCAAGAAAGATTGTACGAAAAGAGATAGTTTGCTTTTTGACCGGAGGTACAGTAGTTTCAGGCTAGAAATTGCAGAGAAAGGAAATGTGAGTTAAAGAATTTTGTCATTTCTCTAACTCCTTCTTTATATAGTGTCTCTAGTGTGTGAGAAACTCAATCGATTTGAGCTCTCAGCAAGGGTAAAACAGAGAAACACTGGAGATAGTGGAGCCTTTGCATTGAATGCGTAGTGGCCCACTAACTAAAACCGTCAGAGCACTCTCTCTCTTTGTTTCGTTAGCCGTTAGATTAATAACTCCTTTTAATCAATGGCCACGATTGAATTTCATGTCATGATTATTGCGAGTTTATCTGTGCCAGCTTAACGTCACAAATTGATTTTACCGAGTAATAAGGGATAGATTGCTTGCTGAAATAGATAAGAATCTTTTCAGCGAGTTTGAATTAACAATCTGGATACTTGCTGAAAGCTCCCCCTTACTTAGATATCTCATATTTTCTAAGTTTTAAAAGACATTTCTGATTTCCAGTATCAGTAAATTCTTTTGCATTTGAGACATCCTTTGGTATAATCTGAGAGATGAGCTTTTGCTCTTTTTCTAAGTTCCCGTTTCAGAAAATTCCTTTGATACTTGAATACCTGTTTCAGTATCTTTTGATTGTCTGAGTACCCGTCTCAGCAATCTTTAAGTTCTTTCACTTACTGAGTGCATGTCTCAGCAAGTGATCAAGTTTCCTAACAAATACCTGTTTTGAAGGAATTACTTGCTGAATGCCTGTTTCAGCAATCATGTTGTGACTTATCATTTCTTAGAAGAAATCAATGACTTGGTCTTTTGGACAGGAATACTTTGGCTTGCTGAATACCTGTTTCAGCATTCTGCCAAGTGTATCCTTTATTAAGGTAGTTCAATCAATCCAAGGTTATACCTTAGCATTGCGAACCTATTATCCGGTAGGGGCTTGGTAAAGATGTCAGCAAGCTGATCTTCAGTACCTACTTTCACAACCTCAATATCACCTTTTTCCACATGATCTCTAATGAAATGATGTCTAATATCAATGTGCTTGGTCCTAGAGTGAAACTTAGGATTTTGCGTAATTGCAATAGCACTTGTATTATCACAAAAGATTGATGTTTTCTTTGCAGAAATACCATAATCTCTTAATTGTTGCTGAATCCATAGGATTTGAGCTGTGCAACAACCAGCTGCAATGTATTCAGATTCAGTAGATGAATTGGCGACACACGTTTGCTTCTTGCTGAACCATGATATTAATCTAGTACCCAAAAACTGACAAGTTCCAGAGGTACTTTTTCTATCAAGAGTTGATCCACCATGATCAGCATCAGAATAGCCAACCAATTCAAGTCCAGACTCTTTTGGATACCATAATCCAACATTGACTGTACCTTTAACATATTTCAGTATTTTAATTGCCTTTTTGTAGTGTGATTCTCTTGGATCAGATTGGAATCTTGCACACACACAAACAGCATACTGAATGTCAGGTCTACTTGCTGTTAAATACAACAAGGAACCAATGAGCTTCCTATACTTGTGTTCTTCAACACTTTTGTCCTCTTTAGTATAGCCCAATTTGGTACCAACACTCATAGGGATCTTTTCAGGTTTCTCATCCTCTTTGATCCTAAACTTTATGAGCATTTCTTTCGCATACTTTGCTTGATTTATGAATATTCCATCTTTGAGTTGCTTGACTTGCAATCCTAGGAAATAATTCAATTTTCCCATCATACTCATTTCAAACTTATTAGTCATGAGTTTGGCAAAATCATCACAAAGTTGCTTGTCCTTAGATCCAAAAATTATGTCATCCACATAAATTTGAACTAAGATTAATTTACCATCATGGTTCATGGTAAAAAGAGTTTTGTCAACTTCACCTTTCTTGAAACCATTTTCCAGCAAGAACTTAGCTAAGGTATCATACCATGCTCTTGGTGCTTGCTTTAGACCGTATACAGCTTTCTGAAGCTTATATACCATCTTGGTTTCTGAGGGAAGTTCAAAGCCAGGGGTTGTTCTAGGTAGACTTCTTCAGCAAGTTCACAATTTAAGAATGCACTCTTAACATCCATTTGGTAAACAATGAAGTCATTGTGAGCAGCAAAGGCCAAGAAAAGCCTAATTGCATCCAATATTGGAACTGGAGCGTAAGACTCATCATAGTGCAATCCTTCAGTCTGACAGTAACCTTGAGCAACTAAGCGTGCTTTGTTTCTTGTTACTTCACCAGACTTGCTCAGCTTGTTTCTGAACACCCACTTTGTACCAATAGCTTTCTTATCTTCAGCAAGTGGCACAAGTTTCCAGACTTTGTTTCTTTCAAATTGATCCAATTCTTCTTGCATTGCCTTTATCCATTCAGAATGCTTCAAAGCTTCTTCTATGGTTTAGGTTCAATTTCTGAAAGAAAGCAAGAGAATAAAGATTCTACTTCTACGACAGTTGCTTCTTCAGCAAGTCCTTGAGTAGCTTTGGATCTAATCACTTGGCGTTTATTAATATCGCCAATCATATCCGTAGAGGGATGATCTCTAATCCATTTATTAACAGGTTTCCTGTTTGCTGGGTCAGGATATGTTTGCTTATCAGCATGTGACTCTTCAGTATGTACTTGTTCAGTACTACTGGGAATTTGTGTCTCTGCTGAGATTTTTTCGTCAGCAACTGCTTGTTCAGCACTGCTGGATTGGGGTATTTCATCAGCAGGCACTGGAGATTGCGTAATTTCAGCAACTTCCGGAGCAACCGCATCTTTTGCTGGAAATTCTTTGTCGTGAACTATATTTATCTTGACATGACTCGGGGGAGGAGAATCATTGTCAGAATCATCATTTAGTTCAATTGACTTGATTTGCCTAGCATTAGATTCAGTTCTTTGCTCATGTATGATTATCTTTTTCATACATTCTGATATTTCTTCTTCATACAAAAAGGCACACCTTGTGACTTTTCGTAGAATACAACATGCACAGATTCTTCAATCTTTTGTGCCTTTTTGTTGTAAACTCTATAAGCTTTACTATGCAAGGAGTAGCCAAGAAATATCACTTCGTCTGCCTTTGGTTGAAATGTTCTTAGGTATTCTCTACCATTGTTAAGAACGAAACACTTGCAACCAAATACTCTTAGATGAGTGATGTTAGGAGGTCTTCCAACAAACAATTCATAAGGAGTTTTGTTGTATTCCTTAGTAATCAAACATCTATTCTGAGTGTAGCAGGCGGTATTAATCGCTTCAACCCAGTAAGCCTCACTTATTTCAGTGTCAGCAAGCATTGTTCTTGCGGCTTCTTTCAGGGTACGATTCTTCCGTTCAGCAACACCATTTTGCTGTGGTGTCCTTACTGAGGATAACTGATGTTGAATACCTTTGGAGGTACAATATTCAGTTATGTACTGGTTTACAAACTCAGTGCCATGGTCTGTCCTTATGACTCTTACCTTGTCATTTTTCATGACTTCAAGCTTATTCAGCAAGTTAGGTATTTCAGTCTTGGTTTCAGATTTGTGCTTGATGAATACTACCCAAGTGAATCTTGAATAGTCATCTACCACGACTAGACCATACTTCTTACCAGCATAGCTTGTTGAAGAAGATTCAAACAAGTCCATGTGTAAGAGTTGTAAAGGTTTTGTAGTTGACGGTACTGCCTTGTTCTTGAAAGAAGATTTGGTTTGCTTTCCTTGCTGACATGCATTGCAAACACCATCCTTCTTAAAAGTAACCCTAGGTAATCCAACTACAAGTGCTTTTTTAGACAGCTTATTCAGCGTCTTGAAGTTTAGATGACTTGTTCGTTTATGCCATAACCATGCTTTTTCAGCAAGGCAATCATGATCTGAGACAAGGCATTTTTCAACGTTTGCTGAAGACCAATCAACGGTGTACAAGCCTCCTGATCTTCTTGCAATCATTATAACCTTTTTAGTCTCAAAATCTACAAGTTACATTCATCACTTTTAATTCCGATGAAGTATCCTTTGTCAGCAAATTGACTCATGCTGAAAAGGTTAAACTTAAGATTTTTGACATAAAGAACTCCAGAAATGGTTATGCATCCCAACTTCACATCACCATAGCCTTTTGTAGATCCGGAGCCTCCACCAGCAAACCTTATTGTTGGACCTTTAGACCACCGTCTATAGTTTATAAGGTTATTCTTGTTGCCCGTCATGTGATTTCCACAACCACTATCAAAGTGCCAGATTGCATGGTTTGTCTCCGTGGCTGCAGTCTGCACAGTCAAGAGCAAACAAGTTAATTATCCAAAGATGGATGTCCATTAACATGTTCAAGAATGCGTCCAGTGGAAACCCAAGTCTGAAGTTTTTCAACTTTGACTTGTTTTCTACTTGCTGAGGAACTAGGAGGATTTGAGCTGAAAGACTTTTGACTCGTGCTGGTCAAATCCACTTTCTGATGTGGTGTCTTGCTCTGTTGACCTTTTTGCTGAACATACTTTTCAGTAAGTTCTTTTCTAGCAAGGTTCCTTCTAGTCCTAGCATTGGGAGTCTTTTCAGAACTCTTAGGCTTGGTTTTCTTCATCTCTTTGAAGTATCTTTGCTGACTTTGCTTATACTCATGAAAGAGTTGACTTTGCTTGGTTTTGAAACCGAGTCCACTCTTTGGAGAATGCTGAGCTTTAGCATCAGCAACCTTACTTGATTCAAGTTTGTCAGCAAAGGACTTCTGATTACTTTTGGTAATCTTGCCTTTAGACTGAACAACTTGCTTTTCAGCAACTTGTTGGCGGAATGCTTCACGGCATTCTTTTTCTTTCCAGTTGCTTCTCAGCAACCTGTTTTCCTTTTAAAGTCTTGTTACTTTGAGTAGCAACAGCGGGCTTTATGGTCATAGGTACTTGATTGCATGTTTCAGCAACCTTAGTTTGACCAAACTGATAGATTACTGGAGGACTACTATCAGTAGCACGTACAAACGAGATAGGTGATTTATCTTTTCTCAAGATTTCTACGTTATCACCTTCGCACGTTGCTCCTAAACCTTCTTTCTGAGATGGATCTCTCAAATAAGAGTTTAGTTCAGTCAGTGTATTACTTGCTTCCACATAGGATTTGAAATTGATTTTCATCTTTTTCATTTCTTGGATTTCAGCAAGTAACTTTAGAATTGAGGACTGATACTCTTCCAATTCTAATGCCATTTGAGAATTTTTCTCTGCAGCCTCAGCAATCAACTTCTTAAGACGCCTTATTTCAGCATCCTTTTCTTCTGTCTCTACTTTCAGCAAAACATACTTCTCAGTAGTTTGCTTGGTCAGAGTTTCAGCAAGTTGAAGTTTCTCTTGCTGTTTGCTGAGAGTTTTCTCAAATATTTCGATTTCTCCTTGAATCTTGTCAAGGTCAATCTCGTCTTCACTTTCTGAATCTGAGTCAGAGGTAGAATTATTTACCTGACCGGCCATGAGGCAGAATTCGTAGTTCGACACATCTGGATAAGCTTCCATAGCTATTCCACACACTTCTTTGCCAATCTCCACGTCTAGAGTGGCTTCTTCATCGTCGGTGTCTGAACTTCATCCTAACTGTCTTCGGAGCTTATCTCAATGCACAATGCATCGATTTTTGCTTGAAGCTTCTTCTTTTCTTCAGCAATGAAAGCTCTTTGAACTTTTTCTTCTTTTCAGCAGATTTGCCTTTCAGCAAAGGACAATTAGCTTTGAAGTGTCCAGGCTTTTTGCAGTAAAAACATAGATCATTTCCAACTGCTGGTTCTTCTGATGATGTAGCTTGCTGAGCTTGCTTGTTCAGCGAGCTAGTATCATTCTTGTACTTATGGTAGTTGTTACCAAGATGCTTTTTCAGCTTCTCTTTTGCTTTTCGCCTTTCAAGTTCCTTACTGATGAACTTCTTCATGTTTTTAACAACTAAAGCATTTTCATCAGCAGGCTCTTTATCATTCTTCTTTTCAGAAGATGACGGCTTTGCAGCAAGAGCAATGTTTTGCGATTTTTCAGCAAACACATTTTCTCTTTGCTTTGTCTCATAATTGACAGTAGCAAGATGAGAGAACAACTCTGTTGGTGTAATGTCAGGCATTCCTTGATTATAATAGAAATTCTGAGTATGGATCCATTCTTGATTCAAACTTCTGATGATAGTTTTCACTTTCTCAGAATCTGAATAAGATTTCCAACACCCAGCGCTGCCATTTCACTAACAAGAGTTGTGAATCTGAAGTCCAAGTCTTCCAGTGACTCGTTAGCACCTTGCTTAAAGTTTTGAAACTTTAGCTTAAGTACTTCAAGTTTGTTTTCCTTGGTCTTGTCAGATCCAGCACAAAGATCTTGAACCATTTTCCAAGCCTCCTTAGCAGTCTTAGCACCCCACGTTTGCACTGTATGGTATCCGGAGTTGATCTGATGATGATATTTCTTGCTTGGCCATCAAGACGGAATCTCTTAGCTTCGTCAGAAGTCCATTCCTCTCTTGGTTTTGGCACAACGTATCTGATGGTTCGCCTTGGATAGTTCCTTTCCAGCTTCAGTGGTTCTATGAGGGGAAACTCCTTTCAACCTTGGTGATCTTGATAGGTCCATCATTAATGACGGTGACCATCTCATCACTAATGGCCTCAAGATGTACATCATGTTGTTTCGCCATTTCTCGTAATTTTCCAGCTTCAGCAAGGGAGCATCTCCTAAAGACATCCTGTCAGCAAAGCACTACCAAACTGATCAAGTGAAGTGATTTACGGAAAGCACTTAAGGGGATCTAGGTTCAGTGCAGAAGGCTAAAGAACCTCCTGCTCTGATACCACTTGTTGGTCCCTTTAAACAACAAGAAAAGACTAGAGGGGGGGGTGAATAGTTTTTCAAACTTTGTCGTTTAAAACTTTCTCAGCAAGTACTTATTACTTTTCAGTAATGAGGTTGCTGATACTTAACTTTCTCAGCAAGCGTAAGTTACTTTACAGTAGCTTGGTTTGCTGATACTTAAAATCAGAGAGCGGAAGTCTTTGAAACAATAAGTGCTTTTCAGCAAGTAAAGAGTTTCAGCAAGTGAAGTGAGTGACTGTGTACAAACAGATATAATTTGCTGAAAGCTAAAGCAGTAAGTAAATCACCAAACGCTTTTATAGTGGTATCTGAGAGTGGCGTAATCTCTCCAACTAATCCACTGTCCTTTCTAGGACTGAATCCACTAAGATATGATTGAGGTTCCTTACAATCTCCTATCTAAAGCGATTCAACAGAAACCAAAGCACACTTGCTTTGTCTCCAACCTAAACTAGAGAACTCAACCTTGTTCTCCACCAAACTTGGTACTTTTAATCAGCAAAACCTTGCTCGATTAAGTTCCCCCTGAATATCACGCCTGAAAGGGTGTATTTTCAGTTAGAGAGTTTTGGGGTGAGATAACTTAATTATAACTTATTCAGTTACAACAAGTAATCTAAGAACACACAACTTGGAATACTTTGCAGTAAACAAGTTTGATTGTTTCTGGTGTCAAGACTTGTTCTTGTTCGAAAGAAAGAACACTTAACTAATTTCTTAGCCGAGTTTGTTCTACTTCTTCACAAGTAGCTTTTTCAAGCTTTAAGTCTTGGAACGGATCAATGGCAGTAAGAGTGTTTGAAGGTTTGTGAGTTTTAAGCACAGTGAGAGTTTGATCACGTTGTTGACACACTTCAACTCTTTGCCGGATGACCTCTATTTATAGTGCAAGTAAGGAGCCTTTGAATTTCAAATCCTAAGGCTTTTGTTCTTAACATGTCACTATCTTGCTTTTTTGTACTTTCAGCAGCGTCTTTGTTTGTCTTCTAGTCTTCATGTCCTTCGCGTGTAAGCTTTGCATTAAATGCACATTTGAATAGAATTCAAACAGTAACATTGGAGCGCAAATCACGTACATTCAGCAAGAGGTCACATATGTTCATCAGCAAGTGTTCATTCTCAGTTTCAGCAAGCACAACCTACTCTGTCTTTCAGATTTTCACTTATGCAATGTGTTGCTGAAAATTCCACTTCTGAGCAACACGTGCCTTACCAGTCTTCAGCAATCTTCAAGTCTTCAAGTCTTCAAGTCTTCAGATCTTCAAAAAGTCTTCAAAAGATTCTGACCGATTTCTTATTTGCTTCAATAATTTGTTTGTAATAAACAAAATATATCTTCAGCAAATGCTTCAATAGGTTATTTTCTTTCAGAAAATAAGATACATTAAAGCTAAGCATCAATAAGATATTTCTTTTCAGAAAATAAAATACATCATACGCTAAGTGTACTAAATTATTTTCTTCTAAGAAATACAATACGTCATACACAAGAAATAACTTATCTAACACCTAACTAAGTCATTTCAGCAAACGTTCCTCTTTTACAAGTCTTTTACAAAATTCTAAACTCCTATGGACCTTAAAGAGTACTTAGTTAACTGGACATTGTTCTTAATTTGCATGGTTTAATGCTCATCAAAATTACAAGTTTCCTAACAAGTAGCGTACCTTCAACCACATTCGCTTGTGTCAGGAACTCATGACCAAACTATGTTGATGAAAACTCAGGGCTTTGCCATTAGTACCCTTTCCATCATTTCTGGAGCATAGTCCTGGTCTTCATCTTGACAATGGCATGACGGTTCGGAACAGTGGCTTGATCTTGTGCATCCTGCTCCCACAAGCCAAACGATAAGCCTTGTCTTTCCAGCAGTTGTGCTCATGGTGGTTGACTCCTCCACAGTAGTTGCATTATTCCTTGCCTGGGATGATGCCAGACCCTCCAGTGGTGTTGGCTTGGGCGTCGGGAACGGTTGTCATGCTGAGTACGGGAATATTCGTCGGTGGGCTTGATATCCAGATTGATATCCACTCGATTCTCCCTCTTGTATCCCGATTGGCTTCCTCCTCCATGGCTCCCCGAAGAACTAGAGTAGTTCCTCTTGCTAGCGTATGGCTTATCCTGCCATCTTGTTCTTGAGGGACCACTTTCTACCTGGAGGCGAGTTCGACGCCTTGAGATAGGTAGCATGTTGGTGTCCAAAAAAACTGTACCGGAATCTCGAGTTAGACCCTTTCAAAAGTGACGAACCTTCTCTCATTCATCGTCTGGAAATGCGGGCAGTACTTCAGTAGTCGGGTAAATTCCGAGTCATAGCTGGCAAACATCCATGTCTCTTGCACCATGCTGGAAACTCATCTCTCGGTTCTCGCGAACCAGGCGAGGCACGTACTTGCCATGAAGTCCTTGGGGAAATTCTCCCAGGTACGCGCAACTCCCTTTGCCTCCATCTGGCATTCACGGTTCTCCACCAGTTCCTGGCGGCTCCCACGAACTGGAACGC